>JAJKFI010000106.1:4780937-4866143 GCA_029204185.1 Lerista edwardsae | reverse complement strand
ACATTAGTGCCTTGATAAATTGTAAGCTGAAGAAGTGATGGGCACACAAGACGCATCCACTACACAATACACAGTCAGGTGCCTCCTTCACACAGCCGTACAGCATCACGCATTTATTGTATTCCCTGATGACTGGGAGCCAAATAGTAGAATTTGGTGTCCAGACAATCCGTATTCAAACCCCCCCCCGCAACCCCCCCCCAAAGAATTCTGCATCTTTGTACAGAACAGTGTTCCCCAACCTGTGGGTGGCAATGCCTCAGTTTGGGGGTCACGGCAAACTTTCAAAGGCTGTGCAAGAGAAGACTTAGATCCAGACCAATAATGGCGCTGCCTGATCAAAACTGAGTTTGTGATATAAGCCTGCACAGCCTCTTCTCGCTCTCTTGCCCCGCAGCTACTAAGACTGGCCCTGCTCAGGGTGCTACCTCACAGGGTTGTTGTGAAGACAAAAGAGGTAGGGGAAATGGGGCAGGCAGGGACAGACTGGGTCCCAGGAAAAGGTGGGGGTGGGATTGGTGGTGTGTCGTCAATATCATACTTCATTTATGTATTTATTTGGGTCATGGCACGAAAAAGGTTGAAGACCACTGATACAAAAGATGCAACTTGAGCAGATTCATATACATTTCTCCAATTATCCGCATTTCTTTTTCTGCCCCTGCTACCCTGCAGAGTACCCTGCACTGCAAAGTACTTGTCTGCCCACTTGCCAAGCATTTCTTCATTACACACCACACCCCAAACCCACAGGTATGAAGAAATATTGGCGCATGTACAACCCAATGTATTGTGGCCAATGTGCTATGGGTAGACGATCCCTTATCCAGACATCTTTGTACAAGACTCTTGTGCTCATTCCCACCTCCAGGCTGTAAGTTCTATTCCCTGCTCTGTGGTGTGTGCCATTGTTGCAAAAATGTCAGAGGCCAGCAAACACCCAAATGGGTAACAGTGCAAAGAGCAAGACGAAGCATTTCTCATTATATTTATGCAATTATGCCGAAATCCAGAAAAATCCAAAATCCGAACACCTTCCCATCCCAAGGAGTCTGGAAAAAGGGATAATCAACCTATACAATATTGTGGTGCATCCATTTTGATCCCTCTCCATGGCTGCAGCATTTACCCCCCCCCCCATGCCAGTACATCCCAAATGGTGCAGTGAGAAAGAAATGACAAGGGTTTCCCTGAATCCAAGGCCTCACTGACAGGAGGCTGCCTGTTGCATCTCTGGATGAGTTGTGATTCTGTTCTTGCCTTCTTCCAAACAGCCTCTGCTTTGGACAGGCAATTTACTGTTTCTCTGAACTCCGTCGTACTCAAGGTAGCTGTAATAATAATAATAATAATACTACATGTATTTATATACCGCCTTTCTTAAGATCACTAGATTTCTCTAGTGATTACAACTCAAGGCGGTTTACATAGGCAGACTTTTCATAAACCCGAAGGTTTTTTACAATTTACAGAAATGTTCTGTCTTTCAAGAACTACACACATTCAGATCTTCCTTTCTGGATTTAGCCTTCTTTCTTTAGCCACCCGTCTGTCTTCTGCTGGCTGATGCTTCCCTGCTCACACCAGAGACGCAGCTGACCTTCAGCACACTCCTCCTCCCACGAGGCAGCTGAAGCTCAGCTTCTAATCAGCCGCAGCTGCAAGGTCTGCCGCTCTCAGAGACTTCCTGCAGTCCCGAGCTCACGACCTTGAGATCTTCAGGTGTTATCTTCGGGCAAACGGAAGCATTAACCCTCTCGGCTAAATCTTCTGTATGTTGAATTAGCCCACAGAGGGGGAGGCTGCCCATTGTACCTCTACATGCGTCACTACTCTGGGCTTGCCTTTTTCCAGAAAAGAGAGACAGAGATTCAAGCAGTGGGTGGCTCTGAAAAAAAATCCTGGTCTGGGGCCAAACTACACCACATGTTCTGTTAAACGCATTATTTGAACCTGCAGGGGAAAGAAGGGAGATGCGATCAGGATATAAGGGAGGGGCTGTAAATCCTTTCCACTCATGCCAGGGTCCTAACAGAAACAGCAGTTGCAAAGCCTGCTACTTGTCAAGGAAAGGATGCTGGTCTGGGGACCAACAGAAGCTTCTCTTCTGAGGCTCATTTTCATCAGGACTGTAGCAAGGGGGGAAAGGGTTCAATACTCCTTTGAATGACAGGGTCTCAATCCTGATCTCCCATCAGCTTCACAGTTACCAGCCACAGACAGGGTTGAAACAAGTATTTAAACTGCCTTTGGCACCTACACATTTAGGAGAAAAAAAAACCCTTTCAGGATGCAAATGTCAAATGCACCTCTAGTTTCTGTTTTCAGAACCAAAACAAAACAACAAACAGTATTTATATACCGCTTTTCATCAACAAGTTCACAAAGCGGTTTACAGGCAAATAATAATAATGAAGTTAAATGGTTCCCTGTCACAATCTGAAAAAATGTGAACCACCACCAGCAACAGCCACTAGAAAAGACACTGCACAGGGGTGAAAGAGAGAGTGCGCTGCAACTATCAGAAATGTTGCAAACTCAGCCCTATACAGCACAAAAGGAGGGGGAGTATATTATCAGTTTATTTAGCCCAAACTATTGCTGTAAGATGGGAGAGAGCAGTGCTATCTCTCACCTCCTCCCCTGAGACAGACGCCTGTCTATCTAAAAATTTTCCACAGCGAGTGAGAAATCGTCTATTTTAAAAATGAATAGATTGAAGGTACATTGCAACAAAAACGAAGAAGAGGCAACAGGCAAATCACACTGACACATTTTGAACAAACTAAATTAACTCTTATGTAAAGATTCCTTTTTCTTCCTCCACTCCCACCCTCTCCCCCTCCCTTTTTTCCACAGGAGCCAAACAGCGCCGCGTTTATAAATATCAAGACGTTGCAAAAAAAAATTCTACATCTGATGAACACTCTTTTCACAGACTGTCAACCGATTGTCTGTAGGTGGACTTAAAAAAAATACAAAAAGATAGAAAGAGTGCACTTGATGAAACATTCACGCTCTTTAAAAAAGAGATTCAAGATTACCCAACTGCCAGTTGTGGGTTATTTGGGGGGGGGGGGGAGAGCTCTTTTTAAAAGCACGAAGTGACATTATTCAGAATTTTATTCAGCGTGTCTCACACTCTGGTTTCGGCTGCTGAATTCCTCTCTCTCTTTGTGTGCCTGCTGCTAAATGACATTTTCAAAAACGAGCAAAAGCATCTCAGCGCTGGCAAAATGGCAGGCTGGAAGGTTTTTAAAAGAAAAGACTCAAACAGAACTTAGTGTTTCAAACAGTTTTCCGTATATATGTACGAAACTGTCCAGACTGCTGCAGAATTTAAAGAAACCCTAGTCAATTAATCAAATTTGCAAATGGGTAAAAATAGTTCCAAGGCAAAAAAAATATACATTTCTCTTTGGCTTCAGATGATGCACATCCACTGTTCACCTTAGAAGAGGCATCCCCCTCCTGTTTGAGAGTTGGGAATGCCTCTTTCTAACATGGTGACATTTTCTTCTGCGTGTGTGTGTGGGGGGGAAACATTTCTACAGACACCATCTGCAACTCTGTATCACAGTATAAGCTTTACCTCAGTAGAGGCATTACTGCATAAATGGACAGTGAAGTATCAAGTAATAGCCTTTTGTTTATTTAAGTGTGTACACATGTATGTACACACAACCCATGAGAACGCCCGCCCTTTGCCTTGAGCACATTGCCCCACACTATCTTTGGATGATGATCACCACAAGTTAGGAAATGCTACACGTGCATTGCTCGGCTTATACCTATTTGAAAGCATCCATGCACACAAAGCACCCTATGAAGACAACCATCACATGCCGCGCTCAGGGTCTATCAGAGAACCAGGATTCGCTGCAACTCCCTACAATGGGGCAAACTCAGGTCAGCTGCCAGCAGATGTACATTTCTATGCCTTCTATGGCCAGATGTACATTTCAAATATGTTTTCATAGCATCTGCACTTCCCATGCTCAAATATTTCCAACTGATGGCGGGGAAGAGAATACAAATCAAAGCAAGGTCTCAAGTGCAACTTAAAATCGGCTGTTTCTGGTACTGATTTCATCAGATGCTATCGTTTTTGAAACTATGAAAAAGCGTTCCTCATAGGGGCTTGCTTCTGCAATGGGAGGGAGACTCCGGTGAAGCTGGAAGCCTATTTGGGGAGGGGGAAGCAAAACGCAGGGCAGGTTGGGAAGGGAGAGAAAGATGGCTACCCACTTGGCACAACTTTTTAACAAAGCTGATCTGTTGTGCCTCGATGTTCCCCCTTCTCAGACACACAAGAATCCCCCCTTCTATGGCCAGATGTACATTTCAAATATGTTTTCATAGCATCTGCACTTCCCCATGCTCAAATATTTCCAACTGATGGCGGGGAAGAGAATAAAATCTGTATTAAGAAAAACAAACACGTATACAGGCTTGCTTTATTTTTGCTCCTAACAATGGGGTATCTAAAATTATGCTGTAAAATACAGGCACAATATTCAAACAAAAACATTCAAATGACCATTTAAGTCCAAAGCACTGGCCTGTATTTCCCCCTCGCCACAATGGATCCCCTTTGTTCATTAATGATCTAGCAATAATGAGGTTTCTAAAAAAGGGGGGGGTCGACTCCAGGGGAAGAGAAGAGAGGATTTTTTTCAGTGGACTTAGTGAGAATTTGTGGTTTATCCTTTTCCCCAGTCAAAAATCATAGGCGGACTGTCAATAATTTAACAGCACCATCAGGCAAAAGCATGCTCCAAAGTTTATCGTGGCATGTTTGTGGTCTTGTTTTGTAACTAAACTCTTCAGATAACAACATACTGGATTAAATATTGAAAAAGGGACAGGGAAGAGTCAGGGGGCAGGAAAATACAATCAGAGTTTCACTTTCCACAGACTTCAGAAATAAGGCTCAACTAGAGATTGTTAGATTTTGTTGATCCCAGATTGAAGTAGCTGTTCAAACAATAATGAATAAAACAAAGGGGGGAAGAAGGGAGAAGCAGAGTGATGTATATTTAAGGCCTTATTATGAAACCAAGAGATGCTTTTTCAAAGTCTCCATCTACAGCCACACACACACACACAAAATCAATTTCAGGTAAGATTTTTTTTAAACTACTAATGCTTGTCTCTGCTTCTGCCACCACTGCACCACAGTGCAGACCACTGCACATGCCAGCAAGAAGTGTCAATTCCCCTCAATTCCACCCTTCCAATCCAGACAGAAAGACAGACAGACAGACAGACAGACAAACAGACATCCAAGTTTCTTGCAGAACCCACAAATTCCTTAGTTAAAACCCAAAAAGTAATACAAAGAAACAGAATAGTCAAAGAGTAAGAAGACAAAGGGAGGTATATGGGTTCATGCATTTTTGTGTTGTGTGGAGATTTGTCTTTTAAAAGCTTGGATAGCAGCAAAATAAAGGTGCAAAAGGAAAATGCAGAAGAGAAAGCAAGCGTGCATGTGAGTGGCGTGTATGCACATGTACAAAACAAGGGGTGTGTGCGCGTGTATGTATACCCTAAGGGGTATAGAACAAGAGGAACTGAAGTTCTCCCTATATTACATACTTGTATTGCAAACATTCAGAACCAAAAGGAGGCCGTGGATTCCCCAATGTGTACAAAGGGAGAGGGTTGAACAAATGCAAAATGTTCTTTGTAGGCTGTTCAGTGGGCCTGCATGTTGGGGTGGAGGAGGGGTTAGCCCCCAAGAAAAATATGAACCCTGTTCCCTCCTCCACAAAATGGGCGAGATCTTGCTCTACTCCGGATCCCTTTTCCCTTCTCTCTGCAGCCCCCCAAACATCTTAATAGTACGAGAGATGAGTGTGGGAAATTAATAAAAAACGGAGAGGGGGAGATTAGAGAAAAAGAGAAGATTAAGAATTGAAGGTTTTGTTTTTAAGTAACTTGAAAACTGAATTTCACAGCGTGGGTTGCATCTTGTTTTGGAATTGTTCCCTGCCCACCCTGAGCCGTTAAGTTGGGACAAAGAGATGAGAAAACTCAGAATCATTTAGAAGATTAAACTGACGGAACTCACCATATACGCTGGAACCCTTTCCATCAATGCAGTCCTTCCCCCCCCCCCCCCAAATGCTGCACCAGAGCAAGGGGGGGTTAAAAGGTGCCGAGCCCTGGAGAGACCTCCCGGGTAATCCAACTTTTTAAGTTTTATTTAGGAAGGAGGGGAGAAGGCAAGAGTGAACTCCAGCCAGGCTCTGGGGAGAGGGAGGAGCTGAAAGGGGGCCCCATGGAGAAGAGAATGGGGAGGAGCTGAAAGAAGCCAAAGAGGAGGGAAAGGGGGAAGGGAGGGAGACGGCAAAAAGAGATCACATTATGTACCGATTTTTTTTTTCCAGGAAACAATACCCAGTGAAAGCCATTCTAACTTTCCCCCAACTTTCTACAGTCTGTCCAAACCTTAATTTCTGACCACAGAAATGACGCTCTGCACTGTTCAGAATCTGCATCCTCAGGTCCAAGATACATGCGATCGACTGCTTTGCGCTCTGCACATTATATCGGCGGAAGAACTTTGGAAGGCACGCATTTTCATATGCCCTGAAGGCCCCAACGTGCTTTCTTTTCAACTAGTTGAAAAGTTGGTGCCACTGCAGGAGGAGACGTGCTCTCCCCATCCCATTCAAGACCCAGAGTCTGGTGGCTCCTTAACCAGGGATGGGGGTGGCTCCTTAATTGGGGTGGGGTGGGGTGAGCTATGGTGTAGCTCAGTGGCAGGGCACTCGCATTGCAAGCTGAGAGTCTCTGGTCCAATCCTTGGCAGCATTTCTGGTAGGACTGGGAAAGACCCTTGTCTACAACGCCTAAGGAGTGGCTGCCAGTCAGTGTTGACAATGCTACACTGTACAACAGATGGACCAATGGCCAGATTCAGCAGATAGCAGTTTCCTATATACGTCTATATGTTATACGTCTATATCTTTAACAAATAAAGATTGACTGAAGGGGTAGAGGGCGAGCAATGTGAGAGCAACCCTCTAACTGCAATCAGAGTTACAGTAACACTCCTTGGAATAGCTGCAGGTTCCAGATAAAAAAATTCATGGCAGAGAGGTCCACCAAATCCTACTCTGGGGCATGACGTGCTTTCTTCTTTAAAATGTACACACACACACACACACACACACACACACACACACACACACACACACCCAGCCTCGCAGCCTAAAGAAAAGCACCTCATGCCAAGACAGAGCCCGACAAGGATAACAACTACTTAATAATCCTTGCGTTTGCCTCTGCTATCATAGGGACTAGAAGTTTAAAACTGCTTCTGGTCCAAAAAAGCATTTGATCTTCACAAAAGCATACCGGAGGGAGCGTGGGACGCATACAAAAACTAATGTTTTATCTACAGCCCCGGCGTCCTTAGCTTTGGAAAAAGGGGCCTGGCGGGGGAGATTGTTTTTTCTAACTTGGAAATCTTAGCCACTTCAGAAGTCTGTGGTCTAGAAAAACTTAACATTCCTTCTCTGCTTCTGAAGCTCCCTTTGAAGATTTTGTGTGTCTGTCTGGAGGGAGAATATTATCTATACTGTGTATTCCAATTTCTGGTAGTTTTCCCTCGCCCCCTAAGTTGGAGGCACAATTGACTCTCACATCCTAAGGTGGTTTACATTTTGAGGGCAGAACTCAGCATAAGCACTTTGAAGGTCCATTGGCATAAGTCCCTGTGCTAAACTCTCTTCCACAGAAGCCACTGGGACTTCAAAAGAGCTTAACCATGGTCAGATAGGGTGCCCTGCATGGAAGATGAGTAGCCCAATCCTACAGGCCATTGCTGCTGACGGAACACACTTTTTGGCTGTCACAATAGGCCGCATGCTCCTGGACTGCTGCCAGAGAGGCAGTGGAGCTGTTGCACGTGACAACAGGAGGAAGGCCTGCCGAGGGAGGTGAGTTGGCGGAGTGCGCAGAACGTGGCAGGAGAGTGAGCAAAACGGGGCAGAGGCCAAAGAATGGAGGAGGTACGTCAGGAAGGGACGGAGTGTGTCCTGGTGTACACAACCTCTGCCAGTATGCAGAGGGGATACCCTTCCTGGCCTCCCAACATGCCTCCTTTTTCTCCAGGGACTTGCTCCATCTAAGGAGCTGGCGCAGGTCCAAGGAGGCCCACTGGCAATCAGGAAGTTTACAGGGAGGTAAAGGAAAATATTTTCTCTTACCTCTCCCAACCCTCCAGATTTGATCCCTTCCCCGCTGCTGCACAGCCCATTTTGGCATAGTTGCATGCTGTGTTGGGGAAAACTACATGATATGGGTATAAGAATTGTAGTGAACTATTCTCTATTTCTCTGAGTCATGGTCCTGACTGTGCACCTCCTGATTGGAAGAATGTAAGACCAGAGCAGTAACTCACACAGAGATACAACAGAAGGAGTGTAAGAATCCTTCCAGATCAGACTAATGGTCTGTCTAATCCAACATCTAATTTCCTATATTGGCCAACCAGATGACTCCAGGAGGTCTACACTCAAGGGCACTAAGAAGCAGCCCTCCCTGATTTTTGTCCCCCAGCCACTGGTATTCAGAGGTATGCTGCTTCTGAAAAATGGAGAATCATTTTTATTTACATTTATTAAAACTAGTTTAATGCCATTTTTATGTTTTGAAAAGGCAGGCTTAGTACTGTCCTTAATGCAACCATAATTGCACATTTTAAAATCCACAGCTAATTGTTCATAAAACTTCTGTTTCTCCATGAATTTGACTAATCCCATTAAAAAAAAAAAAAAAAAAGAACATAGCTTATGGGCCATGTAGCACAACATCCCATTTCCATACAGCAGCCAACCAGAGGCCTCTGGGTAGTCCATAAGGAGGATGTGAAGATGACAGCCCTTCCTATTTGTCTCCAGTATCTAGAGCCTGGAGATACTAAACATGGAAGTTCAATCGAGGTAACAACCAGCAATAGACCCCTTCCTCCAGGTGCCATCCCTTTGGGATAGTAGAGTTCTGAATACCCTTACTTTCATCTGTGCAGGGTTGCAGGTTCTGATATTTATCCTGCAAGATTGGTAGGATTGTATGCATAAACTCACAAAGTCATGTGGGTAGGAGAATATGGGAGTACATGTGTGAGGGGGTAGGGGAAGAACCCAGGTCAGAAAACTGTTCATTTTTTATCCAGATTGGAAACAGATGTGAACAAACCTGTCATTCGATACTGCACAGCAGGAGGGGAGTCTCTCTCTCTCTCTCTCTCTCTCTCTCACACACACACACACACACGCGCACGCGCACGCACACGCACACGCACACGCACACGCACACGCACACGCACACGCACACGCACACGCACACTTTGGAGGATTTTGGCAGCCAATCCAGACTGGAGAAGGGAAAGATATTTTGGGTTGAAATTCTGCTGCCCACAGCTCTCCCCACTAGTTTTGAAGAAAGGAAACCTAAAGCCCACAGGCAAAAGGTATTGGAAACTCCATGTATAAAAATACCTCCGGACAGTCCTATTTTGCTATTGAAAGTTTAAGGCCCCTGAATTCACAGCTTTCCAAAGTGAATGCCTGCCATGCTATTTTGCAATTGTGCACACTGCCGCCAGCTGTGTCCACAAGGCAGCAGACAAAAGTAAAGGTTACCCCTAGAAAGGCAACTCACACATATTGGCAACATCTACCTGTGCCAACAGTCAACTTTTGTCCAAATCCACCAAGTCTGAGAACAGAGGCAGCAGAAAAAAAGATACAGATACAGACTTCTCATCCGTGGTTTTCACATCCACTGATTTGACTCAGGGAGGAGGGAAGAGAAGTGCCTTTTGTTTAACTAAACATGCTCCTTTAATTAGCAATCAGAGGGGTTGTTTTTTAAAGCTTCCCTTATCATGGCAAGGAGCAGCAGGCATTCTCCAAGGGCTTAGAGCAGATTATCATCAATTAGTTCTGAATAAGACCTCCTCCCCTGCCCTGGAACCCTGGAAAGTGTAATTAATCACTTCCATTTTGCATTTTTTCGCCTAGCTCCATGGCAAACTGAAGAGATTTTATCTCAGATCAAATTGATACTAATATAATCTGTTCTGAGCCCCTGGAGAATGCCTGTAGCCATGGTAAGGGAAGCTTTTTTAAAATGGTGACTGCTAATTAAAGGAGCGGCTTTTTTTTTTTTAAGTGAATTTGATTTAATGCAGTTTTTGTCATCAACAAGGGTTCCTGGAATGGAACGCTAGCAGACAAAAAGGCTCCACCTGTATTCCGGTTCTATCTCATTCATGCAAGAAAGCCAAGCCACAGAGAAAATTAAGTCACTCTTTCACTGCCTAGAACATTCACCTGTGTGGTTTGGCAAAAAAAAATTATTTGGGGAACTCCAAAATACACCACACACCAAGAATAAGACAACACTGTCCACCTGGTCCTATCAAAAATGAAGTGTCACCAGTCAAGAATACCATTTCATTCAACACTCCATCTAATATGTACTCTATCTCTATCCCAGTCTTCCACTGGGAAGGACTCAGAGGCAGAGCACCTGTTTGGCAAGCAGAAGGTTCCAGTTTCAATCCCTACTAGGGATTCCCAGAGCTGGGAAAAACTCTGTGTGGCCATTGCCAATCAGCACAGACACTATTCAGCTGCTAGATGACAAAGCATAAAACCAGTTAGCTAAGCAGCTTCATATGCCCATGGGAGCTTATGTGGGGCAAAGATAATTGGGAGGCTGAGAATGATGCAATTCCATCCAGCAAGACACCGAGCTCGGCTTGTTGGGTTAGGGCAGTGGTTCCCAAACTTGCCACAGTCACCATCCTTCTTTCGCTGTGGGCTCTCCTGGGCATTGCCATCTTATATCGAGCAATCCAAGATCTCATGTGATCCAAGATGGAGGCACCCAGGAGAGCCAGGAAGATGGGTGCCAATGGGGTCATCCCTTGGTGCCCTTGTGAGCTGGACAGTTTGGAGGTGCAATCCTAAGCTGAACTGGGACAGCAAAGGCTGGCAGCAAAGGCCGTATCCAGCGCAGCTTGGGACTGCAGTGGAGTCTCCATGGGGCAAGGGCACATTCGTGCCCTTGACCTGGGGTAGATGCCAGCTGCGCCTATGGGCTACTCGGATCTGCGCCCACTATATAGGAGCTACAATCAGGCCTGTGCAGGATGCTCCACCCCCTCCCCGAGTTGGCCCGCCCTCACCCACCCAATTCCTCCCTTCCTCTTCCCACCCAGAACCACCCCTGCACCAGCCGAACTTGGCACTTATGGCACTTCCGCAACAGCCCTTGGATTGCACCCTGGGTACAACTGGTGTGCCATTTGGGAAACCACTGGGCTAGGGGTAGGATTCTTGCTAGGGGTGCAGACAGGCCCTGGGTTCAAACATCGGATAAAGCCCAACCAAGACGAACAGGGTGGTTGCACCCTTAGAAAGCAATTTTAAAGGGCTTAGAGGACAATTAAATCGCATTCCATGTCTAGAACTAACAGAAAAAACAGCTCAAGAGGGATTGGATTTAAAAAAAAAAAAAACAAGATACTGAAGGGACAGCTGCAAACAGTTCCCATGAGAAGAAAAGTTGGGGAATGCCTCGGAAAATCAGTGTATTCGCACAAGAGACCTTCCTGAAAAGTTGAGAAGCAAGAGGAGTCCAAAAGGTGAGAAGAGGGATAATTTAACAAGGGGAGGGTACATAAACACAGGCCACAACTGCAGGGATGATGTTGGGAAGGCTAAAGCACAGAAGGAGCTGAAGCCAGCAAGAGTTGCCAAAGACAATAAAATAGGGTATTCGGGTTATATATGAAAGAAGACGACAGCCAAGGAAGTGGGAGGCCTGTTGAGTGGAGAAGACGGGGAGAGGTTCGTAAGTGATGGAGAGAAGGCAGAACTGTGCAATTCGTGTTTTCGATCTGTCTTCTCCCAAAAAGACAGTGGGACAACATCACAGTTGCACTAATGAAGAATTGGGGGCATCATGAGCCAAGAGAGATAAAGAGGCAGTAAGGAAACACATAACTCCTTTACATAAACTTAGGTTGCTTGGACCTGATGAGCTACACCCCAAGGTCTTGAAGGAGCTGACAGATATTATCTCAGAGCCACTACGTAGCTGCAATCTTTGAAAATTCATGGGGTATGGCGCCCAAACTGAGACAAGAAAATGCTGCTACCATTCAAAAAAGAGAGAGGGAGGGAGAGAGAAAGCAAGGAAGTTTGAGGAAATTACAGATCTGTCAGCAGGAGCAGGTCAATACCCAGAACAGATTAAGCAGAATGTCTGTGAGTATTTTGAAAATAATGGGATGATTTCTAGAAGCCAGAATGGGTTTGCCAAGAACAATTTCAATCCTTTGATAGGGCAACTAGACCACAGGAATGCTGTGGACATCCAGCATACGCAGGTTTCAGCAAATCGTTTTACATACAGCCCAATCCTATCTGCTGCGCTACGACAATGGAAGGGTTCTGCTGTCGCTGTAGGCTATATGGCAGCATGGAAAACACACCATCAGGGGCCATTTTGGAGCCACTGCTGCAAATGGCAGGAGCAGCTTATTGCCGTAAGCCGGAGCAAGGGGTGGACTATGGGCGGGGAAGGGATGGAATTCCACGGAAGGGACAAGTGGTTCTGGCTGCATAAAATCCTACCTCTTCTTTCAAAAGCCTCCCTGCCCCTTCTCCCTCCTGCCTGTGGAGATAACTAAAAAGTATTTCTCTCTCATTTGCCTGCAGGTTCCACCACCGCCACCCCATAGGATGCAGCATAGCACCTTTTTGGTGCAGCTGCATCAGTGCTGGTGGCAGGGAACAGGATTAGAGTCAAAGTCACCCATAATATCAATGTAGATCAAACGTGGGCTAGATGCTATTCCTGGTAGGTGGACTCAACACTCTCTGGATGAACACTTTCATTACCAATGAGGTATTAAGTAGCTGCAAATCAATCAGAACAGAGGTATGGAATGGAGTGTGACAGGCCTCTGTTTTGGGCCCCGTGTTGCTCAATATTTGTACAAATGACCTGGATTGCTGCATTAGCAGAGGCATAGAATCCAGATCTACTCACTCAAAAGATACTGCATCTGGCTTTGGGCACCATGTTTCAAAGAGAAGCTGATAATCTGGTACATGTTCATAGAAGGGCCACTAGGACTGTGAGTGATATAATATGGAAACCAAAGCCAATGAGGAATGGTTAAAAGAGCTTGGCGTGCTTAGCCTGGAATTTTAAGGGAGGGTGGGGGGTGGGGGGATGTGGGGGGATTGTTTGGGAGCTTAGTGTGTGCGTTGGTTTTGGTCTCCGGGTGTCAGTGAATTTCGTTGTGTAATGCAATGACAATAAATAATAATAATAATAATAATAATAATAATAATAAAACAGAAGACAAAGGGAAGGTATGATAGTCTTCTTCAAATATCTGAAGGGCCATCACGCAGAAGAAGGGGACAGCTGGCGTGCAGTTTGCTTTCAGGGCTTGCTTTTGGTGGTTCCCAAGGGCAGGATTAGAATAGATGGGTTGAAAATTCAGGGCAGTAGTGCGACATGAGGAAGAATTTAACAAGAGCTGTTTGGCACTGGAACAGTCAGTGTTGCGTAGCAGTGGGTTCACTGGTAGTGTTATTGAAGTCTTCAAGCAGAGGCTGGATAGCCACCTGTCTGGCAGACTGTTGCCTGCCTCATGGTTGACCAGATGCTTTCAACTCTAACGTTCTACAATACTATGACCTGATTTGGACTTGGGTCTCCCAGTTACCCTGGGATAGGTTTGCACCCATCTCAAACACCCATGTCATTCCCACTAAGTTCCCCATTTATGGTTTGTTCACAATTTTGAAAACCAAAGGAAACGTATACAGGCATGCCCACTGCATCAGTATCCATGGTTTCAATTATCCACAGATACTATGGAGACTAAGACACCTATTAAAAAGATAGCGAACCATTAAACAATCTCTTTTTTTACACCTTTTTGCAGCAAAACCACCGATGTTTCCCTATCTTTAAAAAGGCACCCCCAGAATCCAGTTTCAGGTATCCAGGGTGCGTTCTAGAACAGAACCCCAGCGGGTACCAGGGCATACATACACTTTCAAACATTACACTATTTTCACACCTTTCTTCTGAATTTGGGATGCAAACACATATTGGGGTTGATGCATATGCAGTGCCTGAGCACATGCTCTCAGTGACCACAAAGCCCTGAATGCACTGATCCCCAAAGTAGCATGAGACCGTACAGAAAGAAATGAAGCTTCCAGGTTAGTCCACCTAGTTCAGTGTTGCCTATACTGGTGGGCAGTATTCCTTTAGGCATTCAGACAGAAGAAGTATTTATTTTTATTTAGTATCTTTCCCAGACTTAGCTGGAGATGCCAGGGCTTGAAGCTGGAGCCTTCTGTACACAAAGAAGATGCTCCAGTAGTGTGCTACAAACCCATCTACTATTCCTTTCATCTCCAAGCAGGGTACAATGACCCCTACCCATAAGCTACAATTTTTTTTTGAATCTTATAAGCCACCTTGAGTGCCTTTATTAGGAGAAAGGTGGGGTATAAATTCATTCAATAATCACGGAGAATGACATCATCCTAAAGGGACAAGGAGGAAGGCACTGGGGTTCATGGCAAACCTAGGCTTAGGTCAGTGATGAACCTTTTGGGCTCAATGTGTCAAAACTTTGGAAAATACTTAACTTGGCTCTGCTGGTGTGTCAACCTCCCTCCCAAACAACAGAGAAACAATTCTTTATATTCACTTAAATAAACCAAAAATACGTCCAATCATGTGTGGTGCAATGTATTACATAAAGAAACATCAAATAATTACAAAAATGAAAAATGAGTAAAACAAACACAGTTTTTGTCAGGTGTTGGCGAATGCTGGTGTGTCATCCCAAATGTTGTGGTGTGTCACAGTGGTGGGATTCAAATAAATTAACAACTGGTTCTATGACGTCATAGCCAGAGCAAAAAAAAAACTCCGAAGCCAGACGAGGTAAGCAAGTGGGTGGGGCCCGGCCATTTAACAACCGGTTCTATAGAACCTGGGCGAACGCCCTGAATTTCACTACTGGTGTGTCACCTTTGACACGCGTGTCATAGGTTCGCCATCACTGGCTTAGGCTGACTAAGCCGGGAATCTCAGGCCTCATCATTACCCAGAGCATGCTTGCCTATGCTCATTCCTGGCTGAGTGGGAAATAAAGAGAACCACCACATTATGCACTGGGTTATCTCATAGGATGGAGCCTGTCCATCATTCGGGGAGCCAACTAAGAAACTGCAGATGTGCCTCAATTAAAATGAAATTATCAGAGGCTTCTAGAAGCATAAAGCACCTACCACCCACAGAGAAAGCAGGTTTTTAAACATCTGCATGTGGTGCTTCTGGGCTTCTTTCAATCCCAGATCAGAAACTCATGCAGAAGCATGGAAGGGGGCTTCCCATATGAGCAGAATGATTGCTTTTTGAAGCTTTCAAAACAGCATTTGGGGTGGCAATTATAAAGTAAGCCCCTCATTTAAAAATAAAGTGTGCCATAACTATCAGAGGTTTGCAATACACTGACTAGTGCAGTCCTTAGCGTGCCCTTTAAGGGGTTAAGTCTTGCATCTTTCAGGACACAGAATGGGGGAGGAGGGAGAAGGGGAAAGAAGTCCAATAAAAGAAAACGGTGGCCCTGTTCACATACATTCCAGGGACCCTGGGAGACACTTTCTTTTGCTCGCTCTGGAAGTGCACACGCAAACACACACATTCAAGAGGCGTAAAGGCCAAATTGTGTCCAGTTCCAGCACATTCATTTTCAGCATTTTAATGACACAAGGTTCCTGGCTCTTGCAATGCTTTGGATCGGCTCTTAGATTTCTTCTCTCCACCCCGCCCCCAACCACCCGCTTTCCTCCCCTCCAATCTTTGCAAAAGAAAGAGCATGGAAAAGAGGTTAGCAAAAGGTCAAACAATTATTCTGAATCCAAGGTATTTTTGCCTTCTTTAGGCAGGGGTCCTGCAGTGGTGGGGGAGGAGAGGGGAGAGAAATTGAGACAAAACAGGCTGGCTGTGGAAAAAAGGCTGCTGCGGACCATCAGTGAAATGCACATAACCTCTTTTTCAGACCTCCTCTCAACATACCAGGAGAGGGGAGAGAAACAGGCCCATAGGTAGAAAGCCCTGTATATTCAGGAACCCTGCTGCAGAAGACACCCTAAGTACACATAACAGGCTTTTTCAGATCTTCAAAAACATGCTGGGGGTTTAGAGGGGACAGAATGCCCAATCTCACTTTGCATGTAGAATGAACCTTGGAGAAACAGCTATGCACTGGCGAAACTGACATAAATTTTCAAACCTTGTCAGTTTCACTGAACTCCAAAGAAGGTCCCCTATGAAGCAAGTAGCCATTTGTAGTGGGAAAATGGGGAAAACGCAAGTAAGGGGAACTTTTTGTTGTTGTTCAGTCGCCAAGTCATGGCCGACTCTTCGCAACCCCATGGACCACAGCACGCCAGGCCTCCCTGTCCTCCACTAGCTTCCGGAGTTCGCCCAATTTCATGTTCATTGCTTCAGTGACAAGGGGAACTATCCTATTCTTATTAAAAGTGACAAAAGAAACATTAAAATGTGGTGCCAGGGGGATTACAAATAAACAGCATGGTACCCCATTCTCATCCATTAAAGTTCTATATTGCCCACCACATAATCTATAGCCACCATCTCATTTTATGCCCCAATTGTAATATGCAATCAGAAATGGACTTGCTGGGAAGTAACATGAACCAATTCCTATCAGTGGCAGGTTGTGGAGAGGCTATTGTTGTCCTGCCATCACCTTGTGTGTGTCTCTCTCTCTAGTACTTTGTCCATACCTTCAACATCAAATGCAAAAATCCCCAGGTGAAGATTGTTACGAAATAGTTTGCGAGAGATCATGAGCAGCTTTGTGCTTATAAACACACATTTTGAGTTTAAAGCATTTTCATCAGGAAGGGTGGGTAAAAATCAAAAGGCATGGAGAAAAAGGATTTGATTTTCTATACCCTTAGACCAGAGGTTTTCAAACTGGGGTGTCACTACGCCCCAGCCTGAAAGCGTCTGCCACTCTGCCTTTAAGGCGCAGGGGCAAGGCAAACACACCTGGGGCAACCGGAGCTGCAAGTGCCTTACCCTTCACTGTGCCAGGCTCTGAGGAGTGTGGGGAGCCCTGCCTCCGCAGGACTCCCCCAAATGGCTGCAGAACTGAAAAAAGCTATCAAAGCCTACTACAAAATGGTCAAAAACGGATGTTCACAAGTTGAGCATTAGCCAGCAATGTGATGCTGCTGCAAAAAAGGCTAATGTGATTTTAGACTGCATTTACAGGACTTTAGTTTCCAAGGTGAAGAAAGCAATATAATAGCTCCACTTCATTCCACACTAAACAGACCTCAGCCAGAATACTGTGCCCAGCTCTGAGCACCACACAAACTCAGAGAAGGCCAATGCAGACGGTCGGAGGACTGGCTTATTGAAAGCCATCCCAATGAGAAAAAGTTGAAGCAGGGCCAGCCCAAGGGTTCCTGAAGCAGCACACCAAATGCTGCCCCCCTCACCCCATTACGTTCCATCCTCTGTTCTGTCTGCATTCAAATATTCTAGCTCAGCACTCTTCTCCCGCTCTCTGTTATGGTCTTTTTTTCCCCCATCCAGGAAGTGGAAGGAAAAGGAGCAGCAGTGCAGGCAAGTAAACAAACAAACAGAAATGGGCACCCTCCCCTAACTGCTGCCTTAGGCTACTGCTTCAGTTGGCCTCACTAACTTGGCTGGCCCTTGGCTGAAGGAACTGGGAACAGTTAGCATAAAGAGTGGCGAGATCTATTGCATTCCCCTTCTACCATCTGAAGGTCTTTCGCATAGAAAGGAGCAAAGATGTGCCCTCTGCTGCCTTGGACGGTAGGATGCGATCTAATGGGTTTAAGTTACAGGAGAAGAGATTGTGGGTGAACATTAGGAGAAGCTTCCTAACAGCAAGAGCAGATTAACAATGGAAAACAGCTACCAAGGGGTGGGGGCCCTCCCCTGCTGCAGATCTTCAAGCAGAAGTTGGACAGTCATTTGCTGGGGATGTTGTAATTATGGATTTATTGCGTTGAACTGGAAGTTGGACTAGAACAGTGATGGTGAACCTGTGACACATGTGTCAAAGGTGACACACCACGACCTTTTGGGTGACACGCCAGCATTTACCAACACCCAACAATAACTGAGGATTTCTTTGTAATGATTTGATTTTTTGTAATGATTTCAAAATGATTTGTTATATATAATGCACAGCCCCACACTTGATTGGACTGTGTTTTTTAAAAATAAATGTAAATAGTTTCTCTTTTGTTGGAAGTGGGGAGTGACACACCAGCAGGGTCAAGTTAGGCATTTTTGACATGGCAAACCCAAAAGGTTCTCCATCCCTGGACTAGAGTCTAGGATTCTGTAATTCGTCATGAAACACAATATACGTGAGGTTGTTGTGATCCAGGCAGTGATCTAACCTAGACCTGCATAAACTTAGGCAAAGTGTCCCAACCAAGTGTTGTCAACACCGTACACTGGACTTGGAAGCACTGCCATTCTCCTTTCCCACTGCACATTTTGACAAAGAGCAATGGCACTTTAAAATGCACTCGTATTAATGGCCTCACAGGAAAATGATCTTATAATCACTTTTCAAGCTTCCAGCATTTTTTCCTGTGTATGTGCATGGACACGCCACTTGTGAACAGATGCATTCTATCCGAAGTGCATTCTTAGCCCTCCACCCACCCGTTTTTCCCATAGAGTTGTGCACATTTGGAAATGGCTTTTCCTCGCACCACGGAACACTGCATCAGCCACCCCCACTCTCATAATTACTCATGGCTAGAGGCTCCTCTCCATCTGCCATATTCATTTATTTGGCAACAGCCTCCCTTGAACCGATTTTAAAAGGCAAAAAAGAATGCTTGAGTAGTTGGGGGTTCCAGATTTATAAGAAAATTGCTTTTTTTTTCTTTTGCTACATTACTTGTTTGATGTGAACCTCATGCAGCGCAAAGGTCAGGCTGTACACAAGGATAGCACCTGAGGGCCCGTGCGCATGCTTGACTAATTCATGTGTGCTATAGCGAGATGCATCCAGCCCCATCAAAGATTTGACTTCTGGAAGCAAAAACATACATAACAGAGCAGCAAGTCTAAAAAGGGATATTAAATGCTTCAAATAAGCACCTCCAAACAGTAAAATGAGGAACAGTGGGACAGGAACGAGAAAAAAGATTAGGAATTGTCCAAGTAAAGAGAAAAATGTATAGAGAATGTGTGTGTGTGCACGCACGCACGCACACACACACGCACACACACACACGCGCACACACACAATATCAAAATGATATTTATTACATTTGCTCCCTTAAGTCTCTCCATCTGCTTCTGTAACACAATGAATTGAGAAGGATGGTTTGGCTGATTCCCACCACATTGAGACCAGATTAAAGCAGATGATCCCAGCTTTGCAGCTCCCTCATTCTAGGGAAGAGTCAAAGACCGGGCAAGAAAAAAAAAAGTGTGGTGGCAAAAGATTCTCAGTAACATCTCTGTTTTATCCTCTTGCGTGCTTCTCTCTCAGTCCCGCTTTCTCGCTCTTTTTCCAACCCTCAAGGTAGCATAGTGCCGTTTGTTTCTGCAGTTGCCCAGGCCATGTACAGCACAATTCTGCAATAAGAAAAGGCATTGTTGGACTGGAACAAGGCCCATCTAATTCAGCATTACATTTCTACTTGTAGCCAGCCACATGCGCACAAGTGATTACCAGAATCATCATCACTCATGCTCAGAAACTAGGTTTGTGCACAATAGTCAATATCTTATAACCTACCAAACAGCTTTTCCTCCAAGTCAGATGGTTTCTTTATCTAGCTCAGTGGCATTGCTACGTCATTTGACACCCAGGCCCATAAATGTTTCTCACACACACACACATACACCCCTACCTTATACAACAAATTTATTTATTTCTATTTTTCACATATAACACCCTTCCCCCCAAAGAGCTAAGTGTTCCTCCTTTTTTGTCACAACAACCCTGTGAGGTAGGTGAGGCTGAGAGACAGTAACAGTCATGACATGAAACAAACAATAATGGACAGAAAATAAATGCAGTGAATATTGCCCACAACCAGTGGATGAACATCAGGGCCTTCCCAGCTATTGTTCCCCTGCACATAGTACTCAGTGACACTGCCCCTGCATCTGGAGGTTCCATGTAGCCATCATAGCTAATAACCACTGATAGACGGCAGTCTACCATGAATGTTTAGAATCCACTTTAAAAGTCATCTGGACCAGTGACCAACACCACCTAAACTTCCCACCAGTGGGTATCACTAGGATTGTTGTCACCTAGTGAGGTAACACATGGTGTCACCCCCATTAACTTTATTTTACTATAGAGCAGTACGGACAAAAACAAACTTGATGACACTCTCACAACTGAATACTATTAAATATTCAAATATTAGCTCTGATACATGGAAAAAGGAGTGGACATGATTACTTATTGGTTCCATGGGGTATCGTAACACTCTCAGCTAACACCAAGAGTTAGTGCTCAGAACACCCAGGGCCCAATCCTATCCAACCTTTCTGGTGCCAATGCAGCTGCAGCCCTGACGCAAGTGAACGTATGTTCCCTTACCTTGAGGAGGCCACCATGACTGTACCCCCGCCACAGAATGCAGCACACGCCCCATTGGGATGGCTAAATCAGGGCTGGAAAATTGGATAGGATTTGGCCCTCTGTCTCACTGGTTGTGTTAAGGAAATCTGCTGTTCATTACATAAGATAGTTCTGGTTTTCGGCCATAACATTTGATAGAAAGTATTAATAGACACATATATAAATGTTGTTCGTTTATTACAATCTACATGAAATTATGCATTGAATGGTATATAACGTGATGGTAAATTGTGGCTAAAAACCACAATTTTGGTCCCCAATGAGGGTGACACCTGGGGTGGTCTGCCCCGTGCTTCATTTATTTATTTATTTACTTACTTACTTGAAGAATTTATACCCCGCCTTTCCCATGCCGAAGCAAATGCCCAAGGCGGCTTACAGAGAACAACAAATTACAATGTAACCACAATAAGTAAAACACATTAAAACAACAACATTAAACATTAATGGGACACACGGAGAGTGTACAAGAATGAAGCTAGACCCAATTCTCCATATCAGGCTGGAGGGTGGGAATACGGCTAGCTACCATTTCATGGCTAGCTATGCCATTGATCTAGATCAGTATTGTCATTACTTTGTACTGACTGGTTATCTCTCTATGTAGTTTCAGATGTGGTCTTTCCCAGATCTAAAATCCTGGAGATGGCTGCCAGTCAGGGCTTTGCAAGCCCTGCCTGGTGATGCTGCCAGGGACTTCTGCAAACACAGCAAGTGCTCAGTCACTGAGCTAGGCTCCTTTGTAGTAACGGAGCAAAGGTCTCTCTCCTCAGGAGTGCTGTCTTCTTTAAAAAGCAAGTTGCTCTTCCCTTATTCCTGAAGAGACAAGGCTGAAAATGAATGGGCAAGGGCCAGTGAACTTCCTTAAGGATGCCTCTCTTCAAAAATTGTAGTATGCACACTAGAGATGTCACCCTGGGGTTTCCTTCCTCTCCCGTGAATCTACAGCTCAACCACCACTGGAAGGGTTGACATACCCTGAGTTAATGCATGTGTGCAATTGTTACAGGTCCCATGTAGACCTTTTGCACACTGTCATTTTGCACACTGTCCAAGAAAGGCCTGGCTTAAATTGTTAACTGAGAGAACTTATGCTGAGTTTCTGCTGAGAGCATAAGAAGTTCTCACAACTTTTCAAATCAGACTGTGGCTATACTGATCTTTCTTGGAAGCTATAAAATGCAATACACTTTCCTGCCTCACTGCACCCCATATTTCAAGAGTACCACAGATAATTAAGCATAAACCAATCTCACAGATAAGTCGACGGCAGGTTTTCCATGACCCTCAGATAAGTTGGAGAGGGGGATGTCTGAAGTATAACTTTGTCTGATTTTACCCTCCCTTGTCTCTCCCACTCTGAGAAGGTCAGAAACTAGTCACTGCAGTGAAGAGAGAGTGAGGGGAATAGTGCAGAATGTTTCTGGGAATTTTGGAAAGTAGAAATGGTGGTCTCTAGAAGGCAGTCAAAATGACCATGGTAACAAAGAAGGGGAGGGCAGAGGAGCTGGTCAAAACTGGATTTATCCCCACAGTGACGCTCAAACCTTTTGCACCAGGACCTACTCTTTAGAATTGCAATCATGTCAGGACTCCACCAGAAATGATGTCAAGGCCAGAAGTGACATAATCAAGCAGGAACTGCAGTAATTGTGACATAATCAAATGACACTCCTGGAATGCAAACTGGCATTCTTGACCTGCAGCAATTGCACAACCATGAAACATCCCTGGCTATGGCAGAAAGCAAGAAGCAAGACTAGGATAAAATATGTAAAAATGCTGAAATAAAAACAAAATAAAAAAACTTCACTTGAAAATTCAAACTGTTAACCCTAACAAAAGGGCAAAAGTCTGCAGCTTCTAAGATGGCTGCTGCCAGCTTTCCATGACCCAACTGACATCAGTTCACAACCCACCAAATGGGTCCTAACCCACCATTTGAGAAACACTATAAAAAAATATCACAGCCCAAAACACGTTGTGGTGCCTTAAAAGTTGTTTTAGATAGTTTTCAGGATATGGCATAGCCACTTTATATGCTGATTCAACGAGTCATCTTCCCATAAGCATCTAAGGTGGATACGCCATATTATATCTCCAAAGCTAGAGTTGAAAGGGCAAAAACGATGCACCTTATTGAATCCGTGCCCCAAATACATCCCAGAATAGGTCCAACTTCCAAAGCACCAGAACAAAATTTTGTTTGTTGGGCACTGCATTCAGTAAAAATTTCAAGGAAGAAATTTGGGCCAGCATTATTTATTACTACTGTCTACTTAGCACACTTAGGTTGTTGGTACTGTTTTACAAGATTATGTATGTGACGCACTCTGAATACCAAGAAGTGCTCTGTGGGTGCTGATTATTTTTTCTGGAGCCAGGAAAGTTAGCCTCAAGAGTAATCAAATGAAGGAAGGGAGCACAAGAATCTTGGCCATCCCTGAATAGCTTAGACTGATGGAAACTGTAACATTAGGCAGCTGCAAGTCCATTCCATTGTGTTTTCAGCTTATCTCCCTGCCTTAAGCATATCAACCATTTTTTTAATTAAGCTAAGCAGAGTTATTAGAGTTATATTAGCGGCATAAAGGTTCATCAAGATCTGTTGTCTCTGAATTTGAGGTGGTTATAAAATTCAGCAATATATTTTTAAAAGTGCAGTACTTTAATTAATTCCCCCAGAAGGACAGCTTTGCAAAACATTTCCTTAAAAAGTGATTAACACTTTTGTGTGCAAGTTTCTCCATTCATCCTTCTATTTTTGCAGGAGATTTAAAATGAGTGGGGGGAAGGAAGCCCAAGAATTAGGAAGAGTCCTCCCCAAAGCATGTGCACACAATAGGAAGACATGCAGAATATGCCCATAATTAATACGTAGCCTAACATGCAGGTCTGGACCAAGAACTCCCAGCTCTCAAGATATCATGTCTGAGGCTGACACACACCATCACCATAACCTGGTGATGGGCCAGGCTCTGCTCCTGCAAGTCCCTGGACTGGAAAAGGAAGAGGGAGGCTGGAGCAAAAGACAAAGTGAAGGAGGAAAGTTTAATCAACAAGTTGGTAAAATATGGACTAGAGCAGGGGTGTCATAAGGCCCAGGGGCTGGATGCAGCCCACTGAAGTCCTTTATTCAGCCCTCGGGCTCTCCTGAGAAGGATGCAGCCAAACTGGAGTAGGTTCAGAGAAGAGCAACAAGGATTATCAGAGGGCTGGAGAACAAGCATTATGAGGAAAGGATGAAGGAACTTCATATGCTAAGCCTGGAGAAGAGAAGGCTGAGAGGGGATATTAAAGCACTTTTCAAATACTTGAAGGGGCAAATTTGTTCTCGGCCGCCTCTGAGAACAGAATTAGATCCAACAAACTGCAAGAGAGATTTCGGCTGGAAATCAGGAAGAAATGGTTGACCAACAGGGCGGCTCGGCAGTGGAACAGGTTGCTGAGGGAGGTGGTGGATTCTCCCTCCCTGGAGATCTTTGAGTAGAGGCTCCTTAGGCACCTGCTGGAGATGCTCTAGGAGGAGCTCCTGCTACAGCAGGGGTTGGACTAGATAACCTCATAGGTTCCTCCCAACTCTATGATAGGAGAGTGGTGAGTTATAGGGTCAGAGATGGAGAAAAATTAGTGACACTCTAGCCTACAATTCTCCTCCACACATTGTCTTCCGCTCTATCCCTTTTTCCCTTTACAGATTCAGGGGTGGAGGAGTAGATACGGAGGCAAGTAAGCAGGCGCCAGTGGGTGTACTGTGCTAAATCTGCTGACTGAGGCAACCTCTTCCATCAGCCTTATTTGCATGGGCCAGCCATGCAAATTTGAACCCAAAAAAACACAATTCTCATTGCTTTTAATGATCTGGAACCAGGGGCAGCCCAAAAACCTCCAATGCCAAATGATGATGTACCACCTCTGCACCTCCCAGTCTCTAGCTCAGCCCTCTATACATGTCTTCCTTCTCTCTACCCCACTTCCTTTTCTAATCCAGGAAGCAGAAGGAGTAAGTGGGCAGAGATGAGCACCCTCCCCAACCATTCTACTTCCTAAGGCGGCAGCTGCAGTTAGTAAAAGAGATGAATGGGCAATGGCCTAGGACTGTTGTCCCCCTGGGGCTCAAACAGAGGCTTGCCTGCTCACAAGCTGCTATTGTCCAGCAACAAGGGCTCAATATGGAGGATTATAGTACCCAAGTTTCTATAAAGCTTCCTGCATTGCCTTAGCACTACACTTCCTCCTTGCCATCATTCATCCCAAACCTGGTACAGTATTCTCCCTTTTTTCTTAATTCCCATCAGATGCACTATGTAAAACCCTTTTTAAAACATTTGAACAGTTCTCCTCCCACCCCAAAGTGAAATAAATGAATATACTGTAATAGAATCTCCAGTAAGTGAGTAGAGCAAGTAAAACTGATACAATTCTTCATAGAATGTATTAGAACCAGTTCAATGCTTCTGAACCGGTTACCAAACTGCTTGTTAAAGCTGAGGTCAGAACCAGGCAATGAACCTGAACCAAATCCAAATGTTTAACGGCTCGACTTCATGTGAAACGGCCTTGGGCCACCTAGCTCTACACTGTCCACACTGGCTTACAGCAGCAACCCAGGATTCCAGGAAGACGCTTTTCCAGCCTGATCCATTGACACTAGAGACTGAACCTGGGACATACAAAGCAGCTGCTCTGCCTGGAAGCTACAAATCTTTCCTGGAATATCCAGGCTGCAGTAAGACACCTGGTCTGCCTATGGTTTTGACCTCAAGGCCAGTGGCCAGAATTGTATTTGAGGCTGGTTCCCAGAATGAAAAGGTAAAGGTTTCCCCATGACCGAATGGTCTAGGCATGACTGACTGTACAGGGCAGTGCTCATCTCTACGCCAAAGAGCCAGCGTTTGTCCTAGGACAAGCTTCCATGGTCATGTGGCTGACCTGACTGTACACCAAGGCGCACGGAACGCTGTTACCTTCCTACCGAAGGGGTACCTATTTATCTACTCGCATTTTTACATGCTTTCAAACTGCTAGGTTAACCAGGAGGGTTCCCAGAATATTTTTCCCCAAATAAAGTGTCAGTTGCCTTTAAAAAAAAAGTTTATGCATCAACCTAGGCAGCTTACAACAATGGTTAAAAGCCACCAATGAAACATAGGCAGCAACAAAACACACATACACAGAGCAACAACAAGCCAATATAGGAAAAAGGACAAACATAAACCATCAGCCATACTTAAGCTCAGAATCACTGGATGAAACCACAAAAAACAAGCTGTAATCATCTGCTGGAAAGGCTGAAGGCGAAGGGGATCATTTAAACTTGGGTGGAAAGGATATTCCAAGAACTTGGTGCCACCACTGAAAAGACTGTTCCTTATGGATGACTGCCACTGCCACACCTCCAACTACAAGAGAACCTGGGGCAGAGCATCCAATGTCAACCAAAAGATATGGAAAGCTGGGACCGGAGTTCGCAAATCATGCAATAGCTTTGAATGCAAGGGCCCTTGTTCAAATCTATGGCAGATTCTCCAGGTAGGGATTAGGAAGGATCCCTGTCTAAAACCCTGGGAAGTCAGGATAGGCAATGCTTAGCTAGATACACCACTGGTCAGATCCAGTATAAGGCAGTTTCATATGCCAAATTAAGAAAGCTGGATTTTTTTCCCCTTTCCAGCCTTTGACATATACAACAGATAAGTAATTAGGATAGCAATACAAGGTATCCTAGAGTAAGTCACTAGCAAAGACTTCTTGTAGGAATTATATGCAAATAAGAACATATTATAATATAGGCATGCATCAGCTGATAAACATTTGGTGACATCTTGCACATGCTGAAGTTTCTTTCCAGCCTTCTTTGTTCTGACCCTAACAATTTTTCAGGGGGAATGAACGAACGCGCACGCGCACATACACACACACACACACACACTCACTCACTCACTCTAGAATGGTCACTTTGCATTTGGTTTTCAAATCAATTATGCTGGGAAAACTATCATCTGAAAAGGGTGTGGGCGAACATACACATGCTTCAGCATTAACGATTCCCTAGCAGGGTCTGTCTTCTGAACACTCCTTTAAATTTAATAAAGCTGCTACTAGGGTTGCAGTACAAAAAAATGGTTAAGCATTCAAGCATGTTTATTTAATGTGCTACTTTCCATGCCAGAGAGGGCCTGGTGCCATTGGCAGCAACTTGTACACAGTGTCCCAAAGTTTATCTGTCCCCAGATGGAAAATGTACAGCCAGAAGGCTGCAAAGCAGCAGAGGGTCCTGGCCAGGGGGAGATGTGTATGTGTACGCACATGGCAGCATCTAAGACCCCAACCTGGGTCCCTTCAGGTCAGGTCCTTGGTCACCCCCCCCCCCACCAAGTCGGCAGAGATGCTTTAGAAGTGCTACAAGGCTGCCACCTGGGGGAAATCTTCTCATTGGCTCCCTTCCAAGCCTTCCGATTGGCTAGGAGCCTTACATAAACAGTCAGGTCAGCCACAGTACTGGAC
This sequence comes from Lerista edwardsae, assembly GCA_029204185.1. NCBI lineage: Eukaryota > Metazoa > Chordata > Lepidosauria > Squamata > Scincidae > Lerista > Lerista edwardsae. The sequence continues at coordinate 4,838,875 of JAJKFI010000106.1, read as the reverse complement.
ATTTTGTCCACGACTCGCTGCCAATAAACCCCGTCACACCGGGTTTCACTCAAACCCACCATATTTCCAGAGTTCCCCATACAACAAAGACATAGCCAAATGATTTCCTAAGAGCCTTCTGGACGTGACTGTTTACACAATCAATTGCCCAACAATGTCGTTATCCCTCGGCTGCTGCACCCTGCAAGAACAAAGCAACGAACTGCAGGACAGAAACACATTTATGGGACTGCCTTTTTCAAGCTCAGTACTGTCTATACAAGTGGTCCCAATAGATGGGACTAGCTTCAAACCACAACCTGCAACAGGGGACCACTTTCAAGAGCCCAGAGGGGAAGTGAGCAACTGCTTTTTCCCCACCCAGTGACAGGCAATAAGCACATTCTGCTAGTGTACAGTTCTTCCCCTTTTCACCTTCCAGACCAAATGGAACAAAAGGAAGTGCAGAGAGTGGCATGGGAACCACACACGCCCAATTTTGAAAGGCAGAGAAAAAGGAAGCACAATGAGGGCCAGAGAGAGGGCAGGTGGATGGGCAAGATACCAATAGGTAGGGGTGGTTGTTGCTGAAAACCCCTTTTTCGCGGCTAAAATATCTAAATAAAAAACATCACATTTTAGTATTTAAGTTATTTTCTAGAAATTAAAATAGCCTACTTTTCCAATTAGAAATAATACTGTGGTTGCATCTGCTGACACTATATCATCTACCTAGTACACTTTTAAAGCATTTAAAATTAATAAATATAAGAATTTGGAATGCGAATGTAGAATAAAAACAGGTAACACTGCAATTCACTATTTCAAACAAAAACAAAACAGGCCTGAAACAAAACAGCACTGAAAGAAGCACTACCACAACCTAGGCAAGCCTATGACCTGGGTCCTGACCCCCCCCACACACGCGCAGGGGCGAATCTATTTGAAAGGGTGCCCATGGCGCCCAATGAAAATGCACCCCTAGGGGCACGCAACATCATGACGTCACATTGTGACGTCATGACATAGCGCCCCGCCCCTTCTAAGAGGCGCGTTCTGTTCGCTCGTGCCGGCCTTAAAGGGCCAGCAGGAGCAAACAGAACGCGGTGCCGCCCAGCGCCCCCCCTTGAGAAGCGGGAGGGGGCGCCGGGTGGCAGCGCGTTCTCCTCGCTCCGGCTGGCTCTTTAAGGCCAGCCGGAGCGAGGAGAATGCGGCGCAGGGAGCAGGTGGGCCGTGGGCGCCATTTTGGGGGGCGGGTGCCATGCAAATGGCGCCCCCTGCAAGATGGCGCCCATGGCTCGTGCCACCCCCTGCCACACCCTAGTTACGCCCCTGCACACGCGCAAGTTAAAAACCTCTGGACTTCACTAACTGGCCGCAGGTCTATACAGCAGCTATTTTCAACCACTGTGTTGTGAAACATTTGTGTGCTGCAAATGGTCCGCAGATGTGCTGTGGGGGTTTAGGAAGAGCCACTTAGGGCTATTGGGGGATGTGAACTCCTTGCCAGCAATGCAGTGTGCTTTGTCAAAAAACACACACACACGGTGTGCCTTGACAATTTTAGCACCTTGTCCGTGTGCCATGAGATGAAAAAGGTTGAAAATCACTGCTGTAGGGCTTGAATCAGAAAAGTCTTTTCCAGTCCTACCTAGAGATGCCTGGAACCATCTGCATGCCTAGCAGGTGCAGAGCCATGAAGCTACAATGCTTCCAATGTGCATTTGAATCTACCTCCTAGTGCAGCTGCCCCAGCACTGTGGTCACGCCATTCCGTCTCCACATGAGTCACTATCTGGTCTCTCCCAATCGTGCTACCCTTTTAAGTGGCAGTGCCAGAAAGTAAACCAGAATGTTTTGCCTGAAAAGAAGGCGCTCTATGACCAGTGGTGTCATTCTATAATGAAGTGCCGGAACGGTGGGCGGGACTTACCGCATGATTGGCTGCGCGGTTCTGATGCGTCGCCACTGTTCCGAGCCCCACGCGGGCACCCCTGGCTTCGGAGGGGGTGCCCGCTTGCCTGGGTGGCGCGCTGGGTGCTGCGGAGAGCCGCGGAGGGGCGCGCCTCCCAGAAGAAGCCCTCCGCGGCGGAACAGCAGGCGGCGACGCGTCGCGGGGCCCCTGTCAATCAAGGGGTAAGTCCCGCCTGCGTTCCGGCACTTCATTATAGAATGACACCACTGTCTATGACTGAGCTACAGCCCTTCCCCGCCAAACATATGACCAGTGTCACATGTGAATAAAACCCAAGCAGAACCCTGGGAAAATTGGATCCAGCAGCTGGTAAGGTTGCAGAAGGAGGACAAAGTCAAAATTTATTAGGTTATTTAGCCGAAAAGCCATATACCTATAAGCTTGAGGTGGGGAAAAAACAACAACAACAAAAACAGTAAAACAGAAATTGGCCACATCCACAATACATACTTTACAGAAACTGCTCAAGAGTAACTTCAGTTTTGGGGAGTCGTGTTGAACACTTCTGCAGCCATTTCTTTTAAGTGTTCTCTCTCTCTAGCAGCTGCGTATTTTGGGCAATGGAAAAAGACATGCAGTGGCACGTCTAGCTCAGCCAAAGGGTCGTGGCATTGTTCCGGTGGTATCTTTAGAAAAGGCCTTTCATCTGTGCAGTTGGTAGTGCATTGCAGCACGTGATCATATAAGCACGTCTCGGTTTGAGGACCATCAACATATTGAAATAAATAGGCAGAGTGAATTTAACGGGGAATCCAATTTCTAAAAAACATGGAGAGCATTTCCACCATTGCAGAAGAGACAAGCCTGGAGGGCCCAGAGTCAGGGACACTGTTTCGACAGCTTCAAGAACTGGCTGGGCACAACAGCACCAATCCAGGAAACCAAAAAGAAGCTGTTGCAGAAGGCAAAAACCGACAGGAAGAAATATTGCTTTAATTAGGAGAACAGAAATCCATGTATTTTCCCCCAAGCAGTCAAGAACGGTTGCTTCAGATTTCCTCCTTGCACCCCACCAACTCAGTGCAACCTTGTGAGCACATCTTGCATGCTCTTCCCCCGCTACTGAGTAATCCCGATTACTGCCCCCAAATTTGCTTCTGCCTCCTGAGACTTTACGCAAGAGGGAGAAACAGGCACTACAAGTTGCATCTCATCCTTGTGCTCCGCCAGACGGACTTGTCTAAATAGAGAAAAATTCCCCAAGGAGAACCGGCCGATAGCTTTTGGTTTCCTTGGGGCTTGCCCCAGGGCGGGGTTCCCTTTTTCCCCTGGAGCGGCTGAAATAGGAAACCAAGTGCCTGGAGAATTGCCTGCACGCCTGACGCAAGAGTCTATTTCCCCCATGGGCCCCGATGAGCAAAAAACAGGATTAATTAGTTCTCAAGGGTGGCGGCAAGCAGGACCTCATTAAGGTCTCTGGCTCAGCTCTTTCAGATGGCATCTCTCTGTTCTGGGCAAGGAAGACAGGTTTTTTTTTTTTATCAAGAGGCAAATGCTATTTCAGGTTACATTCAAAGCAGTACAGTAGTAGGTACCAGTCACTGATAACCTCGGAGAATGCAGTGCAGACACATTTGCCATTTCAGAACGAATTTGTTTTTGGCACTCTTAATTTAGAACCATTTGGCGGTCCCCAATTTGTTTTGGAACCCCTACTTGCTTTTGCTTGTTACAGACCCCACTGATTCTGAAAACAAATCTACACCCATCATTTCTTGTTCAAGCCCAGAGTCCTCGATAGGACGGTGTATATTAACATTTTAGGAGGGATCAGCAACAAGGGCAGACCACATAAGGAACATAAGATTCCTACTTAATGGGACCCAAGATCCAAGTAGTCCTGCATTCTATTAGTTGTCAGTCATATCCTTCCAGAGATATCACAAGAAGAGCATGGTGGGCACAAACCTCTTTTGTTTGTTCACATCTGACATACCAATTGCCTCTTCACATGAAGGTCCAAATTAAAAATCAGAGTTGCTGTTAAATTTGTCCAGCCTATTCTTAAAGTCACCTTGATCTTGTAGCAGGAAGTTCCACAAGCTAGTCGTATGAAGAAGACATTCCTCTAATCAACCCAGAACCTACTGCCAATTCCTGTCCCCTACAATTTAGTAACATCTTTGCCAGTTGCTGCTTATATTGGAAAGGGCAATTCACTATGTGCATGCGCATGACCTTCCCACTTGACAGAGATTTCCACTCCAATCATACTTCCTTATTAGAAGGAATCCCCTCCAGAGCCAATAAGTCCCAAAACATTTACAACCTCCTCCATAAGGAAGAAAAATAGCAAAAAAAAATGGGAAGTGCACATGATAAAGGTTTCTAAATGTAGGTGTGGAAACGGTTGAGACAGACATTTTTGCCTTCTCATAACACTACAACTTTAACTCTTCCAAGGAGACTAATTGGTAGGAGATTTGGGGCATTTCTGGGCAGAACTCCTGCAAAACTCACTGCCACAAGAGGTGGTGTCAGCCATTGGCTTACAAGGTTTAAAGTATTAGATACCTTCATGAAAGAAGGAAGGCATACCAGCGGCTATCAGTAGGTGTTTCTTTTTCGTTAAAAACACATACAAAGACAGAACACTGTCTTTGGGGTTTTTTTAAAAAAATATTTGAATAAAAACACAAAATTAAATAACCGCATTTTGGTGTTTAAGATGCTTTCCAGAAATGAAAATAGATTACTTTCCCAGTTAGAAATAATGTTGCAGCATCTGCTGATGCATATTACCTACCTATTGCATTTTTAAAGCATTTAAAATTAACAAAAATGAAAACTTGGAATAAAAACACATAATGCTGCCTTCTGCCTTTCAAATCATGCAATTGCAAAAACAAAAATTTCAAATTCCTAGCTCTCAGCCATGACAATTAGATAGAGCCTCCATGCTCTGAAGCAGTAAGCCTCTGAATTCCAGTTGCTGGGAAGCAACGCCAGGAAAGACGCACTTGCCGTCATCGCTCATTGGTCTATCTGGCTCGCTACTAGGATGCTGGACTAGATGGACTTTGGTCTGATCCCAAAAGGCACTGCTTATGTTCAGAAGCTCCACCCCTCTTCTACACTCATTTTATACCTTCGCCAATCTGCTACATACCTTGTTCCAGCCAGAGCACTGCTGCTTGGGTAGGGGAGGAAAGGGTGCAGCAACTATGCCTGTTTTGGCCTCCTGACATAGGCTGGGTACTGACAATGATGGAAACCAGGAGGCCTCCACGCTGCATCTGGATTGTATACAAGAACCATCCAGGGAGGCCGTTGCTGCTCTGCTTCTTCCTCGCTGCATTCCTAGAGGCTTCAACCTTCTTCTGCGGGGGGGCACCCACCCACTCGCCCCAGTTCTCTATGCTGCTTTTGGACAACAGGGAGTTCCCCCTAAGCAGGCATCTTCCTGCTACCAAGTCCTTAAAAAACTGGGCCAGACGCCTCCCAAAATAATTTAGGCATGGCAGAAGCTTCCATTTCCAGCCACGGTTCTTGCCTTTGCTGCCCTCTTTGCCTCTGCATCTCTCTCTCTCTTTTAAAGCGGTACCTTTTTATTCTATAAAAATGGGACTGGGGATTTTCTGTCATTTTTTTATTGCTCTCTCTCCAGGGGGATGCAGGTGCCACTCTCTTTATCTGATGGAGAGGGCCAAATGATTTAAACCTTTTAAAAAAAAAAAAGACAAGTGGACCAAAAAAAAACCTTCACAGGAAACGAAGACCGAAGGCGCTCTCTGGCTCAGCCTCCTCCACCATCCCGATTACACATCAATTCTCCTCCCTCCTTGCTTTCTCACTGCCTCCCTGGGGATTTGGTATCTTGTACCTGAATCTGTCTCTTTTGCACAAACTGTATATAAATAGCGTGATGGGTAGCTCTCTCTCTTTTTTCCCCCCACAAAGAGTCCAAGATTACATCTCCCCAGAATAGCTGCTGTCCTCAAAGCAGCGTGTAGGAAGCTACACACAGAGAAGCCCAGGCTTTATTTCACTTTGCTGCTGCCACAGCTGTGCCTTCCCTCCCTGCCCCCTCCCCACACACTCCTCAGCTGTAAACGAAGATCTTTGCTCAGCCCTGAAGCTATGCATTTCAGAGATTGGCTCCTACCAGTTAGTTCAGCTACAGAGGGGGAAAAAAAGCCAGCGGAGCTCCAGTGAATCAGAGCAAGATGCTGCTGCGAGGCATTTCAACCTGGTGCAGTGTGCGCAGGATGCTTCCCAGATGCAAATGACTTCTGGCCCACGTGCATGTGGCATTGGTGGGTGCAATGTTAGAATTTCCCAAGAATTTGTTCAAGTTTCTAGCCCTCTTTGTTGCATACGGGAGATACAACAGTTAAATCAGAAACAGAACCAGTGAGCAGATTGTTTGTGGGCAGATGTGGCCTACAGTTACACCAGTTTTTAACATGCCACACTGGTTAGAAGTCCTTGAGCAGCCATGATGTGGCATTTTAAAAGGCAGGCATATTTTTTTTTGTAGCAGAAGCTTTCGTAGCTCAGAGCTGAGCTTACAAATATACAGGCCTGCCCCGGTATCTGCTGGGGTTCTGTTGGACCACACCATGGATACCTAAAACTGTGGATACTGGGGACACTTTTTTAAAGATAGGAGAACGTCAGTGGTTTTGCTGCAACAAGGTAAAAAAGGGTATTTGTTTAATGTTCCCTATCTTTTACATAGCTGTCCCAGTATCCATGGTATCTGTAGATAACCGAAACCATGTTTATCGAACCAGTGGATACCAGGGCACACCTGTTGTACTTATTTAGCATTCAAAAGGTTGCACATTCAAGCCCTACCAGCACCAAGAAAGTCTGGGAAAGACTCCTTGTCTGAAACCCCAGGAGAGCTGCTGCCAATCAGTGTTGACAATACTGAACTAAAGGGACCAACTGTGTGAATCAGCAGAAGGTAGCATTATGTGTTTGAGGACCGCAGAGCACCAGCTTTACTTGCAGAAGGTTCCAGTGTCTTGGGAAGGAGAGCTCTGAAAGACTCAAGTTGTCCAAGGTCCTGGGGAACTGTAGCTGGTCAGTATAGACACTCTTGGACTGGATGAGTCAATGGTCCAAGTCTGTCCAATAATCCAACTCAGTCAAGGACAGCTTCACATGTTGTGGAAGGGCTGCAGATCACTTGTTGGGTATTTGTCTGCAGAAGGTTACAGGTTCCAAACCCCAGAGGTGGCGTTTGGCAAGACTCCCCTGTCTGAAACTCTGGGCAGCAGCTGCCAGTTGGAATAAAGACACCCCACCCCCCATATCTGCAGATTCGGTATCTGCAGATTCTGCTATCCATGGATCTTGTATCCATGGATTCTGTTACCTGCAGATCCAGGGGGGGGCCCACACCCATTAATGCTTAGGGTCTTACAGCTAGGAAATGTTTCTCCCTTTTACAGGACAAGCTCATAGCAACATGTAAGCAGGCTGCAGATAGCCTGAATGCTTGAAAATACTAGATCAAACATCAATAAGAAGCAGTTAGCTTCCTACTGGCATTCAATCTAGTGTTTTCAAGTATTCCAGCTGCCTGCACAGCGCACTATAAGCTTGCACACTTAGAAGCCTTGTAAAAGGAAAAACATTTCCCAGCAGTAAGACTCTAGACCATGTGGGTCAGGACTCACCAGTGGGTCACGAGCCAATTTCAGCACCTAGACCAGTCATATTGAAATTATGGGAAGATGGGATGTCAGAAAGAGAGAAGGATGTATGGTTGTTTTGCTTGGGTCAAGGTTGTAAATAGGCTTTTTTCCTTTCTCATTAACTTTGCTATTGAAAAATGACTGAGAAATAACCCAACTTATTGCTGTATTCTCAGGAGAGCAGCAGGCTCCGCCGTCACAATGACCACACTTCCGGCAATGACATCACTTCCAGTGGGTCCCAGACAGACTGTCATTCTAAAAAGTGGGTCCTGGTCTGAGAACCACTGCTCTATACAATTATGGGCATGGGGAGGCGTGGATATAGGGTTCCCCCATATCCAGGGTTTTTGTATCCACAGGGGTGGGGCTGGAACTGATCCCCTGAAGATACAGGGGGACATCTGTATTTGCTTAAAAGATTTACATCCCACTTTTATCCTTACCAAAAAAAACATGCATTAATAAAATTGATATCAAATACAAACAATATATGATAGAAGCAATGTAAAAAAAAAATGCCAGGCAGCAAAACAGTTATAAAAGCAATAAAATAACCATAAGCAGAAAAAGAAGCAAGCATCTGAAATGATAAAGGAGCAACATTTCCCTCCCTCCCATTCAGATCCTGTCTTCTTTTCATAATGAAAAAGTATTGTATGTAAGATTTTCACGCAGTCACCCTCCAGGCGCTGGCCAGACCTTGCTTAGTTTCATCTGCCTGGCTGCATTGTGTGCTCTCAGACCCTGCCCCAAGACCATGGCATTAGGGAATCTTCAAGTTCCATCTCTCTTGCTTATTCCTTTCAAATATGAAAAGTAATGTTATCCACTTGAATAAGCTGCTTTCCCCCCTCCCATTACTTAAACAAAAAATCCCTTAAAATGAAATCAACCAGGTAATTCCAGGCAGTGTGCTAACACACACACAGATTGCCATTGAAAATAAAACAATGGTAGCAATTGAGTCAATTTAACCTCTTGTGGTAAAGAGGTCCACATGTTGGGTGCTGACGCCAACTAGGGCCTCTTGCATGTTGCCACCACACACAGGTCTCTAAAGGCAGTGGGATATGCAGATATCACCAGATAAGGCTTCACCAGATAACCTTAGGGGATGGGCAGCTTCAAATAAAGGGAGGCAATCCTTTAAAGACCTGATTCCTAGGCAATCTTGGGTTTTAAAGGTAATATCTAGCATGGAGTCTGCAAATTGAATGGAAACTTGTGAAGCCCATACAACAGTTGAATTGTTTGAGCCCCTGTTCCCATGAATACATACTCATTGCATTGCATCCTCCACATTCACTGTTTTTATTGTATTCACCAAGAGGCCTCTGCTTAGTCTCTTCTACCCTATTTTAATTGCAAGCCCTTTTGAGGACAAAGAAGCATATATTGATTTATTTTGCTATGTAAACAAACTTGTGAATTATTTTTTGTTGAAAAGTGATGTATACAAATATTCTTAATATTTAAAAAGAATGTACAGGCATGCCCTCGATATCCGCTGGGGTTCTGTTCCGGACCCCACCTTGGATACGTGAAATCGTGGATACTGGGGGTGCCTTTTTAAAGATATGGAAACATCAGTGGTTTTGCTGCAACAAGGAAAAAATGTTCTTCTATCTTTTTAACAGGAGTCCCAGTATTCATGGTATCTGTGGATAACTGAAACTGTGGATACCAAGGCACGCCTGCACCAGTGGTTAATCAGACAAATTCTAAAACCCTTTTTTTCACATTTCTATCTCTTGCAATTGTGATAGTAATGCAGTGCTTGTACATTCTTTCTAGCAAGGCTGGAACATACTCTTGTGAATCTGGTCCCATACTAACTGGTGGGGAGGGGTGCCCCAACAGGATTTCCAGCACTGCGTGACAAAACACCAAGAGCCACCTTCACCACATCTAGTTGCACTGGCCCACAGAAGTAGTTCTATCTTATTTTTGAAACCGGCAGTGTGGAAACGCACCCGAGCTGACCCACTTCCAAGTCCCACAGACATCTCTTCCTTCCCCCCCCCCCCGCGACCTCGAGGGCTTTCCTCAGTTCTCTCAGCGTGCCCGAGAATAGAAATAAAACAAGACAGAGAAAACGAAAGAGGGAGCCCGGATGCCAGATGAGGTCTGCCACGCTGCATCAGCATCTTGGTTGAAGCAGTTAAGAGAGAGCAGTGGGGCGGGGGGGGGGAGAGGAATAAAAGGAAACAGAACTTCTCTCCCTCTTTAAATTCACTGCACAGTAGAATTCCACCAGAGAATTCCTCAACATACACACAATACGTCTGCCGAAGCAAAAAGATAATCTGAATTCCTCAAATTCAAATGACAGTGGATCAAATCGGAGGCATGCCTGCATTTCCCAGCTTGTATTGTGCTCCTGTGTGAATTGTTCTTCTGAGCATGCCTCCTGACTGGAAGAGCACAGATTCACAAAGATAGTATAGGGGAACATTAGTGGTTTTGCTGCAACAAAAGTAAAAAAAAAGAGAGAGATTTGTTTAATATTCTAACTTTTTAATAGGCATCCCAGTATTCATGGTATCGGTGGATAACTGAAACCATGGATACTGAATCAATAGATACTGGAACACGCCTGTACTTAGCAGGAAGCTGAACGGTTGAAAACTTGGGTGTAGTTCAGGTTCATCAATATTTTGGGGCTTTCTCATTTGATAACCAGTTCAGACATTTTGAATCAGTTTAGATACACTCAATTCAGAATACTAGGTTTTTTGCTTGCAATGAGACATAAAACAAAAAATGAGAAATATTTTTAAACTGTTTGCAATTTTAAAGGTCTCTTACAATTAAACTACAAACATAGAACCATTAAAAAAAATCACACATACAATTGAAAGCCAAGCGTCAGATTCTTCAACCACTTATTCTGAACTGGATACCATTTTCTTTCTTTGAGGATTCAGTTCTCGATCCTTGCTTATAGCTCCTTTGAGCCCACTGTTACTACTGTACCTAAAAGGTGACTCTCCACACTGCCATTACTGCCAACACAGGCACTTGTGACCTGAAAAAGATAAATGACCAATTTTAGAAGTGCATCCCTGCCTACTCACCTAGGACTATTCACCACAGGTGAAATGACAAGTAGTCATTCAAAAGGCTTCCTTAAGAGATCATTTGGCTAGCATTGCTCCCTCAAACACCAATCTACTTCAGAAGGCTGTGAAAAAAGTGTAACATTTTAAAGCAGGAGTGTCAAGCATAAGGCCCAGGGAACCAGATGCAACATGTGGAAGCTCTTTATCTGGTCCTCAGGCTCTCCCCAGCACCACCGTCAGCTGCTCTCAATGGCTGGGCTGGGCTGAGGTGTCACTGCTGAAAGGGCAGCCGTAAGAGAATTGGGCTCTCCCACATCTTGAAAATATGATCAAGATATGTGCATTTTCTCTTGTCACTTGCAGCTAATGAGTTGCTAAGTGAGAAAAAATGCTTATTTCTGGTCATGACCTGCTTTGTGACATCACTTCCTGCTTAATGACATCATTTCCGGTTCTTAGCAGGCATCATAAATGCTATTCAGCCCACTGTATGAAATGAGTTTGACACCCACATTTTCAAGAGTGGTGCAGATTTATTTCTCTCTCCTCCCCCCCCGCCCAATCCTAACAGTGCACACCAGACAATCCAGTTTTTGGAGGGAGATTGAGGCTGAAGCAAGAAAAATTCCTCCCCCTAAAGAAGCAATTCAAGCGTCACACCTGTTGATGCAGCAGCCTCCTATGGTTATTGTCAAAGTCCCTTCAGTTGAAGCAGTGAACAGTCTTGCTGCCTCACCCATCTAAAGCAATTTACAGCTTAACTTCAACTCAAGGTTGTATCCTGCTCCTCTCCAGCTCCATCCCCTTTTTGGTGAAGCTCCAGAGTTACCCCAGAGTTAGGAAACTCTTGTACTAAAACAGAAATTCTTCAAAAAGCTTCTCATTTACTCTCCAGACAGAATAAAAAGGCTGCTACCAGATTTACAAGCAGCCACTAGCATCATGAAAGGGGCACAAAAGAGCATCCTCTATCCACAATTGGCCTTAAAATAGAGCTACTTGGTCTTAACAAGCACAAGAGACAGGAACAAGCCACACGAATTGCCTCAAGATAGATATTTTGGTGCCTGATGCTCAATTCTAAAGCATTTTTAGTGCTGACCTCAATTTCTCCAATATGGGGGACAGGGACAAACAAAGGCCAAAACCAGTTCCTCTAAACCAGGAGTAGCCAGACTCTAGCCCACGGGCTGGATCCAGCATCCACCTGCTCCATCCCCCGCATGAACAGCTCTTTCCATTCTACCGGGGATGCTTGCAAAGACCCTGACTACAGCCTCCAGGGGTCTTTGCAGCCAGCCTCTCTTGCAGGGAACTCAGCAAAGGCATGCTGGGGCATCAAACCCCAGAAGCAGCTGGCTGCAAAGACCTCTTGGGGCTGTGGTCGGGGTCTTTGTAAGCATCCCCAGCAGAAGCTGGTCGTGCTAGGGACTTTTCAGTGCTGCAGCAGCCTCCAGTTTGGAGACTGCTGCCCTAAACTAATAATTTTTCCAATGCCGTCAATGCTATTTTTCAATGCTTTGCAAGGGCAGCATTAATAAGCTCCTGGAGGCAACCATTTTCCCCCCCAGAATGCCTCTCCACATGTCCCTGTATGATGCCATATCATTATGTATATAATGTCCCTGTATGAAGCTATAGATCCCTGAATGATGCTAAATCATTATCCAAGTTGGGTTCTGTGTGGGGAAAAAATGGCACCCCCAGCAGCGTTCCTCATAAGAATTGCACATGCTGTGCAGAGCCCTTTCATGGCTGCATGGCAATGGAGCGGGGTCTCCTCACTATGAGGTGCACCGGGGGGGGGGGCAGTACACACCAGTACTAGAGTGCGGCTGCTCCAAAAAGCATTTTGAAACATCAACCAGTGCAAGAATGCTATCACCCTATTGCTGATTGGAGCCATTAAGAACATTTCCATACATCTCTTCAGCAAGTTACCAAAAACTGTGCATAAGCAATGAGAAGATGGTTCCCTGCCCCAAAGGGACTCAGTGCCTTGAAACAAAAGGAGAAGGAAATACCAGTAGCAGCCAATGGGAAAGACACTATGCTGGGATGACTAGGGACAGCTGTTGCCCCCCCCCCCCCCCCGCTAAGATATAAGAGAATGCCCACTTTTTAAAAAGTGCCTCTTTGCATAAGTGGCTGACAGGTCTGGTCCATCTGCACATATTACTCCTTGAACAGGATGCATAACTATAAAACCCACATCTTTGTTCTCTGCAGGGGGCTCCTCTGTTTTGTTTGGCTTGGGGTCATAAATCCCCAAAGACAGGGAAACGTATGCATGAAGCCGCCTGGAAAAGGAGCCCAGCCGCTATTGCCCAGTTCTGCTGATTCTGATAGGAAGGAGAATCCCAACACACTGGCAGGGGCAAGGCCCGTTAACAAGGCCTGAACCTGGGACCTTCTGTGTGGTTCCACCACTGAGCGGCAGCCCCCTCAGAACACGGAAGAGGGAAAGCACACACGGAGGCAGAGATGCAAGGGGGGCAACAATTATGCATAAACAGACCAAGTTTCCACCCCCTCCAATTTTCCCACCTCCTGCCTCTTTGGACGTTCTGTTCCAGACGAATGTCGTGCATTCATTCCAACACCTACGCCTCATCCAAATCAGTTTTCCCCTACGCGGACGTTGCCATCTGCTACCAACCCTCTCGCATTTTCGTTCCCATCCATTCAATAAGGCTGGCTGCTGTTCTGTGCATCTCCCCCCACCAGCACCACACACATACAGCCCCATTGCAACGCCTGTAGCTTCCCATTAACAAATGCTAAGCAGTAAACTGTTCCCACAAACTTCGCCAACTTCAGAAAAAGAACAGCCGTGGCGGCAAGGAATGCTGGGACTGGTCTTTCCCCAGTGCCCAACCCAGGCCCTCACCATTTTTCAAAGGGACTTCAAATCAAGACGAGGGACAGAAGAAAAACAGGGCATGAATCTCCATGTCCTGCTATGAATAAATGTACAGAAATTAAGGGAGGGCAATGCAAGCAGAACCAAACAAGCTGTGCCTCAATCTGTGCCTGCAGATAATTCATCCTTAGGCAGCTCAAAGAAGCGAGGCAGGGAACGCCATGCGAGAGAAATCTTACGAGCAGCAAGGGGGGGAAATAAGGGAAGGCATATATCCAAACAAGAAGCTTTCAACCTAAGGAACACTGGAGGTTCTTGCAAGCTGGTTGAAGATTTCTCCATGAGGAGAAATTTGTAATGGTGGACAAGCTTCCTTGTTAGACAGATTGACTGATCTTCCCCCTCAATGCGCACAATGGATTTTCTAGTGCGTTCCAAGATCCAATCTCAGTTTGTCAAGGGCAAGAGAACAATATGAGCATTATGATGCTGTCTTCTACAGAGTCACATTAGCTGAGCATTGTCTTCCCCAACTAACAGCTCTTCATGGCTGAGAAGGAGATTATTTCCCAACACCTGACAACCAGAGATATTAAGGATTAGATGTGGTGCAGACACATTAGGTGCTCTATTGAGGCCTGGAATCTTTTCCAAGCTTATGAAGCTGTCAGACCATCATTTCATCTAGCTGAGCCTGGCAGCAGCTCTCCAGGATTTCAGATGGGAAATGCTACCTGCAGGTGCCAGGGATTGAACGTGGGTCCTTGTGCAAGACAAGCATATGCTCTACCAATTGAGCTATGACCCTAAACAATGCTCACTTGTTTGGAAGAATCAACCAAACACTGCAGCTACCCAACACTACAAGCGTTGACGAAGAAAAAGTTAACCAGTCTTTCCACCCCTCCTACGGAGACAAAACAGCTATGACTGATCATGCCAAGAGAGAAAGTGTTTCCTTACAGTTTGAAAGCAGCCTTTGGAGACATGGGGAGGGGGTGAAGAATAAGGCAAAAGTCCATGTCACCGAGGAAGATCAGAAGACTTAAAGATTTCCACACATTCCTTTCTAAGTGTATAGTACGAGGCTTTTTGGCTAACGCTCCCAGTAGTGTTTGGTTTCTCAGAAGGCTCACACTGCCACAATGTTATGGTAAAACCTTCTGAGATGAGAGGTCAGACAGAAGAGGCCAGGGTCATATCAGGGAGGGACATGGGACCAACTGTAAACAGGCTTGAAGTGGGGTGGGGGAAGAGCCTTCAGCTTAAGCTTTGATGTAATAAGAAACTCGCCACTCGTGCCTCAGAGGGTGGCCATGTTGTCTCCCCTCACCGCCTGACAAGAGCTTGATGCGCAGCTCTTGTAAAACTCCCTCAGAAGAGAAAAACATCATGAGAGTCAAATAAACTCAATTAAGAGCAGAGTGAAGCAACACAGCAAAAGAACAGGCGCCATAATTGAACATGCTTCCTCCGGAGCAATGCCAATGATTCCAGAGGCCTAGTTTTCACTGCAAAAACAAGAACACAAAGACAAGGCATTTAGAAAATGTTCCCTGTGACTCCTCCTAAAGCAGGAGTAAACAGACTTCAGGTTTACAGGTTCTGCCTTACCATTTTTGTGTGTGCATGCATGTTTTCTAAGAGACCCCCTCCCCCCCCCACCCAAAAAAAAATCCAACTGAAGCATGGTGGCTTGGGGGCTGAGCCAATTACTTTCTGTGAACCGGGAGTCAAACACCGTGACAACCAGAACATAAGTACACAGCTCCACTAGAGTACAGATAGGCCCCCCATATCCACGGATCCTGTATCCGTGGATTCAATTATCCACCCATCAGGCAGGGAGCCTTTACCTTCTTTTATTCTTACTTTGGGTCTCTAAAAAACCTGGTTGCTCGAGGGGGGCAGGGGGAGAACCTGTACTTAACATAAGTTCCCTCTTATCCACTGTTTTAGGTGTCCATTGGAAGCCCAGGAACCCATCACCTGCGGACACCAAGGTATGCCTGTAACTACAGGTAAGAGACTAACACAAAAGGCTGGAGTTGGTGAAGAGAGTGACACTACGACCCAGTCAAAAGGTAACTCAGGAAAACTCCCATTTTATAGGTGCAGAACACCAAGAGAGATGTGATAAGCTCAAAAGCATCCATAGCAGAGAATTAGCAATGTCTCCTCCATTATTTCTATTAAATCCCTCAATACTCACTTATCCTTGAAGTGTTTGGCCTGTCCTGATACTACACTATGTGAATCATGTACATGATAATTGCATATCCCCCCCCCCACTGCAATCTTCTCTCCCTTTCCTGTGCTGTCTCTCTTTAGGGTAAGAACTTTTCAGGGCAGAGACCTATATTTTCACTGTGTTCAGGTACATGAACATTGCTATATAAATAATAATGCTTGCTATTGTTAAACTAGTGGAAGTTCTTACCAAACTATTCCACATCACCCAGAGGATCTATGAATAGAACCGGATCTACCTTCTGCTAATCAGCTATTGACACATCACTCATGTCCAAATGTTTACACATGGTTTACCTGCTCTTGTGAGAATGAAGATACACGTGTTCATGTGAGAAAAAAAAAAATCAACAAGGGGACAGGAGGAGAGTACAGATTGCCTGTACTATTCTCACACATTGAATGGGATTCGCCAACAACTGTGTGTGTGTTTCAATCAACTATAATGCACAACTGTGCACAGGCTGTAGACATTTTAAATAAGTAAGTAATATTCTGGAAATACCAATATCAATCTGCCAAACTTTTTAGAGAGTGGTTCGAGAAATGGGGTGCCTCAATGGGAAGATCAACCATAGGGAGGTGCAGCACAGCTTCCTATTTCAAAGCTGACAGTGCAGAGAAGTGAAATTATTTATAGCCGATTCCCCCATGTGTTCTTGTATGTACAAGGAGGGCAGGGACAACCCATGCCAGGGGTGGCAATCGTAGGGAGGATAACAGACCAACACTGGCCATGAGCAGGGCAAAGCCTTCAGTAGGGGACGAGGCTTGCTGGTACACAAGAACCCATGATGAGCAACGTATCAAGAGAGCTAGCATGTGTCCTCTCACAACACGGCTGGCCTGTGAGGAAGAATAATAATATTAATGCCTGACAGTCTTTTTCCCCACGTCATCCGGCATCCTGAAAATCCGTTTATCCACCACTACCTCCCAGAAAGCGACAAAGAAGTTTCTGAGCAAACCCTCAATCCATGTGGGGCCATGCTGGTGTCCTCCTTGGACAGACTCTGTGTCCTAAAAACAGCCCCCCCCCCGAGTGTTGGGTTGCTCGGTAGGGGAGTTGGGCTGAAAATAGTTCCAAAGCCATAGTTTGGGAAGTTTGAAAGCCCCTGCTGGCATGCAATGGTTCTAAAAACATAAGGCACCTTTCCTTAAAAGTAAAGGTTTCCCCACGACCAAATGGTCTAGTTGTAACCGACTGTAGGGGTCGGTGTTCATCTCTACGCTGAAGAGCTGGCATTTGTCCGAGGGCAGTTTCCATGGTCATGTGGCCAGCATGACTATATGTCAAGGCATATGGAATGTTGTTTACCTTCCCACCGAAGTGGTACCTATTTAACTACTCACATTTTTACCTGCTTTTGAACTGCTATATTGGCAGGAGCTCACTCCGTCTTGTCGTCTCAAACTGCCAACCTTCCAGTCAGCAAGCTCAGTGGCAGCAGTTTAACCCACAGCGCCACCACGTCCCATCACCTTTCTTATGGGTGCATAAACCAGCACCACGGAAAGGTGCAAACCATCCTCTCCCGTCTCCGATAGCCGGCCTTGAAAACTAGAAGCAGTGTCCCACTCTACATGTGAAAACTAGACATCAAAACAAAAACACTTGGCCATGTCCCTCATCCAAATGTTCTGCCCTGCTTCCATACTCCAGTCCCTTCAGCTAGAGTACATAGCCCCAAATCCAGGCTCAAAGACCCCCAAACCAATTGTTCAATGACTTGCGCCTGGAGAACTGAGAGTCCTTATGTGCAGAGAGAATAGCCTCCTAATCATGTACACATTTAAGAGAAGGGTCCCAACTCAGAGAAGACTCCATTGAAGAAGAATCTGAGGAGGGAGGGGTAGGGAGAGAAGTGCCACTGTGCAGGTGTTATGGAAGGAGCACCTGGCCTAAGTGGGCATCAATGGAGAAAGGGCCATCATGTCCCTCAGAAGCCAATAGGCAGGGTTGATGCTGCTCTTTTATACCAGCACCTAGAACATGCCAAGGTGCTTTACAAAAATGTAAGAAATCTATGGAAATCTGGGAAAAGGTTCCAGACATAAAGAGCAGAATGGATGAAGAAGTGGAGTCATTTAAGTGACCAGTTCTTTGTGGGGTAGAATTAGAGGGAAGCAAAGGAGTAGGGAGGTGGCCATCCTGCAGTAACAAACCACAGATTATGGATGCCTATCCAACCCTTCCTTGAATGCTAAAGGGGAACTGAACTGGTGGTTTTGCAGCCTCCCTCTCACCCACCTTCTTCCAGCTTTAATTTCTGCAGAACTAAGAATTTAACAGATTTAACCCCCTACTTGCCTCTGGCTGAAACCCCTTGTTGCTTCTTAAAGGCACTGAAGCCGGAGAAAACCAAGGCATGCGATTGCAGCAAGCGGCATGTTATTTACTGAGCACACTATTCTCTTCCTCAGCACAGGGAGAGAGAGAGAGATCCGTCTCTTCCCTGCTTCCTTCTTCCAGCTCCGGAAAAGAGAGATGTATTAATTATCTTCAAACAGCTTCTGGCAGGGTGGAGAGATCGCTCCCCGATTAGGAGCTGCGTCTCAGGAAGCTATAATGAAGGTGGGATAGTGACACCACCGATTAATACTTTTATTTCAGGAAAATTTAAATGAAACTATCCATCATCATTCCAAACAAGAGGCACAGCAAGGCTTTTCGCCTATTAGGGGCAAGGCACAGAGGCACCACTGTTTACTACTACTACTAATGCTAATACTAGTAATACTAATAATACTACTAATAATAGAAACTCGCCAGGTTAAGAGGTGGAGGCTGGAGATAGTCACCTTGGTTCATCCCCCCATCGCAAAAGAGTCAGCTACATGGGGAGAGATAAGAGCTTCCATTAGGCAGATCTTTCACCCCCACCTAACGGAATATTGGCTTAGTAAGCAGTTTTGTGCATACGCTTGACAGAGATTAAGCAGTCTGAAAGAAAAATGAAATTCAATTTACAAGGTGACAGGAATTGCCAGTCCCGGGTCACCCAGTAAGGTTGCCAACCAGCCAGCTAGCTTTTACGAGTCTGAAAAGTTTTTTAAAAAGGGTAACCAACCTCAGTCTAAGAAGTCAGTAAAAATATGAGATTTCATCCCTCTTATCCAACATTCCAAACCTGGCCTCGCATTTTGACATAAAGTTTTGGCAACCTAATCACTCAAACACCTAAAAGGATTGTTTATACCTATGAATGTTAATCAAGGAAACCGCCTTTAGTCATAGTTTTGATCCATCTAACCCAGGGGTCTCCAAACCCAGCCTGAGGGCCAAAATCGGCCCTAGGCACATGATGAAGAAGCTTGACTGTTCAGGCCCACAGCCACTTGCTGATGGGAAATACATGCAGTACAACCTTAGAAACCACTGGGGTTCAGCTCCAGAACACCTCCAGATATACTGGGGCCATGGCATCACCATTTAAATACCCTAGAAAAAAAAGTACCCAAATCTCATTTCTTTTACCTTGTGTGGTCAAACACTGCAGCCCCCCAGCCTCTCAAGGCTAAAAATGAATAATAATAAGCAGTCCTTGCTTGATCAGCCACAGAAACTAATGAGGATCTGCAGGAGAGGGGGGGAAATGGCTTTGTCCATCTGACCAACATAGGATGCTAAAATGGCCACGCAACTTGCAAGCAACTCCTCCTGCATGCCCAGCAGAATAAGGCAGTAGAATAAACTGTACCACTTCAGACATTTTTAAGTTTCTCCTATGTTTGAAGTAGGCTCCTGGCAAGTAGAAAGCTAGGACATCAGAGAAAATGCTAGTTATCCAATTGTAGAGAGATTTTTAAAAAAAAAATTCAGACACAACCCTTTCCTGAAGCTGCAGTCAGAAGTGGTACAGACTATTTCACTACACTGTCTGCACTGCCTTATTCAATCTCATTCTGCTGCAATACGTAGATCTAGCCCCAGACGCCAGTCAACAAGCACACTGTAACCAGGCGTAGAGAAGGCAAGTAATGAATATGGGGGTGTGAACCATCCCTTAAGAGCCCACAGGAGAAACAGATGAATTGAATACAGCTCTGCATCTCAATACAAAGGCACCATGACTGATGGGCTGGTGGAAGCCACGGTGGCATCCGACTCATAGTCTCTACTTTGCAGCTTCTATGTTAATTTACAGCACTACCCACACTGCCTTGCAGCCAGCAAGATATTCTTGGCAGGCATCCTAAACAGAATTCTTTATGCACTTGCATACAATCAACGCATACAATGCTCCAGAAGAAGGGGGAGGACAGAAGAGAAAAGAAAAAGACTACGAGTTCTCCATCTAATGGGGAAGTGGGGGCAAAGGGAGAATGAAGCTGCCTCAGCCTATTTTAAAGTGAGAGCCTGGACTGCCCAAATAACAAAGTGCTTCTGAAAACATGCAGAGTTCCTCCCCCTTCATCGCCACAGGCAAAAGGTCAGTAGGAGAATCCAAGGTCAACTTATCACGCAGCAATATACCAACACCCAATTTTCTTTAAGACACCACTTACTTCACTTGTATGCACAGGATGCATGTGTGAAATTAAGTACATGTCACCTTAAAATATCCTGAAGTCAAACAGATCCTTTCCTAGATGTTACTTCCAGTGACCTCCTCAAAGGAATGCCACAACCCTAGTCTGACAGACACACACTTCATGCAACTAGAGGGGTGATTCTGGCAGCCCTCCAAAGCACTTCTCAATGCTTGGTGGGAGGTGGGGAATGACACACTTCTTTTGTGTTGGCTCAATTTACATTGGTCAGAACTTCAGCTTTTCATAGTGCAGAATTTGAATTATCAGGGTACATGCATTTTTTTTTTTAAAAATCACTACATCAGGAACTGTGGTGTACGTAGGTGGTAAAGAAGCACTTAGAACTCAGCACCCAGCAATCTAAATTTGGTGCCCTGTATAAATTATGCAAATTTGTTCATTTGCATAATCCCTATTTTATTCTGCAAGGTTTACTATTTTAGATGAATTGTGCTGGTTTTCCTAATAGGAACTGGGCAAGAGACTTTACAGAAGTGCACTACCATCTGGTAACTGGAACCCGCCGTCAGGCTCCTGCTCGCTGCGGAGGACGGGTGAGGGTCACGCCAGGTGCCTGGGCGAGCAGCGGTGGGGCGCGCTAACCGGGGCAGCCCCCCCCCCGAGGCCAGGACAGCTGCAGAATGCTGTGGACGGGCAGCCAATCACACGGAAGCCCCGCGTAAGTCCCGCCCAGCGTTCCCCCAGGTCATTTGTAGATCCTGTCGCTAGTCCTGAGCCAATTTCAGGTGGGTCACAAAGCACCTAGAGTAGCCATATTGAAAATATGGGGAGAGGGAATGCTGGAAAGAGGGAGGGCTGCGTGGTTGTTTTGCTTGTTTCAAGGTTGTAAATTGGCTTTTTCCCTTTCCAATTTACTTTGCTGTTGAAAAATTCAACAATTTCTGTATCTTAATAGATACAGCACCCTCAGACCCTGGGTCCAGGACCCACCCAAGGCGATGTCATGGCTGGGAGTGCCATCACTGTGACACCAGAGCCTGCTGCTTTCCTAAGAATGCAGCAATAAGTTGGGCTATTTCTCAGTCGTTTTCCAATAGCAACGTGAATAAGCCTATTTACAACCTTGACACAAGAAGAATTAACTACATAGCCCTCCCCCTTTCCAGTGTCCCATCTTCCAATGATAGCTGTGCTAGGTGCTACACGACCCATCTGAAATTGGCTCGTGACCCACTGGTGGGTCCCAACCCACAGTTTGGGAACCACTGGCCTAGACATTAGACTCTAGATACAGCAGACCTGGAGATACAGCACCCTCACAGGCTGATTGGAAGGAGACAAAGGCAGGAATTTGCAGTAACTCCTGCAGAGACAAGCAATCATATTCTTCATTTCAGCTCTAGTGGGGAGATTGCATACCACAGTGCATTGGTAGGCTTGGACTTCATGGAGGCTTTAATGCAACTTAAATTTTTACAGAACACTAGTGTGCCCCAGGCATATGGCTATATAGCATTTGTAACTTCCAACTTTTCATAATGTCCAGACAAATATGCAAATAAGAAAGGCTATATATTAGCAAATTTGCCTCTTATTCCTGTAGCCAGAAAAATTAAGTTTAGGGATAAGCTGACTGATAGCATGACGTGCACATCACTTAAGTTATAGTGATGAAAATGCCTCACTATCCATCTGGGCCCCAGAAACATCTCACACAATTGTTCAGACAGCAAATAGCCAGTTTCTTTTAATCACATTATTTTAAACATTGCAGTGTAGAGGAAAAAAAACCACTAGAATATACTTCCTCAAACCAACCTAAATGAGATGCCATAACCCATATTTCATGGGTTGGTTTTTTTTTTTTTTTTTGGAACAAGTGATGGATTGTTGTAACTAAGCATTGCCTTATGTGCTTGCTGCATAAAGTAATTAGAAAAATAATTTTTTTTAAATAAAAGTAATAAAAAAATCAGATGATGTGTCAACATGCACCTCAGGAAGGTGAAGCTTTCTATGAAGCAGGATGGAAAATGTTCCACCCAGCTGGAAGACTGCAGGCAACACCTTGAAAATTTCAGCCTTCACTTTAAAAAGTCACCAACATTCTAGACCTCAAGGCTGAGGAGACTCACACACAAACAAAATCAAGCCTTTTTAATCAAAAGCAACCACTACTGAAGCTGTCAGCTAACAGAGGGATTTCCAGCTGATTAATCAGCCTTGTCACAGATTCAGTCCATTCAACTTACATCAAACCCTCAAGATATGTGTATTTTTAAGATAGAAAAGTTAAATGACAACTTCCACAGAATCTGACACAGCTTTGGATTTTCACTCCTTGTTACAAAAAGAGCAAAATCAAAGCCTTAAAAAACCCATGTTAATCACAAAAATTCATCTACTTTACAGGGATGGTTGAAAAAGATTGAGGTCATATACATGTAGTGGGTTAAATAAAGCAAAGCTCTATATACCGTACATGTCAAAGATCTGCTTTCATGGGTTAAATTTACCAGTGCTTATTAAAGTTTACAGATTAGTATATTTTAATCCACAATATAAACACAGACCTAGAGAGATGTTCGGGGCTCATTCGCTGACTGGGGATCACAATTGTTAGAGCAATTTCCCATGACCTCACATTTATTACATTCATAAACTAAGGCAACTTGAATATTTGTTTGGAAGGAGAAAAGCAGAGAATATTTGAACATTTCTCTCCCACTGGCTTTAAGTAGCTACTACCTTTATACAGTGCTCCAATTTCATTTCAAAAGCTAGTTTGGGGTCTGTCACCAGACAGCGCCAGGGAGCCATAAATTAGACATCCAATCCTTCCAGAAGCCTTTGTTTGAATGCTAAGACATTTCATTACCAGGCAAGCATGAGGTCAGATCTGGAGTTGGGTCATTTCTGCATTGCCCAGAAGTTTGATTTGTGCATCATCACACAATGAAAATGAAACCTTTGGAGTTTAAAAACTCACTCTCTCTTATTCCCTCTGTACTTTTGTGCTACCTGGTATTTGCTTCAGAACATTTGGCTTGACTAGAGCTCCAGGCAAGTATGGGGGCAGGGGTAGCCCAGAAGCCAGGTGGTCAGACTTATCTTGGATGCTTTAAAATAACCTGACTTTGGAACTTGCAAATCAATCATAAGATCCACTTGATACTTTCATCAAGCAGTCTGCTGGTGTAGCACAGTGGCTAAGAGGCTGAGCTGTAGTTCGAGACTTCCCTGGTTTGAATCTTGTCTCCACCATGAATTTCTGGCCCTAGGGTAGCCATTGCCTTAGCCACTCAGTTGCAACATGCGGACAATACTACTTACCTGTCTTGGTAACCACACTGGAAGGTAACATCAATTGACACGTTACACATTCTGAAACAGCTACACAAACACTAATTTATTATTAGGGCGACGATTTCTAGGACTTAAAAATGTCAGAAATATGCAAGCATTTATGACATTAAAATCATTTAATTTAAATCAAAATAATTAAAAATATGACTTTACAAATTTTATGAAATTAGCATCCAATTGTATGTCTGTGCTTATAAGCACACATAAAATTATTCTGCTTCACTTCCAGATGCATAGAACTTGGATACAAAGAACAATTAGTTTGGACAATTAACCAACAGTGCAGAAGTGCTAGTAATGAAGGAATCAAATGAGCATTTTCCCCGGCCCCTCCCCCCCCTCAGAAAGACCTTTCTATTTCTTTTCAGGCTTGGTCAGCAGAGGAAGTTCTGCCACTGCAGCCAATTTGGAGAGCCAAGTAGCCTTGTGAGTACCCCCATCTCCTTGCTGGGGTCCTACTCTAGGTCTGGGAGCCACTACACCACTAATCGCAAGCCTTTTGGTCTTGGCATGTCAAAAATTCAGAAAATGCCTAACTTCACTCTGCTGGTGTGTCATCTCCCTTCCTGAATAAAACAGAAACAATGTTTAACATATTCATTTTTTAAAACACAGTTGCTATATATTCAAAGAAATATCAAATAATTACAAATATGAAATACGAGTAGAACAAACTCTGTTGTTAGTGAATACTGGTGTTTCACCCAGGATGCCATGGCATGGCACTATTGATGTGCATGTCATAGGTTCACTATCATTGCACAAGACTAAAATATGAGTAATATATAATGCTTATTACAAAATTAAGGAGAAATAAAGGAATACTTTAAAGAGGTCAAAATATGACTTTCCAGAAAAAATAAAAATCACTTAATTCTCACCAGATTACTCCTAAACATGTTTTCACTTACAAATTCAAATAAAGGTTACAGAAAAAAATGGGACATGTCAGAAATCCTTGCCCTATTTATTATGAAGGCAAACAGCAAACAAACAGGCATGCCCAGGTCACCCTTTGCTTAAGGTCATTAATTGCCACATCAAAAAGTGGTTTACAAGAAAAAATAATTAAGTTAAATGGCTTCCTGTCCCAAAAGGGCTCACAATCTTTAAAAAAATGCAGAACAGCACCAGCCACAGCCACTAGAAAAGACACTGTGCCGAGATGAAGGACAGCCACCTAAGAGGAACAACCTTGAAAAAGTGCCTCTTTCCCAGTTAGCAGGGACATTCTTACCCTTGATCTCATGGTCAGTGAGAATAGACAAATGAGCTAGATGGACCAAAGGTCTGATCACGCCTTTTTGGAGGGGACCTTCAGTTCCAAAATAGCAAGGGAAACCAAGAAACTCCACAGCTAGAAAACATGCTGGTTCCATGGCCTAGAGCAGTTGGTCACCCCCATAGCTTGTGTAAGTTCTGGGACATCCAAAATGCCAAGGCTGCAGGGATGGGGGAGTTAAGGAGAAACAAATATACAAACAAAATGAAACTGTCTTCCGCCAAGTTAGACAACTAACCAAGTATTTCCTGCATTGACCAACAGTGGCTCTCCAAGGATTCAGAGAGATGTTCCAAGCCAAGTGGTTCCCTTTTCAGCACTGAGACCCACTTTCTGAAATTACACCACCTAGCTTTAAGACAAAACTCTAAAAGAACTCTAAAAAGAGAGTTTTGCTTTACCAGCATCTGTTTTTAATCCTTTTTACTGGGGGGGGGGAGAGAGAAGAACCACCTTCTGGAGCGTTGAGCTCCACGTTCATCAGAACAGGATCAATCTGGTAGCCTTGTATTCCCCTTTGCCTAACCTTTGATTAAAGCTAAGTAAAGGCAGAGTTGCCTACTTGCAAGTAAAAATTCTCAGTTTCACTTTCCATAGGACTCAATGCGTTTTCCTTGTCAGCTTGGAGGGGAGGGAACGTCCTTTGAGAGTTTGTTGGGTCTGTGTTCATTGGATCGCCATTCTAGTGGTGCAGTGTTACCCTTAGCCTGCCCTTCGAAGTAGACCAAGGTACGTTCACCTAGTCACAAGTAAAAGCACACATGTGGCTCCATTTTGGTTACCTTAGGGCTCAATACATTTTCCTTGTCAGCTATCAGCTTGTCAGTTTCGCAACCTACCAGAAATTGGTTCACAACCCACTGGTGGGTCCTGATCCACAGTTTGGGAATCTCTGTCCTAGCTATTCCAGAGACACCAGGACAGGAGGTCTGGTCCAGAGGGTACAGCCACTGCTAAGCCCGAAAGATCTGCAGTTCAAGACCACCAGAAGCTTCCATGAGCAGTGAGAATATGACTGATAAGCTGAGATGAGATGTCCCCAGCTGCCTTCTGTGAGAAGGGAGTTGTGCGGGGCCAGCTGTTTCTTTGGTGAGAGTGAAGAAAGCTTTTATCAGCCAGCATGGGAGGCAACCATACAGCCAACAAGGAAGACCAGACTGTGAAGGATC
The DNA here is from genome assembly GCA_029204185.1 of Lerista edwardsae. Lineage (NCBI taxonomy): Eukaryota > Metazoa > Chordata > Lepidosauria > Squamata > Scincidae > Lerista > Lerista edwardsae. The sequence continues at coordinate 4,812,781 of JAJKFI010000106.1, read as the reverse complement.
CATCTGAACATTGTTGTTCTTGAAAGATTAGAACCCCTTTATCTGTGGAAAAAAAAAAACCTCGGGGTTTAGAAAAAGCTTGCCTATGTGAATTGCCTTGAATTAAATTCAAAGGAGCAATTCAATGGTCATTTCTTGCAGGCAGTATGTTAGCATCACCATCATCATCATCGGGAACTTCTGCGTGCAAAGCTGCTGCATTATCACTGAGCCTGCTAGCAGGTCAAAATGGACTAGGCCGATACCATCTATAACAGCCATTTTCAGTCAGTGTGCTGTGGTACATTGATGTGCCACAAATGCTGCAGATGTGCAACAGGAGTTTGGGTGAGGGTCATTTCTGAGTGGGGCCATTGGGGGATGTGAACCCTATACCTGAAGAACACCAGGAGCCCTACACCAGCCTTGCCAATGGTCAAAACATTGATGTTGCCTTGTCAGTGTGCCATGAGATGAAAAAGGTTAAAAATCATTTATCTACAACAACTCAGGGCGGCAGCAATCCAGAGTTTCCAGCAGGGGTCTTTCCCAGTGTCACCAGTAGGACTATACGAAATGGAAACTGGGACCTTCTCCATGCAAAGGAAATACTTCAGCTATGAGCTACAACCCCTTCCCTGAAGAGCCACCCACAATCCACAGCATGTAAAATGCAAGCTTTATTTAGCAAGAAAACTGTCCTTTTTGCCAGCTTTTAAATGACTATTGAAATTTTTTTAATCACCCTGCAATGCTTTTTAAATGGTAGTTCTATTGACAATTGTTTTTATGCCATACTTTGATCATATTCCTCTCTCTTTTAGTGCTGATGTTTCAATTAAAACAAATATTTTACCCTTCTTCAATATATGATTTTGGGCTCCCCAAGACATTTGCTATGCTAGAACTGTTGCTGGCACATCTGAAAGTGCTTCTAGGCATGTACAGAGCACTTTCTTCCCTCCCATTATATAACTGCAAACCTATAGAACAGAGGGGTGGTTTTCCGGGTCTGTAAATGAGCCTGTGTCTGCAAGCCATTATTTTTGAGAAATGTCTTAGGGCGTTCATGCTCTGCCCTTCTCCTCAATCAACCCAGTGGTTAGCATCCATCACTTAAAAATCATAAAGGAACAAAGCAGAAAAATTAAATGTGACGTCTTTAACAGGGTACTCAGTTTGAAGCCATGGTCTGTGGGCACCTGAGACAGCCACCTTGCTGAAGCTAGACAGGTCTAAATCTAGATAGGAGACTGCCTGGAAACCCCATAGACCCCTCCCTGGAGTTCCATGATGAAAGGCAAAAAATGCATCAATTATAAATTTCCACACAGCTAGAGCAGAGGCCTGATGCAGGAGTATATCTCCGTGGAAAACCAGACAAAAAAGCACACAACCCAGGAACTGTAGAACTTCTCCAGGCAGCAGCCAGGACCTGCTCTCTCTTGCGCACACACGCACACACACACACCATTCATCTCTTTTGTCTCGATAAACAAGCTGCCAGAGGAAAATAAATAGTTACTAACGTGATCGTTAATTGGAGTCTGGGAGAACCATCTTTTTTCTTCCAGCAGGGCAGCTCCGAGTAAGCCATCAGCCCCAAATGGACACACTCATCGGCATACAAAATGCCTTCATAATTTAGCACTAGACGGGAGGGAGAGAGGGAGGAGCAGAGCTGCACATGCCAGGCGCAAGAACGGCTTAATTACAACGGTGCTGCTTAGGCATGCTGGATGCAGACGGGACACAACAAGCAACGGGAACAGCAGCTGCCTTCCACTTGTGTTTGCAGCAGGACGAGTCAGGAAACACGAGAGCCAGCATGGTGCAGCCAAGAAGCACGGAGACCTAACCCCCACTCCTCATGAGCTTTACTAGGTGACCTTTGGCAAAAAAGCAGTGGTTCCCAAACTGTGGGTCAGGACCCACCAGTGGATCGCGAGCAGTGATGTCATTCAGGGGGAACGGACCAGAACAGGCGTTCCGGATACTAATGGGCTCCGTGGCTGGTTCCGGGTTCTCGACATGTGCCAATCAAAAGTGAGTTCCTGTTCCTAAATCATTTGAATGACACCACTGATCGTGAGCCCATTTCATGTGGGTTGCGAAGCACCTAGAACAGCCACATTGGAAAGATGGGAAGGAAAGGGGAAAGGGAGAAGGCTGTGTGGTTGTTTTGCTTGTGTCAAGGTTCTACATAGGCTTTTTTTCTTTCTTAACATTAACAAGCTCTTCTTCAAATCTAGCCTAAATCTATTTCTGGGTAGTTTCAACCCACTGGCTCCAGTTCTGCCCTCAGGAGCCATAGAGAGCAAGTTCTCCCTGCAGATACTTGAAGATGGTTATCATAATACTCCCTAGTCTTTTCTCCAGACTAAGCATGCCAATCTATTTTACCCATTCCCAACAGGTCTTGGTTTCTAGCCCCCCTTACCCTCTTACGTTGCCCTCCTCTAAATCTGCAACAGCTTATAAACACCCTTCGTAAAACATGGTACCCCAAGCTGGATGAAATATTCCAAGGGAGGCTTGACAAATGCAGTACAGAGTGGAACAATTACTTTGAGTGATCTTGTTTTTCTATGCCTTGTTCCCCTATGCCAGAGGTGTAACTTGGGCAGAGCCTCAGGGGCATGTGCCCTGGGTGCTACACAGGGGGGCACGCGCGAATGACTGCCCCAGCTCCACCCAGTTCCCTCTGGATTCTCCCCAAAGGCAAAGCTGGCTTCACGCACCTTGTACTGTTTCTTTGTGGAGGCTCATGTGAAGCCAGCAGCGCCCTGCCTCCTGGGGAGAACCAGAAACTTATGTCACAATGTCACACAGCATGTTCAGTTTGTGATCCACCAAGATACCTAGATCCTTTTCATTGCTGTTACCAAGCCAAGTTTTCCTTATCCTGTGCTTGTTCCTTTGGTTTTGGTCCTACATCCGGGACTTTACATTTTTCTGCTGAATTGCACCCTGTTAATAAAGATCCAGTGATTGAGCCTGTCAAAATCATTTGGAATGCTGCTTTGATATTTCAGGGTGCTTGCTGCCCATCTAATCTGCAAATTTAATAAGCATCCCCGCTTACCCCTTCATCCAGGTCATTTATACAAATGTTGAACAGCACAAGCACAAAGCAGAGCGCTGTGACTCTCCACTGAATTCCTCTCTCCAAGATGACATGGAGCTATGTCAGACAGAACACTGCTGAGCTCCTTGAACTAACTAAACCGACTGTGAGCGCAATTCTAACCTGGAGTTAGGCTGGCACAGTTTGGCCAATACAAGGGACACCGCAGAGTATGTTTGAACCATTCTTGGAATCAGAGAGGCCAGCACACAGATGGTGCCAATCCCCCCCTGACTCCGAGAGTGGTCCAAACGCACTTTGTGGTGGCCCTTGTGCCAGCCCACCTTTCCTGGCCTAACTGTGCCAGCCTAACTCCAGGTTAGGGTTGCGCTCTGAATCACTTTTCTATCATCGTTATTCTAAAGAAGTGAAGACTGATTCATCTCATAGTGCAGAGATTTTCACCCTTTCAGCTCATGGCACACCAACAAGTTGCTAAAATTGTCAAGGCAAACCAGGTTTTTTGAATTACATTAAATCATTACAATAAATAAATTAATTTACTTAACACAATTAAAATCACCACCTGGCAAAGAAATTCACAAGCTGAAATCAAAACTCCTCTGAACTTGAATAAATCTTTCTCATCAAGTTACCTTGAAGAGTTAGAGAGGGAAGTGTATGTGGTATCTGGAAAGGAAGAAAAAAAATGTTTAGAAGTAGGGTGGTCAATTTTTTTTTAAATCGGAAGTGCCAGAATGTGTTGGCAAAGAGGTCAGACTGAGCATATGGTGTACTGGAGAAATGTAGAGTGAAACCTAATGAGGTGGCATGATCAAAACAAGGTTAGGGATTCAACTGGGGACTGGGCAGGGGCAGAAAATGCATTTTTGCAAAGTAGGTACAAGTAAGGGGAGGGACGTGAAGGGAGGTGTTCACTGTGATTAGGAGGTTTTAGGAGAGAGGATGGAATGAGTTCTGTGTGCGGGAAGAAGTGGGGTGTGGAGGATGTGCCAATTGCCCTTTCTGTATGCAAGAAAAAGAGTGCAAATAACCCCCCTACAGTAAGGGACAAAGAGTCCTTGTCCAAAAGTGCCCTGTCAGCGGAGGAAATGCGGGGTGGGGGTTGCTTTTGGGGACTTGCAGGCAGACAAACCTTGGCAAGGAAAAGGGACTCTCGATGACCCTTTTCAGTCAGCCACTCCTTCAGCAGGTGGCCCCAAGCAGACTCTCGCTGCTCGCTTGCTCACTCTCACCTACAGAGCAGTTCTCTCCCAGAACTCCTTTGAGCTTCTCATGCTGCCCAATCAGCATGCAAGGCAGGCAAGGCCACCTCATTCCCGCACAACAGCTGGAGCTTCAAAGAAGCAGCTTCCAGCCACATCTTCTAAGCATGCTGCTACTGCCACCGCGCAAGGCTCAAAGCGACTGCTTTTCCCTAGCAGCTGCTGTCTCTCTCTTCTGGCTCTGTGGCACACCTGAGCCCCATTGGTGGCACACCACTGTGCCATGGCACAGCAGTTGAAAACCACTGTCATAGTAGATCTGGATGGAAGTATTACAGAAAACTAGTTCAATAAAGTGGAATTTTAATTTGTTTTTGAAATAGTTGCATCTAGAAACTTATCCAATGATTTAATGCTGCTCTCCTAGGATTCTCAAAGACTGCCTTCCCATCATTTCCCTTATCCAACACTGACAATGCCTCAAAACCAAGACTCAGCTACAATAACAGGAACAAAATGCAATCAGCAACCGCTTAAAAAAGCCCACATTCCTCATTAAAAGAGAAGTTCTGTTTAAGCTGTTCCATAGATTAAACTAAGCTCTGTTTCCATCCTGCACGAGAGAGCTGCAGAAAGTTCAGTCTTTTTTTAACATCCTTCCCAAACAGCTACAATTTGGGACAAAAAAGACCATTTACAATAGCTGGCCACACAGAGTCATTTTGACAGGAACAGGATGAATGCTCTCTCTCACTGTCGCCCAGCCTGTAGCCTCCAACATCTCTTGAGTGACAATGTCCACAATCTTGTGAACTTGCGTAACACCCCTATTTTCGCACAAACAGCTAGTGTCCCTCCCACCCACCCACATTGCAAAAGGCTCCGCGATGGGAAAAGTTACTCCCTTTACTGTAGCTTGTCCTGCACCAATTCCCAAAGCAGGTATTAAAATTGACTGTAACCATGTCCACTTTTCTTTAAAAGACTGTTTAGCAAATATATGTAAACTGCCTTCTAACTGAGTCAGACCCTTCATTCATCTAACCCAGCATTGTCTGCACTGAGCAGCAGCATCTCTCCAGGATTTCAGGCAGACTTACTTTCCCCAGCCCTAGCTGGAAACCAGTGATGTCAAACCAGTGATTGAATCTGGAACCTTCTATGTGTGAGACTTGTGCATGTGTCTTCCATGCTATGGGTGGGCATTTCTAACTCAAATATCTGCCATCGCAGCATCACTGTGTCCCATCACCCATAGCAGAGCTGATTGTCATTACTTTGGGAAGGTCTCTGCCTACTGGATAACGAGGACAGAGGCGCGGATAATGATATGAGGAAAGTAGCAATTCTGCCCCTCGCAGCTAGGCGAGGTCACAGATAAAGAGGATTGACTGTACTTTTTTAATGTAAAGAAATTGAGACAAATTGAGACAGCAATCTGACCATTGGTCAAGGTAAACACCTGAAAAGGAACAGAACCCAAGTTTACGGAGCTCAGCCACCTGACTTTCCCAATCCTAACCAACTTTCCAGCACTGATGTAACCCCAATGCAAGGGAACAAATGTTCCTTGAGGAAGCTTCTGTGACTACATTGGCAAAATAAAGCTGTTTGGAACTGGGCTCTCGGGAATTTAATTTCTAGACAGCAGCTGAATTAAAATCCAGGGACCTCTGGTGCACAGGCTCCCTCACCAACCCAGTGACTTTCATGCACAGGAACTAGGAGCAGTGTCTATCACTAGTTGGTAGTGCTAAATCCTTCCAATTTCCCATAGTGTTAAGATATTGCTGGGGCATCCCTGCCCAGGTTTCATTTCCTTTGGATGAGATCATATGGGAAACTTGAAAGGTCTCTACAATATCCAATTTATAAATACACAGCACACGAAGCTGCTTAATACTGATATACTTTTGGTCCACGGAGTTCAGGACAACCAGACCAGACTGGCAGAGGCTCTCCAAGGTTTTAGGAAAGGATCTTTCCTGCCCAACCTAGAGCTACTGCTAGAGACTTTCTGCAAGCAAAGTATGCGCTCTTCCACAGAGCTGTGGCCCCAACCCCAAAGCAGAGCACCATGAGAGGCACACATCTCTTAAGCAGAAAGCACTGTTGCCAGTCCTGTATCAGATCCCCAGAGAGTGTTTTTGCACTTTCTACCACATCCTCTCTATAGTTAAAGGCTCCAAATTGTTTCTGTCCTCCATACACCTCTATATAGCACAGGTCTCAGACTCCACCCTGCAGGTAAATTGCCCATTCAGGGAAAACATCCACATTCACAGAGAACCATTTAGACTCTTTTGTGAAGTCCTCAACTCCATCAGATGACACTTTGAGCAAAACCAAAGCAATGAAGCAATTCAAAGTAATCAAGATAGCTTAAGCTCATAACAATAGGAAGGACTGGAAGGCAGGCAGTTCCAACCCCGTAGCTGTTATTAACCATAAGGGGTCTGGTACTGTCTCTTCCAATAGGCCCTATTGCTGCTGATTTGTTAGAGCATGTTCCAAAATTCTGCTTACTTGGATGTTTACCTGACCTTCCTTCTGGAACTGATGCAGGAGGAAGTCCATGTATTTTCAGTTCTGTTTTGTATAGAGCTCTGTATAGTATACACAGTTTGCTGCAATTTTCGGTTCCACCATGGGATTCCCACCATCCAATTTTCAGTTCCATCATGGAATTCCCCCCATCCCCTTCTACACAACCAGGGTGGATTGATAAAAACACTGTAGAAAAAGCAATCTTGATTCGAATGCAATTATAAATCCAATTGCATTCAGGTTGTTTTGTAGCAGTTTTTACTGATGTCCATTGACACTTCTGTGCATAGAGAGAACTGCAGAAGAGCTCTCCATGCAATCTCTCACAAAATAAGAGATAAATGTAAACATGCAACAGTTAAGATGAACAAAATATCTCAAGACCCTTCAAGCTGAGCCAAAATACTGACAAAACCATTTAAAACTGCTCAAGAGTATTACCTCAAGGTAAATGCTGCCTAAATATACATTAGAATATCAAAGAATCACAATTTTCCATAGAGTGATTTAGCTATACACAAGATTGTACTGGAAAAACACAACATACAAATAATCATATGTAAAATCATCATCAAGACTGCTTTTTCTGCAGTGTTTTACCAATGTCTGGCCATTCTGGCAAAGGTGAAGAAAAGATGCACACAACATGGTTGTGAAACTGATTGAAAAACTAGTTGCATGCTTCTATTAAATTTTAAGAAAGTATAACAAAACTGAACCTTAAGACAGCTGGAACTCAAGGCAGAACAATATGCTTTGAGTTACAGAATAATAAAGGAATAGAAGGGGAACAATCTGCTCTGCAAATCTGCTTTTAGCCCTGATGAACTTGTCATAATCTCTATACGTGTGGGGAAGTAAATGGGAAGAAAAGAGTAACAGGTTGAACAAACCTGCTTGGAAGACAGCAGAAGCCAGGTATGGATGTGATGGATGGCATAGTCAGAGATTTGCCATCCCCTTTTCAATCAACCAACAATAGGTAGATTATCAGGTAGATTATCCTTTATCCAGACACTTACAAAAAAACTTTATGTAGCGGGAACACTAAAAGGGCTTGTGCTCATTCTCACATATAGTCCAGGCACAGGTGGTTGCTCTCTGCTCAGTGGTGTGTGTACCTGTATAGATATTGTTGAAAAATGTCAAAGAAGCCTTATGGGTAACAGTGAAAAGAGTAAGAGGAAGCATTCCTCATTATATTTACGCAATGATTCCAAAATCCTGACATCTTCCCATCCTAAGCAGTTTGGATAAAGGATACTCCACTTGCATAAACTCTTTTTTGGAACGTGTCATAGTTTACGAAATGTGTCGCTAATCCCCTGCCTAATTTGCACTATACAATACTTTTGTGTGCCCTGCATTTGCACAAAGGCAAACAGGTACCTTTTCAAAGGACTATTAATCTTTTTTCCAGTACCTCTAGCAAAAGAGCCCAGTCCAGCTCTTCCTCTTCCACTTATTAGATTTTATCTTCAATATAAATGTTGCGCCTGTAATGGGCCAGAACCCACCTCAGGCAAACCTCTTAAGGCTCTTATGCTTGGAAAGAGACCAATGTTATGAAAAAGGAGAAGGTAAACTTGCAGAGAAATTTAACCGCCTCCCTCCAAAAGCACATTATTTCTATTTTCCTCCTCTCTTTTATCAACACAGGCTGCAGTCTTTGAAACCTCCATAGCTATTGGCTACACCTTCCAACTTCAGCCTACTGAACAGAGCCCCTATTATATCTGAGCCACTCAGATATAATGGTCACAGTGGCCCATGCATTAGTGACTTCAAGACTGGATATGGGGCTTCCCTCAAGGACGGTTCAGAAGCTGCAATTAGTGCAACATGCAGAAGCCCGAGTGCTGACAGAACTTGACTGACTCAGGTGGATCACTGTATAAGCAGCGACACTGGCTGCCCGTTCATTTCCAGTGTCAATTTCAGATCATGGTATTGACTTTTAAGGCCCTTCATTACTTGGGTCCAAGCTACCTAAAGGACTGCCTTCTCCCATATATTCCAGTCCACCCTTTTAAGATCATCTGAAGGGGCTTTCCTTCAAGTGCTGCCTCTATCCCAAGTTAAAGGGGTGGGAGCTTGGGGGCGAGCCTTCTCTAAAGTAGTGCCACAAATATGGAATTCCCTTCCAAAGAAATTAAGAACTGCCCCCATCATGGCTTTTCAGAAAGGGCTCAAAACATACCCATCTCATCTGACATTTGGATGATGGTTGGATGTTTGCCCTCTGTGCTTCTGGAATAATGCTGTAGCTTGGCTATTCCCCGGCACAATTTGTGTGCCCCCCCCCAAATGGCCTGACAAGATGTATTGGTTTTGCCCCGCTTAAAACACCTCCCCCTCCTCCCCTCTCTCTGTGGGTTGGTTAAATTAATGTTTTAATGCTTTTGTTTTTTATGTTTTTACTTATTGTTGTGTTACATTGTACTTTTATTATGTAGCTCTGTAAGCTGCCTTGGGCATTTGCTTCAGAATGGGAAAGGTGGGGTTATACATTCTTCAAATAAATAAATAAAATTATCCATTGCCTCTCCACTGCCAAGTTGAGCCAATGGATAAGGAAGATTCCATTCAACAGAATGAAGACAGTTCCTACAGCCAATAGCTACAGAGGTTTCAAAGATTGCACCCTGCATTATGGAAAGTTTATGAACATTCCAAATGCTCAGAGCTTATTTAAAGAAACTGTCAGTGCAAGATCTAGGAGCAGATGGGGCTGCATTATGCTGGTGGGAAGGAGTTAAGCAGGAAAGCGAGTAGGCAGTATTGCTAAAATGCTGGCCAACTGTTCAACTATGGGAGTGCTATATATGTGGAAGAATAAATGAATCATGTATGTGTATTACATGTGTAGGACAGCAAAGCAGGAATAAACACTGTAAATGTATCCCATGAAGTAGGCATCTACTAATTTTTCACATTACCCCAGTTTGATGGAAGGGCATTTTTCTAAGACCTTAAAATAATAGGAGATGCCCATATCTAACCAAAGTTGAAATCCAGAACAAATGTCCCTAATATTAGAGCTCAACATCAGAATTTGTGTAGATGCTAAAGAACATGTGCAAAGTGCTTTTTCTTTCACCAATATGTAAGCACATTGAAACCTCCACAGAGGACTGCCAGGTTTGATTCTCAGAAAAGAATCCCTGATGAAGGTTTTTTTGTGTGTATCTCGTACAGTACTATACAGTGACAGACCACAGTACAAAGACATTTTCTACGTAGAGCTTCGCTGATCTCAGGCAACTGCCATGCTACCGCCACAAAAGAAAAAAAACAGGGATCCCAGCAGTAGGAAGGCAAAGTGCCAGCTATCTCATTAAATTTATATCCCATCCTGGCAGCAACCAATCAACTGTTTCCAATAATCAATTAGGAAAGATGGTACAGTGGCTCCTCAGCTCTAACATGTAAAGGTTTCTGATAGCTGAAATATAGCCTCTCTCCAATTACCCAGAAACCTTTCTTGGGAACAAACTGGCGACAGAGAGATTTTGCCACCGGAGCGGCAGCCATTTTGTTCCAGACATGAGCTGGCAGGAAACTGCAGGAGGCCTTGCAGCTAAAACACCAGAGGGAAGCTGGAAAAAGGGATCCAGGAACTCTGCAAGGATGAATCAGATGTATTTTCTTGGGGGATAACCCCACCATTTTATTTTTCTGGCAATAGTGGCAGAAAAAAAAAAAATGAAGTCATTCCAGTCAACCAAGCTTGGAATCATGCCTAACTTCTCCACAGACCTGCTGACTAGCTTAACTTTATTGCTTCCTCCATCTTCAAATGCAGGGGAAAAAAATTAGCACTTCTGTAAAAAGTGTTGCGTAATTTTTTTCATGGTCACACCCTCCCAAACAAAAACTGCTTTGCTGCATCTGATCAAAGTCTATTCAATCTAACCTTTTGCTTTCAATAGTTGCCTGGAGCACACCTCTGAGAAAGCACACAATCAAGACATGAAGGGCATGACTCTCTCTAGCACTTATTACTTACAGGTACATTGCTTCTGAACATGGTTCCATTTTAGAAATGTGACTGCAGAATCCACATCTGGCTGCAGCAAAGCCATACAGATGGATCCCTGTGCGTTTCTTATCTCCTGTCCATAAGGCAGGATCATGACTTCTGTGCAAAGCTGTTAAGTCTGCATTTGGCTCTCTGCACTACCAACACTGGGTCATCTGGAGAGAGGACAACAAAGCTGACTTACATAGCCAAAGCAGAAGCTGGAAAAACTACCAACTGCGATATAGGCACAACTTTTCCACCTTATCCACCTTTTCCACCTCACCTTTCCCCACCTTCAGCACCACATCCTCCCACTATTCACTCTGCTTTTAAAACAGAATTCCAAGTCATCATAAAGGAAGCTCTGAGTTTTTACAGAGCACCATTCCTCACTCATTTAGCAACTGCAGCCTACCATGTCCCCCTCCTCACTTTTTGAAATATGAAGCAAAGCTTCCTTCCAGAACTAATGCTGGAACTCCCACAAACCAGCCCCAGTTTTGGAAAATAAATATTTCTCCCAACAGTGGTCTAGGCACACAGTCCAATTACAAAAGAGCCACTTGGCTTTGATTTGCGCCTCGACTGAAAAAGTCAGCCGGTATCTTTTAGGCTTGTGTTTTTAACCTATAGGCTGTACAGGCTTGTGTTTTTAACCTATAGGACAACAGGAGTGTAGGTTTTGCTTGGAGATAGTGAGGGGCCTACAAGACAGATGTACTGTCACACAAAGCAGGAATTTTTCTATTCAGCCCTCTACGCACTTCTCAGTTAAGTACAGTTAAGAACATCAATGGTTTTTCTGCAACAAGGTAAAAAAGAGGTGTGTTTGATGTTCCATTATCTTTTTAATAGGCGTCCCAGTATCCATGGTATCCGTTGATACCATCCAGACCACATGTTGACAGGAGATGACATGGATCAAGATTCTGGATTCCACACAAGAAAGAGGGACTCTGCCATTGCACCAGTGCAACAGAATTCAGCATTTCACAAGAACCAGAAAAGCATACACTCCAATTTTAAGCAAAAACACAAGGGACAAACATTATGGGCCCAGGTGAAATTGCAGTGCCCTATTACAAGAATGGAACGTGCATTCCTTTGGGAAGTGTAAGCAAGTGTAGAGTCTGATTGCACTTGGGAATGCTAGAAAGGAGAAGTCTCCCACAAACTCAGGCTGAAGCCAAGAAGCGACCATGACACCAACTGGTCAAAGCACCAACTCTGCAGCAGGACTGGCCAGTCACCGTCCAAAGGTGATCATTTTACTGAGGGCGCAATCCTAACCTGGAGTTAGGTCAGCACTAGTCCCTTGTGGCAGCCCAGGAGTTTTATAAGCACAGTAGTAAAGCTTGTATGGACCACTTCTTCCAGGTCAGCAACTGATACAAAAATATGACGTCCACAAAAGCAGATCAATCACTTGAGAAACAGATGCCCTGAAGATCTGTGTCTCAATCTAAAGCAACAGAGAGGTTTCCAAGCAGACAGGATGTGGGGGGGGGGAATAGCACCTGCCCCCTCAAGACGACACAATTTCTATGTTTTCTTTAATTCTTGTTTTACTTACTGTGGTTAGATTGTACTTTGTTCTCTGTAAGCCACCTTGGGCATGTGCTTTGGCATGGGAAAGGCGGGGTATAAAATCTTCAAATAAATAAATAAATTAAGAGCTGGAGTAGTAAAATTGCCATAAGGCACTCCCAGCGCTTACCGCCAGCACTGGGCCAATGCCAGCCCCCACCACCTGGAGGCAGCAATGCAAAGGCAGCAGCAAGTGCACTGGTCACAGGTGTTGCTGTTGTTCGGGGGGGGGCATTCCTGGTTGGGGGAGGGATGAGGCAGAGGGCATGGCTGGCTTTGACCTTCACCACCAGATCCCGATCTCCACGTTGGGCTGCATGGCCCTAACACGGAGACCCTCAATTCTGTGCCAGCAAAATAGCTGGTGCAGAGGCAGGTAGACCCATCACCCACCCTGTGCCCTTCTCCTGCAGAGTCTCCTGAGGCTGCCTGGCTGCCATAGGGTACAGCGGTAGCCATTTGGCTACTGCTCCTCACATGGGCGGGCAGCTCAGTATTGGGCTGTAAATCTGATAAAACAGTCGGTTTAAGTCCTTCCTTGCACTTTAACCAGTGGGCCATACCTATGGAACCTATTGCCACAGGACAGTTGCAATGACCAGAGAGCATGTCACATTTGAAAGCGGATGGAGCAAAATACAATGATTCTGCTTAATAATTGACAATAATCCTAGATCACATAGCACAAATTTGTCCAAAACCCTCCCTTTTTTTAAAATCAACTCTACCAAGCAAGTTGGAATTTATCCCTTACCTCCCTCAGATGCTCCCCACATCTGCTTATATTTAGACTGCAAGCTCCTCAAGGCAGGGAGCTCCTTTGTTACACTACAGCACCATAGACACTGCTCGCAGCACATAGCAGTGTATGCTTGCTTGCAGTCTTTCCGATACAGAGCAGCCTGATTTCTCTCTCATAGGCCCCTACAATAAAAACCAGTGAATGCCTCAGACCTTCCTTCCCATAGCTATTCATTGGTACAAGCAAGTACCAATGCAACATACAATTTGCCACTGCACCAATTACCAAAGCGTTGGTAATTACCGAAGAAAGGACCTCATTAGAGCCAATGGGAAGAAGCCATTCCATGGTATGTTATATTCGCTTCCTCCAGCCACAAAAGTTTTTACCTTCTTTGGACCATAAAAGGGGGGGGGGGAGAGACACAATGACAGAAGTCCCAATCATGAAGACGACGGAACTTGCAACGACGCCATCAAGCAATGCCGGAAAAAGAGAGAGTTGCTTTCCTCTTGCCTGCTGGAAATCCCCCAGGCAGAGCCCTGGTTAGTTCATAGGTGTCACATTCCCTAGCCCAGCCCAAAACAGGTTGATTTAAACATCACTTGTTGAAAGAGATTAAAATCGCAAGGAGAAAGTGATAGGCATCTGAGATACTGGAGTGCCAACAACATACATGCCAATAAGGAAAAACAGTCTTAAGAGCCCTGGCTAGTTCATGCATTAGTGGAGCAGCGTGTTTCAAACAAGGACCAGACCACTGAGAAGCCCCCAAGCAGGACACAAAAATAAAGCTTGTTATTTGTACCCAAGATCTGATATCCAGAGGTAGACTACCTCTGAACCCAGAAGTTCTATTTTTCCAACACAGCTAATAGACATTGATAATCCTATCCTACATTCTAGTGCTTAAAAAAAAACAAAATGCATCAGCCATCACACATCTTGTGGCAGTGAATTCCACAAGTTAATTGAGTATTGGCGACAACTAGAGTTACTCCTCCTCGGGAAAAACACCGGCCACATTATGAAATGTATGCCGACTCAAGCACCAAACTTCACCATGCACAGACAGCACATGATACACACAGAAAAGAAATTCCTGAGAAACACAACTGCTACTTACAGTTAAAAAGTAATGTTTTGGTCCACCGTTGATGGTTCCCAATTAAACGCCCCAAGGCAATGTTTTTGAGAATCCATGTCGCCCCAGACGAGGGTGTAGTGTGCTCAACGAGAGATAGATCCATCAATCATGAGAAATATCACAGAGATGGGTTGGAACTCTCTTCATGTGTTGTTGTTTTAAAAAGATATACACTATTCATTCTACCACAGCCTACATTCCAGCGGCTTCTCATTTCATTTCTAATGCATTCATTTGGATTCCATTCCTCGCAACCCAGTTCCAGGGGGGAGACAAGGCTGGGGTGTTAGGATTTACACCCACAGTATGACATGTATTTCCTAAAAAACACGTTGGAACACACTCACAGATGCACCCTGCAGTTTAAGGGTAGAAGGGTCATGGATATGTTAAGATAAACTGAAACCTGGGAGGCCTGGAAGATGCTCTTCAGGATCACGTAAGGATGATCTCATTTTTTCCCCCAAAAAGACAAAAAAATTTCAAGTACATTTGGCATCCAATACGCCGTCTGAACGGTGAAGCTACACTGAACAAAATGAGAAGGTGGCAACCAGAGTACAGTGATTCATCACCGCAGCTGCACTCCCCACTATTCATTCTCCTTCCTGTCCCCTTCCCCTCATTACTGGACCCCTTCATTAATTTAGTAGGCCACACCCCCACTGGGTCTTTTAGAACCAAATATTCAAATCCACGTCCCTCTAGGCTGGTAATATGGACATTAGCCAACAGCCTTCAATAAGGCTTTTTATACCTCTTTCTCAAAAAATTGTTATATTTTGCAATTCTTCAGCAACATGAAATTTTTTTTGGGGGGTGTCTCTTTTTGGTATGGCACATGAACACAAATTACATTTGTCTAGATATACTTTTCCCAGAAAGTGAGGAATGCCAAGCAAAATCCACACTTCACTGTTTTTCCCCCCCCAAAGAGGCTACTAAAATGAGTTTAAAGAACATGCTAAGAATTCCGCTAAGAATTCCTCTCTGTTATTTCAGCTAAACCCAGCCATATCGTTTGCCTCTGCAGACTTCCCACTTGGCTAAAGGATCACAGCATTTGGATAGCCATGCAGAGAAAGACAAAGCTTCACAAACGTAGGCTGGGAGAATCTAAGAAGGGAGGCAAATAGCAAAAAATAAAATAAAAATAGGGAGAACTCCTCACTCAAGAAAAAGATTTAACAACCCATTTTCTGGACCTTTGTCTGAAGCAACAAGTGAGAGCATTTGACCACCAATTCAGGGAAGCCAGGAAGGTACTCAAAGAGGACTAAATGAGAGCAGATTAGGGGTGGAGGAGAGGCACCAGCAGCTACGCACCCATTACTGCATTTTCAAACATTATTTTAAGGCCTCCATTTGAAAGTGGAGGGGTGTCTTACAAAACTAAATTAAGAAAATGCTGAGCCGTATATGGCACTCACTAAAACAGTGGACCCCTTCAGATTCTCCAATCGTAAAACAGGATTCTGAAAGGCATTCTGTACAAGGATTGGGGAGGGGGGAGAGGAGAAGAGAAATGCTGGGAGACATTTTTTTCCAGGCTACTCTACCACCACCCACAGGTGTTCCCAAATCAGTGAGCCACACAGCAGGGAAGAAAAGAGGAGGGACATGCACACTTAAAAAATAAGTAAGAAATATCCTGATTGAATATGGAAAGGATGCTTCTAACCTGAATCAGATTTGGTTTGGTGGAGAGGGAAATGAGCCTTTATCAGTCAAATTCAATCATTCTCTTCTCCCCCCCCCCCCAAAAAAAGGGAAGGATTGAGCACAAAGCTCATTGAAAGGCTGAGTTTGGGTTCCTTGCTGAATTTCAAGTGGGGAAAACAAATCAGAGAATGAAACAAGCTTTTAAAAATCTTCTCTGCTTCAGATAAAACAGAAGGACCCCTGCTTCATGAATCAAAGCACAAATATATAAGATAAGATTCATTCTGAGCAACTGGGCAACGGAGGGAAAAAATGGAAAGGACCTCCAACGCCCCCCTTGGGAACAAAGCAATCAATACAGATGGAGAGAAAACACAACCAAGCCAGCAGTAGATATTTTGAGCAGGGTTCAGATAGACCGATCCATCCTTTAAGGTCCACTTTGGGTTTGCAATTAGACAGAAGGAAAATGTGAAGCACAGATGTAAAAAGGAGAGGGTACAGTCAGTACAGAGACCAGAGGGTCACACAAATGGCAGGGGAGAGCGAGTGGGAGAGAACCACGCCAATGGATGGGTGCCAATTCTTGTGTGACTCAACCACTGCTGAAGGGTTGGGTGGGGGATAATACTGGTTGAATTGTCCTTTTACATGGAAAAAACCTTAAGATGTCACTTTATGAACAAAATGCAAAGGGAATAAGCATTATTTGCAGAGAAGTTGAAGAAACAGAACTTCCAAGTTAAATCTCAGCTCCAACTCAAGTTTTTTATAAGCAAAGGATTTATGTCTCATTCTTCTTGACCTGCTCAGATCTCCACAACTATTTTCCCCCTACCCTTAAAATGCAACTGATCTGAACCAACTTGCTTTGACACATGCACATCTACCATCTGGTTTATTGGATTCAATTGGAGCATCCTAGAGACACCCAACTTCAGGAGAGTTACAAGACCTAGATAAGCACCGAAGGGTGATAGGGTGGGAGAAGAGAAATGGCAGGTTCATGGCATAATAGAAGGATGGTTGCAATACATTTCTTCCTGGGTAGGTCTAATCTATTTTGTGCACAGTCCTATGTGCTCTGCATACTCATAGTGTTTATTGCAACCAAGGGCAACTAAGAGGATGGAAACAGAAAAAGACTACCCTACAAAGCCACCCACCTCCTCTACTGAGAACAACCCACCAAGCTGAAACCTGCTATGTGCAAGAACCACAGGATGGCAGTTGTGACTGAGGAGTGTATGTGAACACCATGATATCACAACTGCAAAATAGTAGGAACTCAGAGGTCCAGGGAATAAGTCAGAGGGAAGCAAAATGTTCAGCAAATTACAGGTTGTTGACATCAGACTCTCCATACAGAGATGGAAAATGGGTCCAAGGGCAACTGACAGCTCCATGATCATCTTTCTTCATTCATCCAGCAGGCTCTTTGAAAACTCTACATAACCAGATATGAGAAAGAAGGGCTTCTTTTCAATGATGAAGAGGGTGTAGGCAAGGCTGCAAGAGGGGACAAGAAGCAAAAGCAGCTGCCCCACAACAAAAGGCAACAAGGGGAGAGAGAAGAAAACCCCTAACGGGCCTAGGCAGGAACCCTCCCTCCTCTCCCCCACATCAGACAAGCTCAGTGTTCACCACATAGATGCAGCAAGGAAGTTGTCAGACCACAAGACCTAGAAGAAGCGGGGCTGGGAGAAAAAAAGTCAAAGATGGAGAACAAGATGGCTCTCCATGGTGGGGACCCTCAAACTACCTTATCCCACCCCTCTTTTCATCACCCCCAGAAATGCAGGCAATCTGTTCTCCACTCTGTAGACTCACTTCTGGTGCTCCTTTCAGTCCTTCTGCAAACAAGGCAAAGCACCCTTCCAACACCTCCTCCCTCCATGCATACACAACTGCCTGCTACCCTCCAGTTGCAATAACCCAGCTGGGATGCACAGCTGCCTCCATCATCAGCCAGCCTTCTCTGAATTCTCCAGTTTGCAACCCAAGGCATCTCGGCGGCGGCGGCTGCTTTCCTCCCCAGCCACAATCTACCATGTTAGCCCCCACCCACCCACTCCATTCCTCATTGTTCAGTCACTACATCTCATCCTTCAGGTTGTCCTTCCCTGCTGCAACTCACAGCTCCCGAGCAAACTCACACATGCCCAAGCCCTGAAGTCTTCGTGCAACCTGCCTGCTTCCATCCCAAATCCCATAACCCCTCCCACAAGTACCAATTTCTTCTCTTCTCCCCCCCCCCATTTGTTGAATTTGTACCCCAGGTTCATCTTGCCCCTCACAGTCCTCCAAGGGAACCAGCCACATTTGGAGGGAATTGAATCCCTCACTCAATATATTTGATAGCAACTCTTCCCACCCACCCCCCTCAAAATGCACATGTCAATGGCAGGCAGTCTATTGGAATGACACACTGGTGCCAACTCCTCAGGCTCAAACTCAACCCCACCCCAAACTCCAGAGGTGCTCATACCATCTGCCCCTTACAAGCCTCCAGTAGCTCTACCATACCTTGTTCTCCCCCAATCCGTGTCCCACAACATAGCCTACCCCTCATTTTGAGCTGCAAATAGAGGACAGCTCTCCTGACATCCTCTAACCACAAATGCTACATTACCATCAGCACCCCCTTTGCAGCCCCCACCCCTTTGCAAACTGCCTCTCTCCTCCCCTAACCCCCCTGCAATTTTACATTACGACAGACACCCTCCTCCTCATGCCTCCCCCCCAAACAGTCCTCTTTCCCCGATACACACATGCATGCATTTTAGTACAACCTGCCCCGCCCCCACCCTTTCTTTCCCGATCCCTCCCTTCTTCTCTTTTCTTTTTACAATTGCATCGGAGCACTGCGAGGTCTAACCACCACCACCACCCTCAACTATCAGGGTTTCCGATGCAATTAAAAAGCGGGGCCAAGGTTGCACCAACCTCCATCCTCACCCACGATCCCTCCTTTTCCCTCAGCAGCCCCCCCGGCCCCTTCCCTTTACAATCAAGCTTCGAAAGGGGTGGGGGCAATGTGTACCCTTTTTTTTGCAGATGCATTGGCAAATGCAAGACCGCCTGCGTTTTTCAATAGCACCTGTGACTATAAGTCTCCCCCCATCTACCCCTTTGCAAAGCATGCTACTACTGCCCCCTTCACATTCTCCCCCCCGCCGCCGCCGCGCCTTACCTGGTTCGCTGCTCGCGCTGCCCTGGTTCACATCCTCGCCGGGCTGAAGAAGGTGCATTAAGCCCGCTCCAGCAGCCCACCGCCTCCCCCCCGGACCCGCTCCGGGCTCCCCTCCCAGCCTAAGGGATGCTTTGCGCGCAGGAGGAGGAGGAGGCGGGCGCGCGGGGGGGGACACTGCGGCTCGCGCTCCCTCCCGGGCTCCGGCAGCCACCCTCACAGGTGATGTCATTCCCCGAGCCTCCGCCGCCTGACGTCACCCAAGGGGGCGTGACCCACTGAAGAAAGAAGAGGAAAAAAGGGAGGAGGGGCCACCAAGAAAATAGAATGGAGAAGACGTCACCGCCGGCCGGGGGGGGGGAAGTAGCGCGCGCCCCACAATTTTTCCGCGCTTTCTCCGCCCTTTCAGCATGCTGGTGGGCGCGCGACGTGGGGCAGACCGGTTGACCAATAGGGAGAGAGGAAGGTGTGAAGTGGATGAGAGAGAGGCGGGGACAGAAAAGAGATGGCATGTTCGAGAGCCCAGGCATGAGGTGTGGGCGTTTTCGAAGGCGAGGAAGTCTACGGCGTAAGCGGCTGTAGGACGGGGAATGCTCAGAAAATAGCATGGGATATAAAGCAAACAAACAAAACAAAATTGGTTCTTGTGATAGGCGTGGGGATCCTTCCTTTCTATAATTGGCCTTCGCTGTATAAGTAGCTTTTCATGCGTTTCCGGATCCTAGGTGCAAGGCTTTCGCTTGGGAGGGAACAAGTCTAGTCCTGCGTCACTCGGTGCGGGAGGTCAGCGCGCATCACCTTCCGTCCCAGACCATGCAAATTACAATTTCACATGTACAACCTACATGCAGTGGCATCACTAGGATTTATTTATTTTAATACAGGCATGCCCCGGTATTCACTAATTCGGTATCCACGGTTTCAGTTATCCACGGATACCATGGATACTGGGAAGCCTATTAAAAAGATAGGGGAACATTAAACAAATCATTTTTTTATAACCTTGCTGCAGCAAAACCTATCTTTAAAAAGGCATCCCCATTCTCCACTGTATCTACCATGGGGTCTGGAATGGAATGGAAAAGAGGGGTATGCCAGTATAGGTCACACAACAAATCATTGACCAGCAAGAACCCAGTGGCCAATTTGATGACACTCGCACAACTGCATAAAAGAGTTCTCTAGGAAATGAATCATACTAACATTGGTTCCCTGCTGTGTCATAACAACACAGCATTGGCTCTCAGAACAATCAGTCTCATTGGTCAGTTTTGAGTTAAAGAAATCCACTTTTTGTTATAGAAGGTAGTTGTATTTTATTTGTTTTTTTGGCTATAACTTTTGATAGAATACCAACATTTCAGTGTGGTTTCTTTCATTGCATTCTGCTGTAAATTCCACATCAAATGATATATAACATGGTGGTATTATTAACAAATACGAAGATTTTACAATTTTGGACATCAGTAGTGTCACCCCTTCTGTGCGCATCACCCAGTGCAACCACACACCCTTAGATCACTATTGTGATCTATTGTGTTCTGATGGCACTTACTTTCCAATAAGTAATTACTTTCCAATAAGTAATTGCCTTACAATGCAATCCTCTCCACATTTGTTCAGAAGTAAGCTTTCTTTCACAGGGGCTGTCTTAAACTGCCATTTTGAATTCAAGCATTCAAGAACACCATTGATCCTGGAGAAGCTTGTTTAAATTATCAAGCCAATCCTATGTATTTTTATACAAAAATAACAGAGTTCTTTCTAAAAATGTGTAGGATTCAACTTATAATTGCATTCTGGTGTTTTTATTCCCTGTTATATGTGTTCTTTACTGTGTATCACCACTGAGAGAGGTTGGGGGGTGGGGGCCAGGAACAGGGCCTTCTTGGTGATGGCACCAGTACGATGGGATTCCCTCCCCTTTGAGCTGAAAACAGCTCCTTTGCTTTTAACTGTGAAAGCTGAAGACCTTCTTATTTCAAAGAGCTTTCGATCTCAAAGGCACATGCTTTTTTAGACTTTTATCTATCGTTTTTTGACTGTTTTTTTATGTTGCTGCTGATTGGCTTTTAATATGTTTTATTATTTGTGTGTATTTTATAGGGGTGTGTGTGTGTGTGTGTGTGTGTGTGTGTGTGTGTGTGTGTGTGTAAAAACTGTTTGTTAGCCTTGAGTGCCTTCTGGGGAGAAAGGCAGAATACAAATCTAACAAATAACTAAACTACTGTACTTTTAATTTTAACTTTTAAAACGTTGCTTGTCCCAGCTCCTGCCAACCTAGCAGTTCAAAAGCACCTAAAAAGGCAAGTAGTTAAATAGGGACCACTTCGGTGAGAAGGTTACAGCGTTCCGTGTGCTATGGCGTATAGTCATGCTGGCGGA
Source organism: Lerista edwardsae (assembly GCA_029204185.1). Classification (NCBI taxonomy): domain Eukaryota; kingdom Metazoa; phylum Chordata; class Lepidosauria; order Squamata; family Scincidae; genus Lerista; species Lerista edwardsae. The sequence continues at coordinate 4,791,225 of JAJKFI010000106.1, read as the reverse complement.
AGCTTGACCACGGAAGCTTGACCACAGAAGCTTGTCCTCGGACAAATGCTGGCTCTATAGGCTTAGAAACAGAGATGAGCACCGCCCCCTACAGTCGGTCACAACTAGACCATTCGGTCGTGGGGAAACCTTTACCTTTACTTTTAATTGCTTTCTCCCCCTATTATATGTTCCTTATTTATTATGTGTAGCCTAACCCTATTTAAGCCTCACAGTGGTCAAGTGGAGTTTACTCCAATGAAGAATGAGGTCATGTGGAGTGTTTACTTATAAGTCAGCCTCCTGTTGCATTCCATGGAACTGGCTCTCACAGTAGTGTCCCTACAGTGGGGTGGGATGCTAGGTTTTGCAAGGCACTTACCCAGGCTGACCAGATGTCATAATCACAAAGGAGAACACAGCACCCCAAAATGTAGTACATTCAAGAAAAATGTAGGGCATTACAAAATAAAAGCTAAAAACAGTCATTAACCAAACGAAGGAAGGAAGAAAGGACAAACACACAAGCAAGCGATGTGGGCAGCCCCTCTTGACGCTGGCACCCCCTGTCTGTCTTAAAATGTAGGACATTTTGAAATTGACCCAGTACAAATAATACCATCATATTATATATCATCGGGAAGGTAATAATGCTGAATACAATGAAACAAACCATGTTGGAAGATCTGTATTATTCTATCAAACGTTTTGGCCAAAAAAAAAAAAAAAACCCAAGAAAATGAAAATACAACTGTGATGTCATTTCCTTTTGTGACTTCACTTCCAGAGCATCATTTCGCCCTCTGCACCTGGCTACACTTTTATTAGCTATGCCATTGCCACATCCTATCCAACTTTCTAATCTAAATCCGTTCCAGCCTTGCAGTAGGGGGGGGGGGCAGTCACAGAAGCCTCCTCCAGGTAAGGGAACATTTGTTCCCTTTCTTCAGGGCTGCTTTGCGGCTGCACCAGCACTGGAAAGTAGGATAGGATTGGGCCCTTAATCTCAATGTTAAAGGGTAGTGTTCTTCAGACTATGGGTCAGGACCTACTTGATAGATCATGACCTGATGTCAGGTGGGTCTCGGAAAGTTGGGAGCAGCCATCTTGGAAGCTGCAGACCTTACTCTTGCTATATTCGTTTTGTGAGTATTTACGGTTTGAATTTTCAAATTTGTGCAACCTCTTTACATTAGTAGTAGGCTATTTCAGAGTGCCGGGTGCAAGGGAGTGGCAACAGGATGCAAGCAGCTTGTTGTCTCGTGCCTCCCTGGGGCACCTTGTGGGCCGCTGTGAGATACAGGAAGCTGGACTAGATGGGCCTTTGGCCTGATCCAGCAGGGCTGTTCTTATGTTCTTAAATGAGAGTTTTAAAAATTTTGTTTTTGTTTCAGTGCATTTAAATATGTTGTCCTAATCTTGCTTTCTGTCAGGGATGTTTCATGGTTGTGTAATAGCTGCAGTCCAAGAATGCTAGTTTGCATCCCAGGAGTGTCATTTGATTATGTCAGAATGATGGCACTTCCTTCCATGACATCACTTCCATCTATGGCATCACTTCTAGTGGGTCCTGAAACATGTGTCATTCTAGAAAGTGGGTCCTGGTCTAAAAAAATTTGAGAACTACTGTTACTGCCCTGTTATCGCCCTGCTCTGAATTGGGTTGCACCCTCTCTGAAGGAGCAAGTCTGCAGCTTGGTGGTTCTCCTGGATCCGCAGCTACTCCTGGACTCACAGGTGACGGCTGTGGCCAGGGGGAGCCTTTGCTCAGATTCAGCTGATTTGCCAGTTGCGACCATACCTGTGTTGCTCAGACTTGTGGTGACCCATGCCCTAGTGACATCCAGATTACATTACTGCAATGCACACTACCTGGGACTGCCTCTAAAGATGGTCCGGAGACTGCAATTAGTGCAGAATGCAGCTGCCCATTTGGTTGCTGGGACTCCTCGGTTCGACTCAGCTGGGCCATTGCTTCAGCGGCTATACTGACTGCCGGTTCATTTCCAAGCCCAATTTAAAGTGCTAGTTTTGACTTTTGAAGCCCTTTACAGCTTCAGGGTATTTGGGTCCAGGGTGTGTGGGGGACTACCTCCTTCCATACAATCCTACCCATTCTCTCAGGTCATCTGAAGGGCCCTTCTGACTGTGCTGCCACCAGGAGGGGTGAGGGGGATGGTGGCCAGGAACAGGGCCTTCTCGGTGGTGGCCCCGCAATTGTGGAATACCCTCCCCTGAGAATTAAGAACAGCGCCTTCTTTGGTAATCTTTCAGCAGGGCCTGAAGACTTTCTTAAACAAACAAGCTTTTAACTGTTGACATGCTGGCTGGCATTTTAAACTATAACTATGGGATCCACGGGGCCTGCTCATTTTAAATTTAAAATTGTTTTAATACTGTTTTAATATTGTTTTTAATTGTCTTATTTTGCTGTTGTCAATTTTAATGCTATAATTTTGATGTTCTATAATTCTGCCCATGGGGCAGAAAGGCGGGATAAAAATCCTATAAATAAATAAAATAAAATAAAAATAAATAGGTTTTCAGTCTGCAGAGTTGCACTACAGTCACATAGGAATGACGTTCCACTGTATTTATTGGGGCTTACTCCAAGGTAAGTGTATTTAGGCTTGCAGCCTAAGGATTGTAAATCCTATTTCTGAACTTACAAATGCATCCATGTAACATTGGAGTCGCAGCATAAGCTATTCATATTTACTGAGAAGTAAGCCCAGCTACATTCAATGGGCCTTACTTCCAGGCTTGAAGATTCTATACATGTACTTGAATGTAAGCCTCATAGAATACAATAGACCTTTCTTCCACATAACTCTGTTGAGGTGCACATCTGTAACAATGTAGTAAAGGTAAGCTTGTCCCATGTTCAGTTAAAGTGCAACACCTGCTGGATTTTAACCATGTAGAATATAATCCATGCAAAGATTGTCATGTGTCGTTGATTTTCTTATCCAGTAAATCGTATTTACACTGAACTTGATTGAATGTCCATGATGCCTGAGAGACGTAAGCCTCAATACATCCAGTCAGGGCATAAACATGCACCGGATCAGGCTTCTAAGATGTAATAAATGAACAGGCAGTCAAAGCCTATCCATGTTTACCCAAGAGTTTAATTTCATTGAATTCAGGGGGACTTATTCTCAGGCAAATGTGCATAAGATTACACCTCTAGGGTGCAATCCTATCCATGTTTATTTGGAAGTAGAGCAAATTTCTGAATAAATAAGCATAGGATTAGGCTTCAGTGCTGAACATATGAAATCACCTTCCACTGCGTGAGATGATTGGTCCACCTTGGTCAGTACTATTTACACTAACTGGAAGCTGTTCTTCAAGGTGTCAGGCACTGATGGTCTTTACATGAGATCTTTCTAGGTAGAGATGCAAAGGATTGATCTTGGGAACTTCCGCATGCGACACATGCACTTTACCACTGAACAATGGCTCCTCCTAGCCTATATGCACCTACAATGATGATTTGTACTATCTAAATCAGAAGGTCTTATTTCTGGGTAAACATCCTCAAGTTTGTGCTAACCATGTAGCAAACATTTGGAATGGAATATATATGTCACAAGTGAATGATTTGCACACAGTTAAATCAAGATCAGTTCAATTATCCCTCCCAGTCTTGGTTAATGTAATGTTTGCAATAATTTATATATGGCATTCAACATATAGAATCTGTTGTAAGCATATGATTCATCCACAAATCAATCAGTCCTGCTACCCATCACAATTTTGATTATTTTGATTTTGATTATTGTACTAAGTAGTAACTGTCACACATAAGACAGTTACAGATATGCTTGATAATTCAGGGGACAATCTAGATAAACTTTAGCATGCCCAGGTCCTATAGAAGGATATACGGGCAGCCCAATCCTTATCTGCCTGGGTGTTGTGGGCTCTGCAGTAGCCAAAAGGCTACAGCTGCTTCCAGTGGCAGCCAGGCAGCCACCAGAGGCGCCTCAGGAGAAGGGGACATTCATCCCCTTCCCCTGGGTAAGCCTGGAAACCTACCAATGGGTCTACTTGCATCTGCGCCAGCCATTTTCCCAGCACAGACACAAGGACCTCCGTGTTGGACCGCAGGGTCCAACACAGAGGATAGGATCTGACAGTGGATCTGACCAGTTCCACCCTGCCTTGCCCCTCCCCCACCCCATCCTGCCCTCCCCAGCTGCCCGGAAACAGCCGCAACGTTGGGGACTCACTACCCACTGATACCAGGTTGCTCTACACCAATGTTTCTCAAACTATGAGTTGGGACCCACTTGGTGGGTCGCGACCTGATGTCAGGTGGATTGCAACAAGCCAGGAGCAGCCATCTTGGAAGCTGAAGACCTGACTTCCTATATTCCTTTTGTGAGTGTTAACAGTTTGAATTTTCAAGCATGATATTTTAATTGTTTTTAATTCAGTGCTTTTATATATTTTGTTCTAATCTTGCTTTTTGTCAGGGATGTTTCATTGTTGTGCAATTGCAGCAGTCCAAGAATGCCAGTTTGCATTCCAGGCGTGTCATTTTATTGTCACAATGATGGCACTTCCAGCTATGACATCACTTCGAAGTTAATGACATCACTTCCGGTGGGTCCCGGCACGAGTGCCATTCTGAAAAGTGGTCCCGGTGCTAAAATGTTTGAGAACCACACTAATTCAGACTCTTGTTTCATTTGGCCCAGTACTCTGAATGGCAGAGGCTCTTTCCCAGCCCTGTTTCCTCATAACTTTTTATTTGGTAATAAACAATTCAAGAAAATACAGAGCACACATGAGCAAACAAAGGCACCCATAAAAGCAGGACTTTACTTCTATGGGGTGAGGCCAGCTTCCTTCTGCTTTCTCAATTCATATGACATACAGTATTGATCAAGAAATACAAATGCTGATTCAGCAATTTGTCTTGCACTTCCCTTCATGCAACAGACTTTCTGCTCCTTTATTTTTGAAGCATTGTAAGTAGTTTATTAAAAATCTGAATCATATTTCAGACAAGATAAGAGTAGGAAATAAAAAATACTCCTTATTGTGGCAGGGATATTGAATTCATGGCGTCACTGTTTCCAGCTAATCAGTGCTGAGCACAACCAGCTTCTACTGCAAACAGAGCTTGTTCCTTTAGAGACGGTTGTACATTTGAACAGGATTTATGAATATGGGTCCACAGTGGCCCCAACACTTAAGAGGCCATGATCCAACCAAAGTTAAGAGCATTTGTGTATCCTATTGATTTTGGTCCAGGAGAATTAAGCCCTTACTTAGCTGTCCCTGAGAAATCAATGGGACACAAAGTGCTTAACTTTGCTAGGATTGCATCCAGACATTCTAAAAATGACAAGAGACAGGTTTAAAAACAAGAGAGAGAGAGAGAGAGAGAGAGAGAGAGAGAGAGAGAGAGAGAGAGTCCCTAGCAAGGATGTTTCTCAAAATAGAAAATACTCAGAGGGTATGTTTATACTTGAATATTGAAGAATTTATTTATTTTTCCATTGTCTCACCTCAGGAAGTCTTCACATAAAATGGTTTTGCTTCAGCAAAATAGCAGGTTATTGATCTATGAGTTTATTTATTATTGTATGTAACTGTTGTTTAGTTCTGAAAATAGTGAAGGATCAATTACACCTGGAAGAGAAGGAGAGTGCAAGCACTTCCAATAAGAGGTTGGATGGAGTCTTGCAGAGAACAGTTTTGTCCTCAATAGACTTCAACGATTAATCATTTAAGAATGACCCTATCTGGCAGCCCTGGTTTAGCAAAGGTGTCTTGCAGGTTGGGGTCCAGCAGCTTTCAGGAATTGAGTTGCCTTGCAAATAAGCTTTGATTTTGCAACATCCATTCTGGAAATACTTATGTCAATTATGAATGGAATTGTTTTGGCAAATGCAGTAAAGTCCAAACTGGCTGCCAAAAAGTAATAGGTTTATTTCTTTGCAGGTGCAAATTGCTTTTCAAAGTCTTGCTTGTTGATAACAACAGTCTGGTGATTATTATTCCTGCTTCAGACTGGGGCTTTTGAAAAGGGAAGAAACAATTATTTGCCCAAGACCATTCTCTAATCTGTGACAGAGGAGGAACGTGGGCCCACACATTCTCCACGTCATCATCTATTGATTGCTTCCAACCAAGAATGTTAGATGACAGGAGTCGGCATGCCTGTAGAATTAATAGGAGCGAATTGAAGCCAGGGGGCAGGCTTAGCAGCCATGTTGGTTGACTCAAAACAATCCGTATTCCAAGCATTTCAGATTGCTTTGCTCGTACTGTTTAGGACTGAATAGTTTACTCCTGAAGTAAAAACTTATGAAAATAAAAACGTGTGATCGTGTAGAAACATTATTGGTAACCTTATTATGATTTAATATGCACTTACAAGGTTTAATTCCGCATAATTATATTACTGAACATACCTGACGAAATGCTACTTGTTGTCTATTTAAACTCGGATTGCACTGTTTTGACAGACTTATTTTTTGAAATCTACACAACCAAAAATAAAGTGTGAACGGGAAGGAAAGGAAAAAAGGGGAGGGTGGGCAAAAATTAGATAAATATGTAGGAAAATTACATTAAAATATCTTCATAACACAAGTAGTTGTCAATATGAGAGTAATTCTTTTTGACTTCTAGACTATTAAGAGTTTTGTTTAAACTTCTACACTCACCCCCCCCCCCATAAAACAAATTCTGTTAATGTTCAGAATTTCAAAAATATTACAGTAGAAAATGGAAGGCGGGAAAAAAAGTGTAAACGGGAAGGGGGAAAAAGGAGGGGGGAATATATTTTTTTACCTTCTAGACCAGGGGTAGGCAACCTTAAACACTCCAAGAGCCATTTGGACCCATTTTCTGGAGAAAAGAAAACCTCGGGAGCCAATACCCTTTTGACATCTAAAATGAAGATAATACTGCATATATAGTTTTTTTTACCTTTATGCTACGTATAAAAAAACTATAGGGAGTGGCAACAGGATGCAAGTATTTTGTTGTCTTGTGCCTCCCTGGGGCACCTGGTGGGCCGCTGTGAGATACAGGAAGCTGGACTAGATGGGCCTTTGGCCTGATCCAGCAGGGCTCTTCTTATGTTCTTATGAGCGATCGCGGCTGAAAATCGGGTCTCGACATTCGTCATTTGCTGTCTCCAGCTTTCTTTCTCTCCCACCCCCAACCCTGCTGCCAGTCCTCCACAGCCTTCCGATCGCGCGTAAAAAAACGAACGGCAGAACAAAAACCAGCCACCATGCTGCAACTTGCACGGCAATGCGGCGGATTGCCCGCTTGCAAAGAGCACATGCGAAAAGCAGCAGCAGGATGGGCGGGCAGGGCAGACCCCAGAGCCGAGCCGAGGAGCTGCCCGTGCCACTGCTGCCACTATGGGGTGTGTTGTTGTTGTTGTTGTTTCAAAACGGTGGAGGATTTTTTATTTTTAGGTTTGCAAAAGGGGGATTCCAGGCTCGTGCACAGGAACTTTTGCAACTTGCACGCCATCGATGCAAACAATCCCTCCACGTTGCAGAAAGAGGGACCGGGCAAAAGATCCTGGAAAACGGGCGGGGGACACACATACACAACTGTGAGACCCGGCGCTTTCCGTGCTTGTAAGCGGGAGCTGCCCCAATGCGTGCAAAACCAGGGGCAACTTTGCATCCCAACCGAGAGCGAGCCTGAAAGTTTTCCCCACCAGCTCTCTACTGCACGCCGCCACCCCCCGCCACGCTCCATCCCAGCTCTGCGTGCGAAGCAATGCAAACACATGGAACATTCAACACAAAAAGCCACGCACCCTTCCAGCCGGCGGATCAGCTCTGGAGCTTCGCGGGTTGCCTTCTGCACAAGGCTATCCACAGACCGAGCGGGAGCCCAGTCGCTGCTGCCGCCAGCACGCTCTCCCCGCTTCCCGGAGCAGTGTGCAGTGCGGGACTGGTGCCGAGCGGAGAGGCGCTCTCAGTAGCAGCTCCCGGCTCGGGGGGCTCGGAAGGAAGGGGAGAAAAGGGGGCAATTCCCAACCTGCAGCCCTGAGCACAGTGCAGTCTACCGGGAGGGAGAGTGAGCCCACGGTCGCAGCCAATGCTGGGCGCCTCCTTTGCTACTTTTACCTGGACTCCAGAGCCGCAGCAGATGGCTAAAAGAGCCACATGCGGCTCCAAAATCATAGGTTGCTGACCCCAGTTCTAGACCATTAACAGTGGGTGTCAGAAAATGGTGAATAAGACTGCTAGGAACAACAAGAAAGTACACAGCTTCAAAAATAATGCACTCACTGTTTCAGTTAACGGTCGTTTTATTGAACCGATGTAATGTGAATACATGAATCTTTCCGTGAAAATTAAATCCCATTTTTCGTACAGCGATTCGCACACCCGTACGCAGAACACGCAGGCATGCTTAAAGATGTTGAGATTAACTTTTACACACGTGCAGGGAGATTTTTATTCGTGAATTCGCGGCAATCCTCCTCCTTGGCGGGAATGATCTGAGTCAGCCATATTAGTTGACCCATGGCTTCAAGAAAATGACGTCATGCCGACTCCAGTCATCTAATCTTCTTGCTTCCAACCCAGATGCCCAAAGCATGAGGTAGAATGCTTACTTTGCACAGAGATGGTCTTGGGTTCATTCCTTTGCTCTCCAAGTAAGGCTGGGAAAGACTCTCTCTGAAACCCTGGCAAGCTTCTATAAGCCACTGTAGGCCAGTAGTTCCCAAACTGTGGGTTGGGACCCCCCAGTGGATCACAAGCCAATTTCAGGTGGTTCGCAAAGCACCTAGAGCAGCCATATTGAAAATATGGGAAGATTTTCATACATGGGAAGAATGGGTAGTGTCTTACATGGGAAGATGCTTACAAGCCACAGGCTTTGAGAAGTTGTAAGTGTTTGCAGGATCACAGCCACTCCAACAGCAGTGGAGGCACTTTTCAAAGAACTATGGTAGGGCAATTCTGCCTCACTTGCCACACCCTCACTGCATGATGCGCCATAGCACAAATGTTATAATTTGCACTTCGCCACCTCAGCGATTTGAAAACAAATAAAATTGGCCAAACCTTCATTTTAGCAACATGTAACAGTTCACTCAAATGAATTTTTAAAAATAGACATCAAGCTTCTAGTCCTCATCAAAGAGAAACAAGGCAGGCAATATTATCACACACCATATAACAAGGAATTCACTTGTTGAAATATGTGATGATGACATCTACCTTAGACAAATTCACGGAAGACAAGTCTGTCCACTTATAGCAGTGATGATAGCAAAATGGAACTGCCAGATTCAGTAGCAGTCTCTCTCTTAAAATTAGATTCTGGCAACAGACAAGATGGGAGGGCTCTTGCCTTCACACCCTATTTATATGCTTCCCAGAAACATCTGGTTGGCAACTGTGGTAAGTCAAATGCTGGATCTGGTGTACCTAATGGAGAAGCTTATGTGTTATTGTTTTTAATTTACTCTATATACTCATGGATAAGTCTAAAAATTTATGCTGGAAAATTGATCCTGAAAACATCAATCAACGTGTACATGGGCCAGTATGAGTAATAAAGCATCTAACAGCAACTGGGGTGGTGGTGGCTGGGATAAGAAACAGAAAGCGGGGGGGGGGGAAGGGAGAGAGAAAGCAATTTTACTTACCAGTAATTGTTCTCAGGCACCAACAGACAGCAAGCAAAAAAACAGAAGCCATTTTCCTTCTTCTCCAAACAGGCAGCGAGTTGTAGTTGTTATGAGGGCTGCTGCTATGGAAATGCTGTACTGTATTCTTCACAAAGCCTACAACTCCCATAAGCACCTTCATCTCTCTTCCTTTTTATTTGGAGAAAAGCTCCATTTCTGTGCTGCTTCAGAAAAAAGTGAAATGGCTCCATTTTTTGGGTGGCTGTCTGTTGCTGCCTCTGAACAATCATTGGTTAGTCATTTTCAAAGAATTTCATACCCCCCTAAGTTTACCCACAACTTATCCAGAGGTCATAGCAGATTCTATGATTTTTGGATTAATACTTGCTCTCGACTTATACACAGATATATATGGCAGCAGTAGTAGAGGTGCAAAGACAAAAGTGATGAGGGGAGGATTGGGCCCAGGAGGGGGGCAAGGATTACAGCAGATGCTTCTGCTGAATCCTGTGCTCCCTCTGCACCTGAAAGCCTCACATGGGCCTCCTCAGTTCTGCACCCACAATAGTGAGCACAGATCCAAGTATACCCATTGCGGCAGCCTGGGCTTGACACAGTGCAAGGGAAACCATTTCCCCTTACCCTGAGGACACTTCCAGCAGCTTCCCTGGC
>JAJKFI010000106.1:4756764-4772945 GCA_029204185.1 Lerista edwardsae | reverse complement strand
GAATAAATATAGGCCAAGGGGCTGCATTGCAGTCGTAAAAACCTCTTGCAGTCAGGAGCTCCCACAATTTGAAAAGGGTTTTTTGTATATTCGAGAAATGTTGGTGCACAAATATAATAGGAATTAAATAGACTAAGGGTATAATCCTAACTAACTTTCTAGCACTGACATAGCTGTGCCAGTGGGGCATGTGCTGCATCCTGCAGTTTTGGGGGGGCAGTCACAGAGGCCTCAAGGTAAGGGAATGTTTGTTCCCTTACCTTGGAGCTGCATCCTGGTGCTGGAAAGCTGGTTAGGATTGCGCCCTTGATAGCCAATGACCTCAAGATGAAGACTAATTTTGTGAGATTCATCTCAGTGTCTCAGAAGGACCAGCATATTAGCTATTAACTCATGGCCACAGAACATGGAAATTGACATTTATGTCTGTGAACTAATGCGGGCAGCCTGATCCTCTGCCCAGGCAGCGTTGCTTGCACACATGCTGCCTATGCAACTGCTGTTGCACATATTGTAGCTGGGAGGGGAAAGGTCAATCGGTGCTGGGCCTCTGCACTGGTGGGACAAGCAGCAGCAGCGCTGGGCGGTATGGTAAGCATCCCACCAAGTGGCAGGAAGGTGTTCCAGGGCAAAGGCAAAACTGGACGGGGTAAGGGTGGCTCTGGAGGTGGTTCAGGACCAGAAGGCTCTGCCCTGCTTGGAAGGCAGCTGGAAGCTGTGTGGCCAGCATTGGGGCTGTTGATTGCCACTCCCTCGGAGTGGCCAGTTTCTGAACCTGGCTGCCCCCTGAGTGGGGAAGAACTGCTGGCCCTGCAGGGGAATGCTCCAGTGCTGGAAAAACCTCCAGGGATCAAGCCACCACTGGAAGATTTCCTGCCACCCACTCTCTCCTCCTCTTTTAAAGCAGAGAGGAGAGGGAGAGCTTTGGCAGGTGGCCCCAAGAGGGCACAATGCCAAACCACCAAGCAAGGGGAGTGATTTTGCTTCCCACCCTGCTTGGTGCCCGGGGGCATTTGCCCCGATTGACCCTCCCTAGGTATGCTACTGTTTGGAGCTCAGGTCTGGGAAAATCCAGTTTTGAATTAAATTGCTTTGAGATCTGGGCTTTCTTTTGCAATCAGTTGTGTAACTGTCTGCTTTCTGTTAAATGGCACCAATGTGCAATTGGTGTCTTGTCTGTGAAGCGATAATCAGAAATTTTAATATTTCCATGACATCTGGTAGGCTGGGTCCAGTGCCTGCTATGGGATCAAGCAAAAGAGCAGGCTGGGGCACGATCTTTAAGCGGTGGCATTTGTTCACCGAGTGAGGACTTTGGTGGATTACATTGAAAAGAGCACATTTTGGGCTTCTTCTCTGAGCCGCTTTAAGATGGGAGATTGTTCTTGTTTGGTATGATATCCAGTCATCTAAGACAAGGGCCTTACTCGCCACATGTTCTCCTTTCTCCACCTCAGTCTGCTTTCATTGCCCTGGCTTAGCCTTGTAAAATATGAAGCAAATACATATGAATTTGTCCAATAATAAGATCTGCTAGGTCAGGTCAAAGGCTTACTTAGACAAGCCTCCTTCTTTCCACTGTGGCCAGCCAGATTACTCCCCAGGAACTGGTCTTCAGAGATAGACTGCTCCTATCTCGAGGCTGATAGCCATTGACAGTTGTATATGCTGGAAGAGCTAGACCAGTACAGTAACAGTGGATGTGGTATCTGTGCTCATTCCCACCAGTAAGAGGAGCAATTACCTGCTCTTAGTTTAAGGACTTATGGAGTGCTCTATCCCAGTGCTTCTCAAACTGTGCGTCGGGACCCACTTGGTGGGTTGTGACTTGATGTCAGGTGGGTTGCGGAAAGCTGGGAGCCGCCATCTTAGAAGCTGCAGACCTTACTCTTGCTATACGTCCTTTGTGAGTATCAACAGTTTGAATTTTCAGGTGAAATGTTTTTGAGTTTTGATTTTAGTTCAGTGTTTTTTTACATAATATTTTGTCTTCATCTTGCTTTCTGTCAGGGATGTTTCATGCTTGTACAATTGCTGCAGTCCAAGAATGCCAGTTTGCATTCCAGCAATGGCACTTCCTACTTGATGATGTCATGTCCGGCTATGACATCACTTCCAGGTTAACGGCATGACTTCTGGTGGGTCCTGACACAAGTCCATTCTAAAAAGTGGGTCCCAGTGCTAAATGTTTGAGAACCACTGCTCTATTTCTCTTTGACTAGGCTTCTTAGGGCCTGATCCTATCCAATTTTCCAGCACTGGTGCTGCCACAGTGCAGCCCTGAGGTAGGGAAACAAATGTGCCCATACCTTGAGAAGGCCTCTGTGGTCACTCCCCCACTGCAGGATGCAGCACACATCCCACTGGAATGGCTATACCAGCACTGGAAAATTGGATAGAATTGGGCCCTTAATCTCTTTTCCCATCTTGTCATTTTATCTTGTTGCCATACCATGACTAGTTGCTTCTCTTGCTCTTATTTTGCAGTATAAATACAGTATATAAATTCTTTGGGTAGCTTAGCCCTGCTGTGATTGAATTTGTTTTTTCCACAGTGCTGCTAACACTTATATAAAGTTGTCTAATCCTTTCTCAAAGCCATGTAAACTGGTGACGATCACCATGACTATCTTGTAAGTCAACCATGTGGCGTGTGCAGAAGTGTTTTCTTTGATCCGAATGCACAACGGTTTCAGCAGGTGAGCCCGGCTTCCAGTGGGACAAAATTACGCACTACCACATCAAAGGCCTTGTTCCACAGGTTGCATAACACACTTGCAACTGTCATGGGTTACAGTCAGTGGTGCAATTCAAATGAATTAACAACCAGTTCTATGACGTCATAGCCGGAGCAAAAAAAACCGGAAGCCAGCAGAGGTAAGCGAGTGGGCGGGGCCCGGCCATTTAACAACCAGTTCTATAGAACCTGGGCGACCCCCCTGAATTTCACTACTAGTTACAGTGCTTTAGCAGGGCCAGCCTTAGGAGCTGTGGGGCCCGTGGTGGAATTCAGCCAGTTCTCACCAGTTCTGCAGAACCGGTTGCTAATTTATTGATATACAAAAAGTAGTGCTGTAGTAAGAAGCAGTACAAAGAAAGGAGGACATAGAACCGGTTGTTAATTTATTTGAATCCCACCACTGTGTGGGGCCCAATGGAAACATTTTTTGTGTGGCGCCTCAGGTTCACCGCCAAATTAGGTCTGTAGGGCCAAATCCTACACAACGTTCCAATCCCGATGCTGCTGCAGTGCAGCTCTGTGGTAAGCAAGCACAAGTTCCTTTGCCTTGAAGAGACCCCTGTGACTGCCTCCCCACTGCAGAATGCAGCGGCTCGGCTGCCTTATTTGTACAGCTACATCAGTGATGCAAAGTTGGATAGGACTTAGCCCTTAGATATATTAATAAAATTTACTATATACTATATATTTCTACAGTAAAATGGAAAGCAATCAAAATGTGCTCTTAAAAAGTGCCTGTGAGTTAACGGACCAAATGGATCTTAGCACATTGTAATGCTACATACATGTAAGCCTACAAGCAAGCAAACAAAATGTACAGATTACCTTTGAAAAGTAAATACTAGTTGCAAATAGTTACAAAACCACTTGTTTTTACTTGCCTGCAGGGCCCAACTGGGATCAATTGGTTTAATTGGCTTAAAGCTGGCCCTGTGTTTTACAATGTTCAAAGCACTTTTTATACCATTCTTAATAATTCTTACAATGACCTTGTAAGGAAGGCCAGGGACATATTTGGAGAAGGCAAGAACCTACAACTCCAAGCCATGACTGAGGGAGGGAGGGGCCGCATGACACAGGAGCTCAGGCTCCTGAAAAACTTAGCGTTTCCTCTCCCCATCCGGGATGCCCTGCAACAACCAACATGTTTTAGGGTGCAGTCCACGAGATTGCGTAGCACCGACACAACATGGTTGCGTCAGTGCTACGTCATTAGCGCCGGCGTGAGAGCACCAACTGGCACCTCTGCATCAGCACTACAGCACTCGGGCCAGTGCTACAAGTAGCGTCGGCCTGAGAGTGCTGACGGGGAGCCTCCCATGTGTTGTCCCTGGGCCATGCAGCTTCCTCGGACCTGCGCCCGCAATTTCGTGGGCGCAGATCCAAGAAAGCCATTGGGGAGGCTCCTCAGGCAGCTTAGGAGTGGGCTGCCCATTTGAGCCAAGAATCATCACAGTCAGCTCTGAAATCAGCTGTTTTTCTTATTCATTTGGCAGGTAGAGGGACATAGGAAGCCTCTGAGCATGTCTTTTGCTAACTTTATGGGTCCATTGCTGTCCAATTTCCCAACAGTGATGCAGCTCTACCATGGGGCATGTGCTACATCCTGTGATGAGGGGGCAGTCACAAAGGCCTCCTCAAGCTAAGGGAATGTTTGTTCCCTTTCTTCAGGACTGCATCAGTGCTGGAAAGTTAGATAGGATTGGGTCCTAAGCAGTGGTGTCATGTACAAACAAGGAGAGGGAACGCTGGGCGGGACTTACGCTTTGATTGGCAGCCCGTCTGTTGCGTTTAGCTGCCTGCCCGCCCACCGTGCAGGTCCCCGCGGTTGGCGCGCCCCACCGCTGCTCGCCCAGGCACCCGGCACACACACCCCGGCTCCCCCAGCGAGCCGGCATCCCCTCTGAGGCTAGGGCAGTGCGGGCAGGCGGCGGAACGCAACGGACGGGCAGCCAATCAGAGCGTAAGTCCCGCCCAGCGTTCCCTCTCCTTGTTTGTAGATGACATCACTGGTCCTAAGTGATTAACCCCCAGTGAGGGCTTGAAGCTACCTTATAATAGGCAATTGACCCATTATAATTAAGTAGAGCAATGTTATTCAAACGGTGGGTTGGGACCCACTTGGTGGGTTGCGACCTGATGTCAGGTGGGTTGCAAAAAGCTGGGAGCAGCCATCTTGGAAACTGCAAACTTTACTCTTGTTATATTCCTTTTCTGAGTGTTAACAGTTTGAATTTTCAAGTGAGTTTTTTTTAAATTTTGTTCTTAGTTCAGTGCTTTTGTTGTTGTCATCATCTTGCTTTCTGTCAGGGATGTTGTACAATTGCTGCAGTCCAAGAATGCCAATTTGCATTTCAGAAGTGTAATTTTATTATGTTAAAATGACAGCACTTTTTGCTTGATTATGTCACTTCCTGTCACAACATCATTTCCAAGTTAATGACATCACTTCTGGTGGGTCCTAACACATGCCATTCTAAAAAGTGGGTCCCGGTCTAAAAAGTTTGAATCCCACTGAATTAGAGCATACTGATCTACTCTGACTAGCACCTGCTTGCCCAGTCCTCCTACCTGAAATTCTTTTGCTGGAAAGGGATTGAACCTGGGACCCACTTGTAAATCAGGTAGTTCTATCACTAGCAGAGGAAAATGTGCCTTCAGAAATGGTAGCCTTTGTGTAGACTCAGGGCTCAGTCCTGAGTCTGTTATCACCTGCAGTACATGTGCACTGCCGGCTAAAAGTGCTGCGAACATGCAGTAAAGCATGTTTGCAACACCTCACTGCCCATGCCTGGCTGGTGCTCAGCTAGTGCCAGGCCAACAATGCGAGTGGTCGGGATGGCTGACACTCCAGCAGCACTTGCTGCCGGTAAGCCTGTTTGGGATGGCGGGAGGAGGGGGGAGGGAAGGAGCTGGCCCACAAGGGGGTGGACCTGGCAGTAGTGTCCACCACCAAAGCCCCACCTCAAACTGGGCAGCCTGGCATGGGGCTGCTCGATTCACCACCAGCAAATCAGCTGGCAGTGAGCCAAGGCGCCTCATCGCAGGCAGCGGCAGGCTTTCCTAGGGGGAAGGAGACGAATGTCCTCCCAAGGAACCTCCGGCCGTTGCCTGACTGCCGCATGATGCAATGGTCGCCATTTTGGTACCGCTTCTCCTACAGGAGCCGGGTAGTTCAGGATTAGGCTGCCCAGCAATAAAAGCTCTCTTGATAAAGATCAACCACTGGTGAACTAATGTCTTATTTTCCTTACTGATTGAACATACCTGGCAACATCCTTCATACGGAATTACTTGCTAGAGATAATTTGGATTTCACATCCTTTCACATACAAAAGGTTTTCAACACTGTCACTACAGGGTTTCAAAAAGGTATTATTTATCTTCCCTTGGGTGGCATCTGAATTCTCGTTCTTAAATGAAAGAGACTCCGAAAGGTAAGGCATTGAAAGGAGTTCAATCTTGAATGATGGCTTCTGTCTGCTCCATAGCTGAAAGGGGAGGTGCCAATCCATAATATCAAATAGAACACAGATTTGTCCACATTCAAGGGAAAATGATGTATTTTATTTTAAATAACCCTCTGGTTTTCCGATCGAAACAACAGCCAAGTGTTAAGATGCCCAACAGCGTCTCAGGTTGTGAGCACTTGTTTGAAATGTAAACTCCTTGGGGCAGGGACCGGCAATCTTGTTGTGACTCTGTAAAGGGCCATGCACATTGATGGTGCAATATATGTCAATAATAATAAGCAACAACCAATACAGGATGGCAACTGGGGACTCTTGAGCCAAATCCACCTCCACTCCAAAAGCAATTCTATCTGTCCCCCAGTCAGCCCTACCAAATGTTAATTAAGGTGTGATAAACCAATTTTACTTGCAGTTTCACTCACAAGGAAAAGGAGCAATGAGCATTTCTGTATAATTTTCATATAAATATGATTGCTTTTCTGCCTCATGCCCACTTTGGAATGGCAAATGCCAACTGCCAATCTGCCTCTGGAGATCTTTTTAGAGGTACATTGGCTCCCCAGTGCCCTTCCTCTTCTTTTCAGTTAATACCTTCATTCCGTCTGAGCACACGCGCCTTCTTCACATGAAAAGCATTTCTGCTAGCTGCATTATACAGCCTGATGTTTCGTCAGGGGTGGGGGTTGAATTGTCCTGTCCTTTGGATTAGTGTCTACTGTAGAATACAGTACAATACAGACGGTGTCCTACATTGTCAGATTCAGAAAGTGGGAAGAAAAAATGGTTGGAATATGTAGGGCCAGCTACTGGAGGGGCACTGTGCAAAGTACGCTCCAATGGGTCTTTCCAGTGGCATTCCTACAGAGGGGCAAAACGCCAAGTTTTGCAGGAGCCTGAGCTCCTGTGTAATACGGCCCCTTCCCCTCGCCTCCAGAGCCATTCACAGCTCGGACAGCAAAGCCTCCGAGCCAGATTTCCAAGCCAGGAATGACTCTGGAGACGAGTAATACTTACCAAAAATCACTGGGACGATGCAGAGAGCTTGGTAAGTTGGTTCCACACCAGCCAAGTACGGCCAACATGGGGCCTTTTGAGGGCAAGAGGAAGGCGGAGGGAGGGTGGAAAGGGGCAGAGGGAGAGTGACCCCATGGGTGGGGTGGTTTGGGAAGAGGGTGGAGCTGCGACCTGGCTAATCCCATCTCCAGGCCACACGGCCCCAATTTGGGCTGCAGCAGGGCACTCAGACTTGCACCTGCGAAACAGCAGGCACAGATCTGAGGAGTCCCATTGGCCAGGCTGGGGCTTTTCCTGGCGCAAGAAGAAATACTCCCCTTGCCCTGTGGTGAGCTCCAGCACAGTCCTGCTGGCCTGCCTGCTCCTACGCAAGTTAGGATTGCACCTTCAAGAACTGAGGATGGTCAGACACTGAGTACATCTCATGCTGGCATCTTCTCTGCTTGGCAAGAACAACGGTCGCTCTCACTGTCATTTCACTTACAGAACGAATCTAGAGGGGGGAAAAAATCAGAAGCAGCTGCAGATACAAATTCACTTAACAAAAACATTTGAAAAGTGTGGCAGGGCTGGGCTGAATACAAATAGAAAAAAAATGTGCCAGTGGGCTGTAGGAAGAGAAGATGCAGGCTTTCTGGTGCATCAACATTTCTCCCTGCATGAAATCACAAAGCCACACCAGGGATCGGTCTGCACCAGGCTACATTGCGCAAAGGTTGTCTCTGTTTACATTGAGAACAGCAGGAGGAACATTCTACTGTTCATTCTCCTTCCTGTCTCTAATAGTCTCCACTTCCTTGTAGCTCACACCAAATGGGCTGAACAGCAAACTTACCTTCCCCAGCATGGTGCATCCTCCTTTGGTATTCCCTGCAGTATTCTCTGCGCCCTGTTCCAGGCTGGAGTCTGCAGGGTGTATTTTTCAGCCTTACAGGATCCAAGCTGATCAGGACATTGGCCTGCTCATGGTAAGGCAGGTTACAAGGCAAATCAAGAAGCAAAGAGCTTGGAATGTTGCTTCAGCAATAGCCTGGAGTAAACTGCAACCTTAAGTAGTCCTGCAACAAGGACACAGCAAGGGCATCTCAGGACCCAATCCTACCCAAATTTGCAGTGCTGGTATAGCTGTGCCAACAGGGCGTGCGCTGCAACCTGCAGAGATGGGATGGGGAGAGTCATCGAGACCTTCAGAAAGTAAGGGAATGTTTGTTTCCTCACCTCCGGGCTGCATAGAGGCTGCATTGGCGCTGGAAAGTTGGATAGGATTGGCCCTCAGACGCCTTCCTCTAAAACAGTGGTTCCCAAACTCCTATTAGGGAGTTGGGAGTTATTTAAGTCCTTGCAGGGGCGGGGCCTAGGCAGCAACACGATCCCCAGGATTGTGCTGCTGCCCTGGCCAAATGGGCTTATTTTACACTTACCCTTCGTAGCGCTGGCCTCTGGGGTGTGTGGGGAGCCCTGGGGACACCCCCACAGGGCAAACTTTGCAATGTGTTAAAAAAGTGATCGCAACCCACCCATATTGTAAGGTTTGAGAGCCCTGTGGGGTAAGTAAGCCCCTTTGGCCAGGTCAGCAGCTCGATCTAGGGAATCGTGTTGCTGCCTTCCCCCTCTCCCTGCCCCTTAAAGAGATATAAAGGGTAGTGTGTCTCGGCCCACCACTTTGGGAAGCACTGCTATAAAAGAAACTGCTTGGACTTAAAGAGCTGTGACCTGCATGATGGATACTGGTTCTAGTGAGACTGAGAGCCTCATGTTGTCCCTGGACGTAGAACATAAGAATAGCCAAGGGCCCATCTAGTCCAGCTTCCTGTATCTCACAGGGGCCCACCAGATGCCTTAGGGAGTACACAAGACAACAAGGTATCTGCATCCTGCTGCTACTCCCCTGCATCTGGCATACAGCCTACTTCTAAAGACACATTTCTCCTTATGAGGAGGATGGTATGGGTATGGACACAAGAAGAGCTCCGCTGGATCAGGCCAAGGGCCCATCTAGTCTAGGTTCCTGAATCTCACTACCAGATGCCCCAGGGAGCACACAAGACAACAAGATACTTGCAATTGCATTGAAGGGTGACTTCCCACACTGCAGTTGGTTCTGGAGATGAGTCCTCCAGGTCATCAGAAGGGTCAGGGCTAACTTTAGATACATAGAATGGAGGCATCACTAGTCCTTTGGACCCCCTATTGTAGCAGACTTTGATTGGATGGTTTCTTCAAAGATTCTCTCTTGGGGTGGTTCCTCACCCCAAGGTTTCCCAGGGTGAGACCTGGTTTCCCCATCCTCTGTGTCATCAGAGCCCTTCTCAAATTGTTGGGTTCAGAGCGCTTTGGCTTGCTGTGCATACGAATGGGTAGGCATGGCAGTGTGCAGCTGGAGCCTACACAAGAATTGGGGCTGGGAATGGCATTTCCTTTGATTCATAGTGAGGGTGTTGAGGATTTGTCACAGATGAAAGGGCTGGCATATAAGGAGGGAGGAAAAGGAGAAATAGAGGAGGAAGGAGGGTGCAGAAGGGCTTAGAGTGATCTGAGCTAATCTCACCTCACCAGCTCCATCACAGGTTGCAAGCATGATGCGTATGCCCAGTTTGAGATTAGCTGGTCGCTCATTATGAGGGCCAGGTTCAAATATTTTGTTGTCATCTGAATTGGCCATGGATGGCAGTTTTTTCACCTACCCCAGATTGACGAGAGAGGGATGGTGTGTCCTGTAAGTTCCCTGCTTTAAAAATTGGTCACTTGTGTTCAATAAAGTGGTTCAAGTTAAACCCAAGCTGCAGGCTGGTGTTTTTATTGGGAGGGGGGGTGCAAGGGTAAATAGGCTACCTCAGAATGCCAGATGCAGGGGTGTGGAAATGAGATGCAAGTATCTTGTTATCTTGTGTGCTCCCTGAGGCATCTGGTGGGCCACTGTGACATACAGGAAGCTGGATGAGATGGGCTTTTGGCCTGATCCAGAAGGGTTCTTCTTATGTTCTTAATCTGATCCCCTGGGGGAAGCCACAGAGATTCTGCCTGCCATAAAGTTTCCCCCGTTTGTTTTTCAACTCACAACCAGATTATCTTGAGGGGAGCAATAATGCAATTATTTTGAGACTGCTACCTCCCCCATTCCCTGCGGCTTCATAAAGAAGGAAAATTGTACTTGTGAACCCATAAGCTATAGAAGGGACCTGGACTCACCATACTTCCGCTGTCGTGAGACACTTCTGCTGTCACAATATAGTTGTTGATGGAGGGCGAAGCGCTCTGTTGGCAGCCATGTTGTGAGTGTTGCTGCATGAGCTGGCTGTGTTCCCAGTCCAATGCCAGAGCTACCTACTTCAGGAGCAGGTAAAGCAGAGGTGAGGGCAGGGAGGAGACGAAACTCTGTGAGAAAGTGGGAGGAAGGGGGCAGAGGACTTGGGAGGGGATGGATTTGGAGGCAGTGGCATACCCCGGATCTTATCTCCTCTGGCAGCAGCCTCCCTGCCCCCTTTCTCTCCTTAGACTTGCACTACAGAAATTGCTGCTGCAGGTCAGAGGAGACTCATTGCAGAGCAGGAGGCTTAAAGAGGCGTAAGGGGATTTAAATCCTTTCCCTTCTAAAAAACCCTCGGGCCCCCCCCCCCCCCCCCGCTGGATACAGCATACCCGTTTTTGGAGTGGCTGCTTCTCCTTTTTGGATGGATGGAACCCCAAGGCCAGGTCCTGCTCATGTGACTCCAAAATGAATGATTTTCAAAACAGATACTAATTTTTGTGCAAAAGCCGCACATTTCACACCATCTATTATTTCACACCAACTTTTATCCTGTGTATTGTTACATCCATTTTCCTTTACCATGGCTGGGTCTTTTAATTTTTTAATCGGGTTTGCACTGTCTACCTATTTACTAGTCACTATTACACTAGTCACTTTTCTGCCTAACCTTGTTCAAACCCTGACATTTCCATTCATCTGGAAACAGAGAGCAGATTTCCTCTGGAATGTTCCGATCTGTGCCAAAATGCATCACACTCATTATAATCTACGCACACTTGTTGCACATGGTGGGCAGAGCAGCCTAAAGTATTTATTGTTGCTCATCTGCATTTGACCAAAGATCACTGCACAGTATGGAATTTGTAGGATGTTAAGTGGATGTACAGAATGTACAGAATGTATCCCCCTGAATCGGCAGGAGATACATTCCTGCATCTACTGTGAATATCTAAAACAGGGGCTCATACGTTTTTAACATCCTCATACACCCTCATTTCCCCATATCACTGAAAACTGGAAGTGCCTTTCTTCCAGGCAGAAGCATATTTGTGGTGCCATGAGTGGAGGTGGGTGCAGCGGCCGCTGTGGTGGGGTGCAGTGGGGGAGGGGAGGAAGCAATGTGCTTTTTGGCCTGCCCATTCACCCTTGCATCCGGTATGATCCGAAATTGAGCCATTCTGAGCACTGGGGTGTGTGGCTGGTCAGCACAGGTGGTGGGGTGGCAGCACTAGGGGCACAGTGACATCACCCTGCCCCTAGCACACTTTTAGCAGATTACAGCTCCGCTTGCAGAAGGCCTTGTGAGGCCTTCTGGGGTCAGGGAGGAAGCGCACGGACCTCATGTCCCAGAACGCTTCTAAAAGGCACCCCGTTGAAACCACTTCAGTGTGCGATACCCAGAACAATGGTCCCCCCCCAGAACCTCCACTGCCTGAAACTGCAGGTACAGATAGTATCAAACCCTAATCAAATACCTCCCTGTCACTATCATGACTGATGCATCTTCATTTGCAAATGCTTTACAAAAGTCAGCTTTTTCATACTTTTGCTTTGGAACATTTTGGAAACAGAAGCAGGCAGCAAAAAGCTAGACTTGCAGCTGCTTGAGGAACACTAGAGGAGGCAAAGTGAGAACCCCAACAGGAAGTGGACTGCAGAGGAACCAGAGAGAATCCTAGACCGCTTCCCATTAAAGTTCTCACTGTTGTCTTCCCTAGCAGCACCTATAGCAGCTATAAGTTTAGGTTTCTGCTGTTTGCCCCCTTTTCCAAAGTGTTCCAAAGCAAAAGGAATAAAAACTTGCCTTTTGCAAAGAGTTTGCAAATTGAGAAAGGTAAATCCTGAGCAAGGAGGAGAATTTGTGAGGCACAGATGTGGAACCTATGGATACGGGAGGTGCAGGAGGGCTTCTGTCTTTTAAAACAGCATGAGACTAGGGACCCATTCCTATCTGACTTCCAGTACTGGTGCAGCTGTGCCAACATGGTGTGTGCTGTATCCTGCAATGCTGGAGACCTCCTCAATCACAGAGACATCCTCAAGGATGCATTGTGGCTGCTTCAGTGCTGGAAAGTTGAATAGGATTGGGCCCCAAGACCCAGATTCCACAACAGGAGCCATTGAATCATTGTGATTCACATTGTGCACAGGTGGGTGTGTTTTAAAGCCGTGTGAGACTAGGAGCCAGATTTCCCAATGGGAGAATTTTGACAGTAAAAGATTTGGAAAAACAGGAGTATGCAAAATTTTATTTTGTTTTTTGGGATAGCCTCACTTTTCCAAATGCTCAAGATTGCATGTCCTGGGCCATTTAAATTTGGAGTTTTGGCAGTGCAGATCCAATCATTGCAGAGCATCATGTGTATAGTAAGATGGACAATTCACTTCATAGCATATCATCTTGTGCTTTAAAAACATCATAGATTTGATTACATGATTCTCAAATCTGTTGGCTATTGGGGGTTCTTATCTGTAACAACAAATATGTGAGTTTTGTGCGGGAAGCAGAAAATCACAGATATTGAGGCCATCCCTAATGGGAAAAGAAACTAATGTAAGAAATATCAACAGTCGCCAGTGCACACGGCCCTAATAGAGAATGCTACAGCTAATGTTTCTTATCTACAAACCTTTGGGAATTGACCAAACAACCTCAGTGTAAAAGAAAGCAAGAGCCAGAACTACAGTTCAGATGAAGGGAGGAGCTCTGACACATGGTGAATGCTTTGGGGGCTGGCCTTAGCATCCAAGCAGAATGGTGATAAAAAATGTTTCCAGTGCAGGTGGCTTGGAGCAAGAGAATGTGCTAATCATTCTATGCAGCCTATACTAGTTCTGCTGAAAGGGGACATCAATAGAACACCAGGTTAAATGGTCCATGTAGTATTATTGCTATGGGTTGGAGCCCACCACCTGTTCAGAATTTGTACTACTGGTTTGTGAGTGCAGAATGAGGAATGTCTTCTAGCCTGGTATGTGGCATATTGTGTTTGTTTAATACTGAAACCACTTTGAGCTGCAGTTTGTGGGAAAAAGTGAAATGCACAAATCATAATAACCCCCTGTGACATCCATGGATGGAGCCCCGGCCTTGTCCCGGTGTGTGTGTGTGTGTGTGTGTGTGTGTGTGTGTGTGTGACTGTCTTGGCCTACTGGCGATGCAGAGTGGGGTTGTCCATGCAGCAAAGAGACATGTGAGAGATGTGGAGGAGCCTTGCACAGATGGTTTAATCTGGTCAGCATCTTTACCTTCATCAAGGCTTTGTTACATTATAATACTGTACAATCAGTAGGAGCGGTCGTACTGCCAGCGCCCTAAGGTTGTCGAGCCAGTTGTCAGCTTCTCCCTTCCCCAGTGAGACCTTGTATTGGGGGAGCTAGGCTTGTCCAGCCTCCGGAAGCCTGGGGTCTGGGCATGGTCTTGGGTTCTGGGCTCCCCTGTCTAGTGGTGCCCTGTTGGAGAGCAGCCAGGCAACTGAGTAACCCAGGGCTGGTTTGGGTCCCAGGCTGTCACCCCTGGGGTCAACTGGTTCATCCCCTAACCTTAACCCTAACCCTTTGGCTTGGGAATCCTGGAGTGGCTGGGGTTGAGCCCCAGACTCAGGGGGGCGGCTGGGCTTGGATAGCCCCATTCAGGCCACAGGAAGGGAGAAGGCCTGCTGCCTAGCTGCCTGGACCTCCGCAGGTCATCCTCCCGCCCTTGCTCCATCAAGGATCCTTCTCTCCCACCAGCCACCTTGTTCCTTATGAGCCACCTGGCCAGCTTCCCTGGGCCTGATCTTCCAGCTCCTTGATTGTGTCAAGTTCTTGCAAGATCTTGTTGCGGCCTATTTCAGGGCCATGCACAGCCACAGTCAGTTACCAGAGCAGACAACTCTTGCAGCCTGCCCCACAGCCAGCGCCTGGCCCAGTGCCACTCCATGGCACTGGGACCGATGGAGAGCCCAGTCCACCTCTGCCAGGTGAGCCCACCGGCTTCCCTCCAGGCCAGGACCGGCCTGTGCTTCTTCCTTCAGCTCTGCCACTGTGATTACTCACAGCAAAAGTGGCACTGGAGGAATATGGAGGGCTGCACCTGAGACCAGTTGAAGTGGCTGGGTCTGTGGTGGGCTGGAGTGAAGCCACGGGTTCCTCATGTGAGTAATCATGTCTACTTCAGCCATGGCAGAGCTGGCCTAGAAGAGGAAGAGGGCTCTTGGTCAGTGACCCCATAATGCAGCCATTTTCAACATGTGCGCTGCGGCACATTGATGTGCTGTGAATGGTCTCCAAGTGTGCCGCAGGAGTTTGAGGAGGTAATTTACTGATGGGATGGGATGTGAGCTCCCCACTGTGAGAAGCACGGTGTGCCTTCTCAATTGTCTAAAAAAACAGTGGTGTGCCCTGACAATTTTAGCGCATTGTCAGTGTGCCGTGAGATGAAAAAAGTTGGAAATCACTGCCATAATGTATTTGAATCTTGGTAACCCCCCGACTCACTGAAACAGAGAAGAAGACCATAGAAGCAAACTATTGACAGGATTGTGTGGAAGTCAATCCCAAGATTTTGCAGTTTTGTTCGTTTGTTTCAGCCCCTATTCTTATACAGCAGTCCCTGGAAAGCTAGGGGTGGAAGTTCACTGATACTTTTTTGCATGCGTCTTCATCTTAATCGTTCTGCCACAGAGATGCTGGCGGTTCTCAGGTTAATCAATTCTCTCTCTCCTCCCCCTCCCTCCCACCTCATAATGCACAGATTTAGAAGCTGCTCACAGCTAGCTCCACTGGGTCACCAGGAGGTCACCTCTCAGTGCTCACAAGAGAAGAGAGGAGAAAAAGTTTATTTCTAGCCAGGACTGTTTGAACTTTCCTGAGTGGCTGCAGTACCTCAGAGCTGAGAATTTTTCTGCACGTTAATTAGACCCTGGAAAATTAGAATCCAGGCTAAATATAGCGGGCCAATCAGGTTGCTCTTCAGCTGGGAAACCTTGTTCTGAACATCTCCACACTCCCGCCCACCCACTCAGAAAGATGAGAGAGAGAAGGAGAAAGAAAAGAATTAAGAATAACACAAAGGCTCTGGAGCATGAGAGCCACGACCAGAGGGCTTGGTAGAACAAGAGCATAAAAAGAGCCCTGCTGGATCAGGCCAAAGGCCCATCTAGTCCAGCAACCCTAGCATAGCCCTCCCTCCTTCACACCCACAAGTAATGGATTCTTGCCCTATCTGTATTACCACTTCCTATATTAGGGGGCAGGACACTTGATGTGGAAATGCAGTCATCTCTCTGCAGTGAAGATGGGAAATGAGTGAAACAAAAGGCTGTATTATCACATTCAGCACCATCTGGTTCACTCAGGGCTCAATCCTATGGTACACAGGAACAGCCTCACTGGATTAGCCAAGGCCCTTCTAGTCCAGTTTCCTGCATCTCACAGTGGCCCACCAGATGACTCGGGGCACACAAAACAGCAAGATACTTGCATCCCATTGCCACTCCCCTGCACCTGGCATTCTGAGGGAGCCTAATTACCCGTGCACCCCCAATGAAGATACCCGACTGCAGCTTGTGTTTAGCGTGGGACACTTTCTTAAACACAAGTGACCCATTTTAAAATCATGAAGCCTAACTGAACACACCATCCCTCCCTCACCAGTTTGGAGTAGGCAAACAACAACAACAACAACAACAACAACAACAACAACAACAACAACAACAACAAC
>JAJKFI010000106.1:4734355-4756754 GCA_029204185.1 Lerista edwardsae | reverse complement strand
ACAACAACAACAACAACAACAACAACAACAACAACAACAACAACAACCAAAACTGCCATCCATGGATAATTTGGATGACAGAATTTTTTTACCCAGCCCTCATAATGAGAGACAAGCTAATCTCAGACTGTAGGAAGAAAAATGGGTCATCTGCCCGAGCATTGGGGCAAGAGAGCAAAGCCGCAGAGCCAGCTCTCCAAATTGTGAATGGCTCTGGAGGCAAGGGGGAGGGACTACATTATACAGAAGCTCAGGCTCCTGCAAAACTTAGCATTTTGGCCCCTCTGTAGGAACATCATCTGGTGCTGCTGCATCACCGTGCAGGGAATTGGGTAGGATTGGGTTGTTAAATGTGTTTACTAGGCATCCCAACTCCATAGGGAGCTTGGGGAACTGTCCTATGATGGGAACCCTGGGATCTCAATTGCAGAATTCCCAGCATCCTCACTCCAAACTACTCCATTTGGTCCCTGCACACCTTACCTCTTCCATGTGCACATGGGGATGGACTGGGGACAGATTGGGGTGAGGATTGGGATGGGATATGGATGGATCAAGGCGGGATCTCAGCAGCAGAGTCATCCACCAAAACTGGTACCCCTGTCCCAGGACCTGACACACCCTGTGCCTTTCTCTTCAGTTCTATGCCAGCAAAAGAGGTGGCATGGATCTGAGTATGTCAGATTGAGGATCTGATATAGCAAAGCCTGTACGGACAGCCCTAACTCCTGCACAGCAGCAGGGGGTAGGCTGTAATTTCTAATAATATTATTAGAAAAAATATTGAAATAATATTTCTAATATTGAAAGTGTGAGCCTTTGCAAGATTAGGACTTGGGTCATCGGGAATGTGTAGGACTGCAGTCTTTTCTGGCTAAACACGCCAGTTCCTATGTCTGTTCCTCATCAGATTTCTTTCCCTTGATGGTGCAGGCCGATCCTTCTCACATCAAAATCCAACTAAGTTTAATAGGACTTACACTCAAGTAAATGAGCATAGGATCACAGCCATAAACCTTCCTGTACTTCTCAAATCTTTTCCATCCATCTCCATCATCTCTCTCACTTTGATTACAGTAATGTTATGTCTTTGAAATTGCTATTTTGTAGCTCTGTCTCAATTGTCTTTCAGAAAGAAACAACCTGACAACTCTCTAATTTTTTTCTCCATTCCCTAGGTCTTTCTTTATCACCTCCATCTGGAATTTTAAGAGAACAGATCTTTTACTCAGTTTTTTTATGGCACTGTTGAATCCTATAATTTTTTTTCTTAGTAAAATTATAAAGGAGGTCTTAAAACTTGTGGGGGGGGGGGAGTAGGGTCAGTAGGAACTTAATCATTGGCTATTAAATATTTTGAGGCATTCTCTCTCTTTTTGCTCCCTACATTTTGTCAGAATGACACAGAAGCCTCTATGGAACAAACATTTAACAGATAATGCACACTTGTATATTGTGGGCAAGTTGGAGGAGAGTCTAGTTACAGACGAAACTGCTGACTACTTAGTCGGGCCATTGGTTTATCTAGCACAGGGGTCTCCAAACTTTTCAGCATGAGGGCTGCATTCTATAATATAAGGGCATTAACTGGTGACCCTGGTATCCATGGGGAGCTCTGGAACTGAGCCCCACTGGATATTGAGGCTACACTGTATATATCCCCCCCTCTCAGCAGGTTGCTGTGGGCCAGTCCCACCACCTGTGAAGGTCTGGATAAAAATCTTCTGGAGGGCCGATCTGGCCCGGGGTTTGGAAACCCCTGATCTAGCACACTACTGAATAAACCGACCGGCAGCAGTTCTCCATTGTTTCAGCCAGGAATCTTTCCCAGTCCTGCCAGGAGAAACCAGAGATTGCAACTGGGTCCTCCTTCATGCACAGTAGTTGCTCTATCAGTGGGCTATGGACCCTCCCAAACTAATTTTCTGACTAATGTTTGTGCACTGTTGCACTGGCACTGGAGCAGCTAGAGATGACTTAGAGCCCAATCCTAAATTGCGCTGGACTGGTGAGGCCAGTGTGCCTGCGCCAAATACAGTGCACCTTAGGTGCACTGGGGAGCCTCCCTGGGGCAAGGAGGTGTTCATCCGCTTGCCCCAGGGGACGCTCTGGTAACAACAGAAGAGAACTATTAACTTCTGAGTTGCCACACCCTGAGCCAGCCAACCAGTCCATCAATCTAGTTTAGTACTGTCTGTACCTTTTGGCACTTCCAGGTCATGTCAGTTTATCAGTGACTTCTGATCTCCCATTCATGAACTGGGCTGCTCCTGATTAGTTTTGGGCAGACTTCAAGCAGCTAAACCTCCAGACCACACCCCCTTCTAATTCTAGAGATTCCGGAGACAGAACCTGGGACTTTTTGCATGCTAAGTTGATGCCCAACCACTGAACAACAACCCCATTACCATTTCTTGGGAAACAAGAGCTTTTTCAGAATCCTCTGTGAGGAGGCTCATTATTATTAAGCCAGTTCCTAATTGAGCCAAGAGAGTTCACCCACCACTAAATACAACTCGCCTTGTCCATTTGTCCAGAATTATTTCCTTTCTGACTTGATAGAATAATGTTCACCACACCTCTATGATTCTCCTAGTGATTAGTACGTGTGCTGCTGATATCTGGAGCTGGCGATAGAAGGAACTGGCCTTAACTCCCAGTCTCTCCAGAAACGTTCCACTTTGCGTAAGGACCCCTTTGTGTTAAACCCTGGACAAAGTCGCCCTGTTTGGAAAAAACCTTTGGAAAAAAATCACTGGCTCGTTCAGCTCAAGATGCAGTAACGACACCAAGTTGGTTCTGTAGCGGTTTCCTAGTAACCGTGTTGCCAAGTCTGCTTTGCTATGGAAGGTGAATAGCTTCCCTTCTTCACCCCCTGACCCCTTCGTTCAGCTCGAGATTGCAGCACTGTGGGTATCATTTCCCCAGCACTGCTCATTAGCCAATGGCCCCTTGAGGAAAAAGGCCAATCCCATCATGCCCTTGTCAGGCACTAAATCTTCTGACCCTCGCACTTGATGCAGGTTGCAAACGCTACTCAGTTGATGTCTGTTTTAGGGTTCATTTTCTGACATTCGCCCACTTCAGCAATATAACCTGCCAGATGCATCTCATCCTGACCTGGCTTTCAATGATGATGATGCTTCTCCAGACACCAAAATGCCACCTAGTCTCTCCCCCTCCGCATCAGGCAAAACCATTCTCCCACCAGACCTGTGTAGATTTACCACCACAACGCAGACTATCATGCAATGTCAGCAAAACAGCAGCAACTTGGGTCTGAGACTGCAAGGGAAAGAGCTCCCAGGCCGGACTTGCAAGTGAGCCAAGGTGCGCACTGCAGTGGACAGGGGTTGCCAACTTCCTCCCCTGCCTTTAACAGCTGCTACATGAAAGCCAGCCAGTGTAGCTTTTCGTAAGATAAAGATGCACTGAAAAGATCAGACTTCATGTGAACAAAGTGGCCTTACAGTTAGGCAACCCATTGGCCCATCTCTCCCAGGTTTGTCTACTCCAGCTGACCCTTCAGCATCTTGAGATCTTTTGTACTGGTGTGGCTCGCGATTAAACCTGGCTGAAGCTGTGTGCAAGCTCAGGTGCTCTAGTAACCCAGTATTGTTTGACTCTCTCTCTCTCTCTCTCTCTCTCTCTCTCTCTCTCTCTGATCATCATCATCATCATCTTCATAATTTCCTGAACAATTTCATTCCACCTACTTTCTTTCAGGGAGCTCAGGGCAGTATCTGTTGTTTTGTTTTGTTCACCTTTCTCCCTTCCACCTTCAATCCTCGCAACAACCCTGCAAAGCAGGTTATGCTGAATTCTAGTGACTGACCTGAGATCACTCAATAAGCTTCAAGGCAGAAGGTGGATTTAAACTCAGATCTCGCTGGCGATACAGTGCAATCCTATGGATGCCTGATCAGAAATAAGTCCCACTGAGTTCGGGGCAGGGAAGGGGTTTGCTCTCAGGCAAGTATGCATAGGATTGCAGCTCTTGGCTGACACTTTCATCACTGCATTGTGCTGCATCTCTGGACTGAAACAACAAACTGTTAAATTGGTTGAGAATCAGTTGTCTTTTTTCCGCCCCCCACTCCTTTCCCTTTCTTTTTCCTTGCATTGCCACTGCTTTCAGCCAAAGAGTGAGTGAGTGCACAAAACACATACACACACAACTAGAACAAGCTATACAACAACCATTGATTGAAGCCTCACACAACTCTGACTCCAGTAACGAAGGTGATGAAGGGAGAGACACGGGAATTCTGACAGAGCGACAAAGGAGCCTCTCCCCGCAAGCGCTTATCGACAAGTTTCCATCCTCATTCGCCGTCTGGTAGATGTGGGACTCAACCATTTGCCGCTGCCTCATTGATCAGGGGAAATGGGCCAGTGCAATGTGAAGAGGACAAAAAACCACGCTGCCGCCCCCAAGCTCTTTCAGCCCCTGCTTCAGTTGGGTTGTAGATGTTCTCACTTGCACATAGAAACTCCCTTTTAGTAGCAATCCAGCATATGGGGGTGACAGATGCTAGCCCAGTCAGTGGCATTCCTGTGGGGGATACACGCAAATCTCTATGTTTTGCATGAGCCTGAGCTCCCGTGTAAGTGGCTCCTCCCCTTGCCTTCAGAGACATTTGGGGCTTGGGGAGCAAAGCCTCCAAGCCACAAAGGGCTCTGAAGGTGACAGGGAGGGCTGCTCAGGGAGAGCTCAGGCTCCTGAACAACGTAGCATTTTGACCCCCCTATTGGAATGCCACTGGGCCCAGCCCTCTCCTTGCAGGGCTTGCTTTCTACTTGAATGGTGATTCAAACACTGGGGATCATTTGAAAATGGGATTCTGCAATCAGCGCCCTGAAATGGAACAGTCTGCTTGACCACTCAGGGGTCTGTCCCAGTTCTTCCTCACCTTGCTGCATCTACTGTATTGAGCCAGCCCAGCAGGAGCAGTGACAGCGTCAGGATGGACCCCACAGCCATCTACCTGCCAGAGTATATGTATGACAGAGCAATCCTAAGGAGTGTGCAGCATCAATGCGGGGTTGTGTTGGTGCTGCGCACTTAGTGCCAATGCAGGGATGCTGAGCGGCACCCCCGTCAGTGCTACAGCAACGGGACCGTTGCGCCCATGCTGAGCCTCCTTCATCAGCCAAAGGGAGGGAGTGGGTGAAGGGAGGAGGTGGGCAGGGGAGGACGGTTCTGGGCGGGTGTTGGGCGGGAGATGGGTGGTTGGTAGGCGGGCTGGCAGGCGGGCTGGCCTGGGAGGGGGCAGGCCCAGGATTCGGCCATAAGGACAAGACCTAAGCCCATCCGGGTGGCTGCGTGGCCTGAGTAGCGCAATGGGGAGACTGGAGCCTCCTCTTCGGTAAGGGCGTTAATGTGCCTTTGCCGCAGGGAGGCTCCAGCTTCCCTGATACTGTGCTGGATTTGGCGCAGGCCCGCCAGCCTTGCTAATCCAGCGCAATATAGGATAGCGCTCTCAGTCTATGTAGGCTTCATTCTTTTGGTGTCATTGACACGTATACTCCACAATCCTGTTCTTATGGTTTTAAATATGTTCACAGCCCAATCCTTTCCAGCACAGGAACAGCAGGCATCAAATGGCTAATGCTGGATCCTGTGCCAGAGCCAAGCAGCCTGCAGGTCTCCTCAGAGGAAGGGAGCCTTCATCCCCTTATCCCATGTAAAGCCCCAGCCTGCTCAGTGGAGCTTCTTGAGCTTGCGACACTGGCGTAGACTTGAGAAGCCCCATGTTGGGCTTTCAAGACCGACATGGGGGATAGGATTCATTACTCTGCCATTCCCACCCCCCTCCTGGGCTTGTCCCTCCCCCTGTTCTGCCCTCCTTCTGCTCTCCCCCCACCTAGGAATGCCTCCCCCTCCTGCCACCTTCCCTATACCCCTGTAGCACTCAGTGCTTATTTTGTCCCGCCGTTGGCCGGGGCTTCAACTGCAGCTTTGACGGGGCAGCCCAGGCCTCCCCGTGGTTTACTCTTTGGGTGGTGCAAACCCCCAAATCAGGCTTTCGGTGTGCCGAACCTCAGATATTTTAAAACTGGGTGTGGTTGGTTATACACTGGTGATAGAAAGCACTCTGTATGCTCTCAAGGATGTTTTTTTTGGGGGGGGAGGGGAAATCACTTCTGCTTCAGAGGCTTCTAAAAGCCACAAATAGGCCCTGTGTCTCCTCCTTCACTAGAGACTGGAGCTGTAAGTGTTAAAAGCTGAATGCCAAGCTTGTTGAAATGACAGCCGGCATGCGGTAACCTGAATTGGCTATTGCAGCAACGGCACTGGAGCCCCTGCTTTGCATCCTATCGCAGAGGGCTGCTGTGCCAAGCATCGCAGCTGAGGTGGAGGTGCCTGGCATTGCCTGCGCTTTCCAAGGGCACTGTTGGCAGCTCACGGGCCTGCTGGAGCCTAACGCATGTGGACAGATTAGCATGTGTCTGACAGACTCCGTCAGGCACATTCTGTTGTGGGGAGCAGACGGGGACTCACTCGTTCCGAATGGCTGCACCAAGACCATGCACCTTGCAGTTAACTCTGTAGCCACCAGAATGGGCAGGGACTGTAGCTCACACAGAGCATCTGTTTTGCATGCAGAAGATCTTAGGATCAATCCCTGGCAGCATCAAGTAGGACTGTGAAAAATCCCTGACTGAAACTTGGGAGAGCTGCTGCAAGTCAGAGCAGAAACACAGACCAATGGCCTGACCAGCGGTGTCACTAGGGCTTGCATCACCCGGTACGGACGTCAGTGCTTCACCCCCATGATGGACCTCCTTCTGCACCAGACCATGCAAATTACAGTGTCATATGTACAACCTAAATGCATGGGCAGGACTTATGCATGATTGGCTGCCCGTCCGTGCTGCGGCTGCCCTGGCCTCAGTGGGGCGCCTGCTCGCCAGGGGGGACGGGTGGGGGGCACGCCGGGTGCCTGGGCGAGCAGTGGTGGGGCGCGCCAACTGGGGGCAGCCTCCCCGAGGCCAGGGCAGCCGTGGAAAGGAACGGACGGGCTGCCAATCACGCGTAAGTCCCTCCCAGAGTTCCCGTTCTTCATTACCAGATGACATCACTGCACATAAGAGTTCTATAATTAGCTCTGATACATGGCAATGAGAGCTGAATCGTATTAACACCTTATTGGTCCCTTGCTGTGTCACAAACAACACATCCCTGGCTCTCAGAACAATCAGTTTCATTGGTCAGTTTTGAGTTAAGAAAATCCACTTTTCCTTCCAGAAGGCAGTTTGTTTTCCTGTTTGTTGACTATAACTTTTGATAGAATACAGATATTTCAATGCAGTTTGTTTCATTGCATTCTGCTGTAAATTCCACATTGAATAATGTATAACATTATGGTATTATTTGAAAATACCAAGATTTTGGGCACTAGTGGTGTCACCCGCAGCTGTGTGCATCAGCCAGTGTGGTCCACACCCCAGCGGCAGAGCTACAGTGGTTCAGCGGGTGCAACTGCACTGGGCAACAAGCTTTATGAGGCAACAAGCTGAGCATGACACATGTGGCCAAAATTATGAAAACTTTGGTAATTATGAATAATACTATTGTATTATATATCATTGTAAAGGTAATTTAATGCAGAATGAAATGAAACAAACCAGAGTGTAATATGTTTATCAAAAGTTATGGCCCCAAACCCAGAAAATGAAAATATAACTCATGTAAACATTGCGGTTTGTTAAAATTGTGATTTGTAGGAATAACACTGTCATGTTATATATCATTCAATGCAGAATTTCATGCAGAATGCAGTGAAACAAACTGGGGTATAATATCTTCATTCTATCAAACATTATGGCCAAAAAACCTATGAAAATGAAAGTTAAATGGCTCCCTGCCCCCAAAAGGCTCACAATCTAAAAGAATGGAGAACACCACCAGCAACAGCAATGAGAAAGACACTGTGCTGGGGTGAAGAGGGACAATTGCTCTCCCCCTGCTAAATATAAGAGGACACCACTTGAAAAAAGTGCCTCTTGCCCAGTTATCAGGGGTAACAATGTCCCTTCTGCCGGCCAAACTTTGCTGGCTTAACTGTGCCAGCCTAACTCCAGGTTAGGATTGCGCTCTGAAAGAAAAAAAATCATCTGCTAAGATCTGACAGTAAGCTGCCCCTGGAATGTCATCAGAATATCTGTAAGTCCCAATAAAAGTCAGTCTCTCCCCCCCCCGCCCTTGCCCACACACTACTACAGCGGTTCCCAAACTGTTTAGCGCTGGGACCTGCTTTAAAAAATGACATTTTATTAGATCCCAATTAGCTTTACAAGTCAAAAAAAAAATAATCATTTCATTTTACCAAAGGCTCAAGTCTCTGTTTTTATCCTTTTTACTATAGTGTGTGTGTGTGTGTGTGGGGGGGTGCCTTCTTGAGTGTTTGCTGAACTCCATGTTCATTGGATCAGCTGCAGCCCTTAAAACCTGATTTACAAATGTGGCTGTGTGTGGCTATACTGGTGATGGGCAGCAGTGCTCCCCTCCCCCAAGTAGTAGCTTATTTAATCCTTGATGCACATAGCCTGATCTGCCTTGTCAGTTTGGCAACCCACCAAAATTTGGTTTGCAACCCACTGGTGGGTCCTGACCCACAGTTTGGGAACCACTGCACTACTCCAAATTTCAGACCAAAAATAATTCTGTGGGAACTAAAGGTGGTTCCAATACAAATAAACAATCATCAACATTTAAACATTACTACTAAAATAATGATAAAACGAGCAACAAGGACAAAGCTAAAAACAAAACACAGTTGGCATGGAGAATAATACCTGCAGCTTGAGAAATGTTTTTGTTTAGCCACAGAAAACCAGGACAGGGGAGGCAAACTTAGCCTCCCTGGAAAGGGTTTTACTCAGGGCAGCTAGGTGGATTTTTAGAGTCCTGGGCAATATTGTGATAGTACCACAGCTGGAGGTGGTTAAGAGATGGAGTCCATGTAAAGTTTTCTGTCAACAGCCATTAGAGACAAACTCTTTCTCTCTTCCCACATGCACTGACTCCACTTGGTTTTTGTACAAGCTAAACTTTTTGTTCTGGACCAGGGATGGTGGGGAGGACCCATAATGTGAACATGGCACATTCAGAGCATTAGCTGTTGCACACTATCTGTTGGGGCTCCGCCAGTACGCCTTAGGGCAGTGGTTCCCAACCTTTTTTGCACTGGGACCCTTTTTCTGTAGGACAACCTGTTGGGACCCCCTTAGGACCCCCTTAGAGCCAGAACTGACATCATTGAGCAGGAAGTGATGTCACTGAGCAGGAAACAGAAAGTGACTTCATTGTGCTGGCAGGGCTAGAAGTGATGACATGAAAGAGGAACTGAAGTCATTGTTTTTAATAAATCACACGTTTGAAAGCCGAAAGAGCTCCAAATCCTTTTTAGAACGTTCTGAATGCTTTGTTTGTAAGAGTGTAGTCCCAACCCCATGCTGGAATCGGCAGGCCAACTGGCCTGCGCCATATCTGGTGCAAGGCTGGAACTGGCTGTGGCACAACCCAGGGCAAGAGGAATTGATTCCCCTTAAACCAGGTAATGCAGCAGTCATCCAAATGGAGCTACTCAGATTCAAGCAACCTGGAGCGAGGCCGGTCTGCCCAGAATGGGTGTTAGGATCTGGTCTAAGTGCCGGATCCTGGCATCACTCCTGTCCCCCCGGTTGGTCTGCCCAAGAGCCTGCCCCCCCCCGCCTTCCGCACCCCATTCTGTGTGATTAGTCATTGACATTTCACCTTTGTCTGTCCTGTTGATAATTGCACCATTCAGATTCTGTCATCTGGAATGTGA
Organism: Lerista edwardsae; assembly: GCA_029204185.1. NCBI lineage: Eukaryota > Metazoa > Chordata > Lepidosauria > Squamata > Scincidae > Lerista > Lerista edwardsae. Next base: position 4,746,936 of record JAJKFI010000106.1, on the reverse strand, counting down.
CTCATCCCGGGGCTGACTTTTGGGTGCCCAGAAACTAAGCAGGTAGGATGAGTCCCCCCATCCCTTCCGCATTCTTGTTTCTGCTTTCATGAAGCCCAAAAAGAAAGGGCAAGGGGAGGGAAGGAAAAAGAAAAGCCAAATAAGATCATAACGTCCAATGGCCCGTGTTTGTAACATCTCAGTAAATGGAAGAGACAAAATGGGGTCATTCAGCCACATTACAGGTTTGACAGTGATATCTCATTTTCCTCTTTGTAACCTAGAATTTGTGTCTTAAAAAAATGTGTTCTCACTTGCTGTTCCTTATGCCTTTCCATAGACCTCTTGCTCCTTTAACAGCCCAATCGACGTGCCAGTGCAGACAAGCCAACAGGGCATGCGCTGCATCCGATGGGGGAGTTTCAAGCTAATACGGCTGCCTCAGGGTAAGGGAACATTTGTTCCCTTGCCATGAGATAAGTCCTCACTGCCTTGCTGGGTCTACTTGGTCCTGCTCCAGCTATATAGCTGGTGCAAATCTGAGTGGACCCGGGAAGGCGGATCAGGGCCGGGAAGAGGGGTAGACTATCAGCAGCTCCATTACCAGCAGTACTGCTCCCTGCCTCACCTTGATTCACTCTCCTCCCCACATCAGTTTCCTCCCTGTTACTCCCCACCTCATTCCACCCACTCTGTCTCCCATTCCCCCAAGCTGACTTACCCGTGCTGGTGGACAAGGACAGACAGCTGGGATGCCACTGCAGCCACATGTGACCTGTTACGTATGCAGGAGAATAGCCAGGGGTTAAGCCTGGGCAAGAGAGCTGGAGGGGCTGAGCTAATCACCCCTCCAGTCAGGAGCCCTGAGCTATATGAATCCTGAAGAGTGGGAAAACTGGGGGTGGAGTTAATATTATACAGGGGTTGGGCTGTTGCCCTTCGGTTCAGTTCTAACTTGCCTGTTGCAATAAACGTTCAAACTGCACCTGCCTTGTCTGAGTTTCTATAGTATGGAGCCCAATATACGTATAACATGACCACAGTCCAGCTGCGCAAAATGGCGTGTCAAGTTTTGTGACACCTGTAAAAGATCTAGCCCTCCAGCCACATATGCGGCTGAGAGGGAACTTTGCTCTGTTCCCCCCTAGCGCGTGATGTGGCGGGCAATCATTGGATGCTGCCCTTTTGCGATGGGGGCTGCCAGCACAGCTCAAAAGCTGTGTGTGCGCAACCAACAGCCTCTTCTGTGTGCCTGGCACCTTCTGATGCAGCTAATCAACTTTACCCTTCAAACCCCTCTTGTACCCCAACTGCAGACGTTGGGTCTCTGAAACCTGGCTAGTTATTTGCTTTGGCTTTACCATTCAGTTTGATGAAATGTTTTGGAGATCTCAAAAGCTTGCAGCTCAAAGGTTTATGTCATTTTAGTTGGTCCTAATAAGCATATTGTGGGTTTTGGCGGTTTTTCCCCCTAATGGATCAACATGGCTACCTATAATTCTTCCTCAGTTTCACTCGTTGTTAGGGGTGTTTGAAAATGCTGTCATTTTTTTCCACAGATGTCATGATTTCAAAGGCGGAAAGCGGTGTGTTATATGTTTTTATTCTCATTCCAAGTTCTCATTTTTATTCATTTAAAATGCTTTAAAAGTGTACCAGGTAGGTGATATAGGTGATATAGTTGCAGCAGATGCAGCCACAATATTATTTCTAACTGAAAAAGTAATCTATTTTAATTTCTGGAAATTATCTTAAACACCAAAATGTGGTGTTTTGTGTTTTTATTTGGATATTTTAACACCAAATATGATGGTTAGATAGTTATGATGGTTAGATAGTTATGATGGTTAGATAGTGGCACCGAAGCAATGAACATGAAATTGGGTGAACTCAGGAAGCTAGTGGAGGACAGGGAGGCCTGGCGTGCTGTGGTCCAGGGGGTTGCGAAGAGTCGGACACGACTTAGCGACTGAACAACAACAACAACAACACACCAAAAAGGCGGTGTTTTGTCTTTTTATATGTTTTTAACAAAAAACAACAACCCCAACCTCTATTCATTGTAGTTAGTAGTTGTAGGCATAGTAGATAATATGGAATATGGAGGTAGTAAATAAATAAGGAAGCAAGTGATGCTCAATGGATATATCTAAACCTGAGCAAGACCAAGAATCCCTGAGCAATAGGGTGGAACATACCGCTGGAACATACAAGACTACATTACCCTCACCATTGAGTATGTATAATGAATTCCCTACACGTATGGAACAGATGGACAGGAACTACTAAGTCAGAATAAGATGGCGTAGTATTAAAAAATGGAATTGTCTGCTTTGGAATCAAAAAAGAAAAGCAGGACTATCTCCCTAGGCCATGAAAATAGAAGCAGTGCTAGCTCCTGAGGCTCACCTCCCATGGGAATAATAGAATGCTAAGAGTTGGAAGGGATCGTGGAGGTCATCTGTCCCAACCCTTTGCTGAATGCAGGCAAGGACCTCTGGCAGGGTGGTGCTTTCTGAGGCTCTTCCCTTTTGTTGATGGTCCCAGTCTTGCCCATCCTGTTTCCTTAAGCCCCTTCTTTCATAATAGGGGGTTTGACCCGCACGCCACAACACCTTCCAACACCTCTTCAGTTCGACCTAATAATTTCCAAATAAAAGGCCCAGCCCAGCCGATCTAGCTCACATTGTCTCACAGATGCTTCCACCACCATAGGGGCTAGAGACTTACGTTTAAACCTGTATTGACATTGCCTGCATGCTTCTTTTTCTTTTGCAGAGGAGGAGCTGCTTGTGCATATGGCAATTCTTCAAAGCCCACTGCATTCCCTTTGGCTTCTGTGCTGGAGCTGAAACAAGGCATGCCAAATACAGGGAATCAGCTCTGCTCCAGCTGCTAAACCCCAGCTTGATTCCCCATGTGCTGCTCGCGGCAAGGCAGCCTGTTCCCCCTGCTGAGGCAGCAACCTGCCCCTCCTTGCAGAATCCAAGAGCCAAGCGCATCTCCTCAGCCAGCGATTCTCTCATCTTGAGCCCTCGGAGATGAAAAGGCTGAGGCTGAAATACAGACGCTCTTGTTCGATATCCGTGGCTCGCAGAACAGGCCCCGCAATCCTTCCCACTGAGGAGAGCAGAGGGTTTATGGGCTTAGGAGCTCACCTTTGTAGAAAACTTTCCAAGTTTCTTTTGTGAAGCCCACGGATCATCCACAGCATCATTAATACCCCTGAAAGAAGATTGAGTGTGCATATAAAAACACAGGTGCATACAGGTCAATGCAAAGCGTGTTTCTGGTGCAAGAAAGATTCCTGCAGAGATAATTGCAAGTGCTCTGTATAGCATTTCAGTAACCCACCTCCAAGGGTTAACCCAGCCTTGGCCTCCTAGCTTTGTGAGCGTGTGTAGGAGATGACAAGGAGGACCCTGCCTGTCTACATATTTCATTCTTGTGCCGTCCATGTATGTGGCACTTTAAAAAGAATGAGAAGACAGGCCTCTGCCCTCAGGTGCTTACAGCTGAGATATTGAAAGAAGAAAACAAAAGAAGAAGGGCAACAGAGGGAGGAGAGTGGATGGGAAGTACAGGTGTGCCCCAGTAACCACTGATTCTGTATCCACTGTTTCAGTTAACCACAGATACCATGGATACTGGGACGTCTATCAAAAAGACAGGTAAAAGTTTCCCCACCACCGAATGCAGTGATGTCACCTAATGGGCGAACAACCGGAATGCTCTGTGGGCAGCCCCGCCCACTCGTCGCCATTCGCCACGGCGGCGAATGGCGACGGGTGGGTGGTGCTGCCCACGGAGCCTTCCGGTTGTTCGCCCGCTGGATGACATCACTGACCGAATGGTCTAGTTGTGACTAACTGTAGGGGGCGGTGCTCATCTCCGTTTCTAAGCCGAAGAGCCGGCGTTTGTCCCATGACAAGCTTTTGTGATTATGTGGCCGGCATGACTATACAACAAGGTGCACGGGATGCCATTACCTTCCCACCGAAGTGGTACCTATTTATCTACTTGCATTTTTACATGCTTTTGAACTGCTAGGTTGGCAGGAGCTGGGACCAGCAATGGGAGCTCACTCCATTGCGCAGTCTCGAACTGCCAACCTTCCGGTCAACAAGCTCACAGCTCAACAGTTTAACCCACTGCACCACCACAACCCTTGGTGTGGCCATAGACATCAAAAAGATGAATAGAGAATATTAAATCTTTTTTTCACCCTGTTGCAGCCAAACCACTGATGTTGCCCTGTCTTTAAAAAGGTGTCCCCCGGTATCCACAGTTTCAGGTATCCATGGTGGAGTTCAGAACGGAATCCCAGCAGATACCGGGGCATGCCTGTATTATTTCAGGGTTGGTGACCCCTTGCCTCAGGGGGTTATGACCACTGGTGTCATTCAAATGATTTAGGAACAGGAACTCACTTTTGATTGGCACTTGTCGGGAACCCGGAACCAGCCACGGAGCCCATTAGGATCCGGAACGCCCATTCTGGTCTGTTCCCCCTGAATGACATCACTGGTTATGACACATGAGTGACACATGGAGGTTAGCCGAGGAAGGAAAGGGAAATGGAAGCAAGGGGAGATGGGAAATAATAGCCCTCAATGTTTCACATCTGAACTACCAAGGATCACTATCTAACATCACCCCCACTATTACAGATTGCTGAATGCCCTGCTTTGTATTTATTGAGGCTGCAATCCTATCCACACTTTCCTGGGAGTAACTCCCATTGAACACAATAGGACTTCTGAGTAGACATGCATAGGCTTGTACCCTTAATCAAAATACACACATACGCATCATATATCTCCCACTTTTCACCCCCCCCCAAGGAACCTCACAACTGCACCTTACAAAAAGCACCTCACAGTTGCATTAAACTGTACAATAATAAATGTAGCAGCATCACAAAATGATTCATAGCAGGATCAAGAAAATACAGGGGGAAAAAGCCTCTCAGAGCCACAATTACCTCTAATTAAATGTTTTTTGGAAGAGCCAAGCCTTCACCAAGCATCAGAAGTGTCAAGCCTTATGGAAAAACTAGGCTTCATAACACATTGGCAGTACAGCAAGGTAGGGGATAACCAAGTCTACGGTAAGAGGGATTCTCAAAATGCTGGGGACAACACAGAAAAAGCCCTGCTCTGAGGAGACAATTCATTTGGTGTTAGGTACAGTGTAGCACACTGATATAATTTTGCATGCAGAAAACCCCAGTATCGTCTCCTGATAGGGTTGGAAAGTCCGTCCCCCCCCCCCCGGAAGGCTGTTGCCAGAGTAAACAATATGGATAAAGTTGGACCAATGGCTGAGTCAGTGAAGGGTAAATTCTTATATTCGTACAAGTTCAACTGGAGGGGGGTGTAGGGAGTGCAAGTGGACACACACTTCACCTACCTTTGACAGCTTTAACCAGAAGGGTGTTTGTTCTAATTAAAGCTATACCTGAAAATGTCCTGTAATTGTAACAGGTTATCGACCGTTGCGTTGATACGTTAGCATTGCATTATGTGAAGCAGCAGGCTGGGCATGACAGCCTTGGAGTGTGTGGGTAGGAGTTTGCATGCTTATGCACTAGAGGCAAGGTATGTCCACTTTCCATTTGGAGACTGAACTTCTAGAGCAGTGGTTCCCAAACTTTCTAGCATGGGGACCCACTATTTAAAATGACATGCTATCTGGCTCCACTAAGATTAAAAAAATTAGAAAGAAATAATAATTATTTTCAAGTAATCATAAGCAGAAAAAAAGAGGCCTAAACACTTATCTCCCTATATTTATACAGGCTTGCAAACTGCAGGAGCTCAGCTCTTTGCAGGGCAATCAGCAGCTATATGATTTTTGAATAGCCTCAGGGCTGTTCAAGCCTCAAGGCTTCAGGCAGTTAATTGTTTGATCTTTCTGTGTTTTCATGGGAGAGTCTGCCCTGCGATCCACCACAAATCTGATCGTGACCTGATGGGTCCTGGACTAAGCCAGCAAAGTTTGGCCAGCACAAGGGCCACCATAAAGCATATTTAGACTACTCTCGGAGTCAGGGAGGATGGCTTACGTCTGTGTGCTGGCCTCTCTGACTCCGAGAGTGGTCCAAACATACTTTGTGGTGTCCCTTGTGCTGGCCAAATTTTGCTAGCTTAGTTTATGCCGGCCTAACTCAGTTTAGGATTGCACCCTGAGAGAGTTTGGGAAGAGAATGGAAGCCTGCAGAGTGACAGCTCTAACAACCTACACTGAAAACGTCGGCAGGTCACCATCAAGTATCTAAAATAAGGACAATTATAGAATCGGGAAAGGTGCAGAGAACCAAAATGACCAGGGAACTGGCACAACCTCCCTACAAGGCAGAATGATAAAGAATCTGAGCATTTTCATTTAAGAAAAAGGAAATTATGGGCAAGACATGATCAACGTTTATAAAAATTATGCATGGCATGGAGAAAGTGGCTGGAGATATGTTTTCCCCTCTTCCCTATAGTGTTAGATCTTGGGGTTATTCAATAGAGATGGCTGGCAAGAGTTTCAGGACCGACACGGGCAAATTGTTCATCACATAAGCCACAATTATAGCCCAATCCTATTGGGCTGTATTGGTGGCAGAAGAAGCATTCCACCTTCGTTAACTGTCTTACGGCAATGCCCTTCTGGCAATGCATGGAACTGTGTGCTACTGGAGTGCCAGCGGAGAGGCCAGAGCCTTCCCCGGGGTCCGGAGGATCAATGTGGACCTGCTGATGCACATACGGTGGTGGGAGAGGTGGAATAGGATGGGTGGAGGGTGCAAAGGGGTGGAAGAGAGTGGAATGATGTGGCAACAGGAGTAGGGTGAACAAGGCAGCAATGGGGGGAAGGGCAGATTGGCTCCAGGAAGGGGCGGGTTCAATCGCAGTAGTGGCCAGTGAATCTCAGCAGTCAGCACTCTTTCTGGACACAATCCCATAGCCCAGGTCCTATGCCAGCAACTTAACAAGTGCAGGCCCAAACAGATCCCACTGCACCTTGGAGACTTACCCCCAGTTAAATAACAAATATTCTCTTACCCAAGGGAGACTTCCATGACTGACCCCCTCACAGGATGCAGTGCAAGCCATTTTGTTATATTGTCCCTGCATCAGTGGTTGGAGTGGGTGGGATAGGATTAGGCTGTTAATTCAGTGTTTCTCAAACTGTGGGTCAGGACCCACCTGGTGGGTCATGACATAATGTCAGATGGGTTGCAGAAAGCTGAGAACTGCCATCTTGAAAGATAGAGTCATTTTCTAAGTGTTAATAATTTGAATTTTTAATTGGGGATTTTTTAAAAATTGTTTTTAGTTCAGTGTTTTTACACAATATTTTGTCCTAATGTTGCTTTCTGTCAGGGATGTTTCATAGTTGTGCAATTGCTGCAGTCCAAGAATGCCAGTTTGCACATTTATGTAACAATTTATGTCACAATTACGGCACTTCCTCCTTGGTGTCACTTTCAGGTTAATTACATCACTTCCAGTGGGTCTGACATGAGTGCCAATCTAAAGAGTGGGTCCCAGTGCTAAACTCTTTGAGGACCACCATGTGGAATCTGCTGTTACAGGATGTGATCGAGGCCTTCAAAGGGGCCTTTGAAGGGGATAATAATATCAAGAATATTCATATATAGCTTTTCAACAAAAGTAGTCCACAAAGCAGTTTACATAGCAAAATAGATCAGTCAATTGTTCCCTGTCCCCAAAGGTCTCACAATCTACTGTTATGTACACAAGGTGCAGAAACAGCTGCTAGAAAAGACACTGCACGGGGGTGAATTTATGGAGGCCAGGTCAAAAAATGGCTATGACACATGTTAGTTCAATGGAGCCTCCAGATTCAGTGGCAGTATACCTCTGAATGCCAGTTGCTGAATTCATGTTATTTTCTGATATTGTCAGGCCCTACTTGTGGCTTTCTGGGAGGCACGTCTGGTTGCCATCGTTCAAACAGAGCAAACCATTCACTTGACGCAGCAGGATCTTTTTATTAACATCTGAAATATACCTGAAATATAGCATGATAAACCTGAACTATAGCATGATAAAAGCAAAGCATGTTAAGAACGCATGAAGTCGGGCCATTGGTCTTCTAGATCCGTGTTGACAGAGCTGAGTAGCAGCATCTCTGCAGGGTGTTTTTCCATTTCTACTGGAGATGCCAAAAGGTGAACCGGGGAACTTATGTATGCAAAGCTAATGCTCTCCCACTGAGCTGTGACCCTTCCCCTAGGGGGGAAGAATCTGGATTTGTGACACCTTCTGCAGCCTCCCAAAGACCCAGGCTGTCCTTGCCTCGCCCTGCTTTGCTGACACACCAGAATGCCAGCCTTCTTGGAAGACTGGAAATCGAGGTTGCCTTGTGTTACTGCTGACGAGGGAGTGCTCATAAATCCCTGACAGGGATTTTTATTTAGTGGAGTGAGCGAGATGTTGTGTGCTGGCTAACCCTTGTTTCTCATAACTGCTGAGTTCTGTCTCTTTCAGTCTGCAGGGAGTGCATGAACGGTGGAAAGCAAGGACCACATTTGAGGGGGAGGGGAAGGAACATCGTGGGTTTGGGGTTTTTTTGAATAGGGTGTTTTTCCTCACTGAGCTGTTATATATTTCTTTGTGGGCATCTGCACCACTTTCCAACTCTCCAGGGTTCCCTGATGCAGCTTCCAACATGAAAATCACAGTAAAACAGACTTGCAAATTCAATTTTATTTAATCAAAAAGGAAGAAAACCAAATTAAAAATGGAGCAACCAGCTGTCTTGAATTGGGGATTCTAGCTGTAGGAGTCATTGCACCACTGTGGAAGCTTGTAAAAGCACGGAGCTAGTGGTTTACTCCTTTTTGTACTACAGCACCATCTTTGCAACCAGCCAGAGGATGGTATTGCGGCTACAAGCTCAGCAGGGATCAGGTGACACAGGCCAATAGAACTCCACCCAATAAAGGCACTAATTCTGGACTGGCTGCTGAGTTTGACTGCAGACATACAGCACATACGGGGTGCAATCCTAACCTGGAGTTAGGCCAGCACAGTTAGGCCAGCAAAGTTTGGCTGGCACAAGGGCCACTGTAAAGCGCGTTTGGACCATTATCGAAGTCAGGGAGGATGGTGCCCGTCTGTGTGCTGGCCTCTCTGACTCTGAGAGTGGCCTAGACATACTTTACGGTGTCTCTTGTGCCGGCCAAACTTTGCTGGCCTAACTATGCTGGCCTAACTCCAGGATAGGATTGTGCTCTTAGACTGTGCGATCCTTCGCCTGTCACTTCCACTCTGCTATCCTTCATTTTGAAATATTCTCAAAGCCTGGTGGAAGAGCACAGTTCTTACTTTCTCAGAACTCCAGCAGAATCAGGAGGGAGAGTTCCATAAAAGGCAGGATGCCACCAAAAATTTCTGCTTCTAATCAGTGCCCTGTTCTAGCCCCAGCTGGTCAAGGCAGCGACTTCAGAATGAATGTTTCACTTTAAATGTGTTGATAGTTAAAGCCATAATAAGAAGTGTCTCCTGGATCAGAGCACTATCACATTCTGCAGGGTTTCTGCTCTAGCAGCAGCAGCCTGCCAGATGTTTCCAGGAAGCTCACAAGCAAGGCATGAAAGCAACCAATTATCCCCAGTTTTGTTATTCAGAGGTAGACTGTCTCTGAACCTGGAAGCTCCAATGCTATCATGGCAATCAAAGACCCAACTCTGGGTCTGCAGGGTGGTGGGTAGTGGACCTGTATGTGTCCAACATACTGCTTGCTGCAATAATAGCAACCTTTAAAATTCCATTCAGCAAGATTTTCCCATGGCTACCTTTGGCTGGGATTATTTGTGATAAAGCCCCATTTTGAGCAGTGGCCTTGTGCTTTTGTGCGCTCTCTGTCTATTTTCTGCTTCACTGAACATTAAAAGAAAAGAAAAGAAAAAGGGATTGAAAGAGAAACAAGTACTCTGGAGAAATTTGGTTTGCTTTTAGCCACTCCTCCAGGCCGGTCTCAGTTCAGTTCAGGGATCCGCCTGCCATCTTTATGTTGCAGCTGCTGACAAAGGTTCGGTCAATGGTTGTTTTCAATTTCTCAAAGGGCAGGACATTATGCACAGGTTTGATGAAGAAATGTCCACTGGAGAAGGGAACATATAACAAGCATATGTGTGGGGAGCCAGGCAGGGGCATAGCTAATGAAAGTGTAGCCCAATGCAGAGGGCAAAATGTTGCCCCAGAAGTGACATCACAACAGGAAGTGAGCAAAGGCCCACATGTTTCCCACAACGGGCATCCAGAAGGCATGGGCATGAAAAGAATAACTATTGCTCCTCAGCAACCACTACTGCAGAACATTGAGGATCTACATGGCCATCATGACTAATGGCCATTGAAAGATCCTCTATGGTCTAATCCAGTGTTTCTCAAACGTTTTTTTGCATTGAGATGACAATCTGTCCAGGACCCTCCAGAAGTGATGAAGTGCTGTCATAGTGACTCCAGAGCCTGCTGCTTTCCCGAGAATGCAGCAGTAAGTTGGGTTATTTCTCAGAGCACAATCCTAACCTGGAGTTACGCTGGCACAGTTAGGCCCGCAAAGTTTGGCGAGCACAAGGGACACCATAAAGTATGTTTAGACCACTCTCGGAGTCAGAGAGGCCAGCACACAGACATGCGCTACCCCTCTGAACCCAAGAGTGGTCCAAACGTGCTTTACGTTGGTCCTTGTGCCAGCCAAACTGTGCCGGCCTAACTGTGCTGGCCTAACTGCACCCTAATTCACCTTACTATGGGAAAATGACAGAGACCGCAATCCTAACCTGGAGTTAGGCCAGCACAAGTTAGGCAAGCAAAGTCTGGCCAGCACAAGGGCCACCATAAAGCTAATTTGGACCACTTTTGGAGTCAGGGAGGATGGCGCATGTCTGTGTGCTGGCCTCTCTGATTCCGAGAGTGGTCCAAGCATACTTTACGGTGTCCTTTGCTGGCCTAACGTGTGCCAGCCTAACCTCAGGTTAGGATTGCGCCCTCAGAAAGGAAAAAAAAAGCCTATTTACAACCTTGACAAACCTTCAAACAAGCAAAACAACCACACATCCCTCTGCCTTGTCTGCAATGCGCCTACTCGGCTCTGCGGCAGCTCTTTTGCTGGGGTAAATCTGAGTGGGTCCAAAGGAACATGTTGAGCCCAGGCATGGAACATAGGATATTGGGCAGACACTGCTGCCAAGAGCCTGTCCGTGGCATGCCCCTGCCCAGTCCTGATCCCCACCCTGAAACGCCCCGTAAGACCCTGTTTGCCAACTTACTTGCTCTGGCGGGTGCTCTGAAGGTCACTGGTGTGCAGCCGTGCCTGCCAGCCAAAGCAGACCAGCAGTGTACTGATGGAACACAAGTTCCATTTGATCAAGGCACAGATAGGATTGGGCCATTAACCTTTTTTGCCTTGAGCCCCAAACGTTGTAGCCTTTCCTCATAAGGAAAGTACTCCAGTCCCCTGATAATTTTGGTTGCTCTCTTTTCCAGCTGTACATTATCCTTTCTGTCATGTGTTGATGAGCTGTGTTCAATATTTCAGTGCTTCCCAAAATGGTGGGTCATCCAGTGATGTCATGCAGGGGGAACACGGGGGAACTCAGTTCCACTTGTTAAAATTAGGGCTGACTCCGCCCACTTCACTCTCCCTCCTCCCCCTCCCAATTCCTCTGCAAAGAGCTTTTCTTCTTGGTTGGCCGGCACTCAGAGGGTTAAAGGGAGCGACTCCGGATTCCTAGGGGGGCGACTTGTCAACTTCCCTGGCAATTTTGAATAACTCCACCTCGCCTAGCCGCGAAGACCAAGGAAAGGCTTTCGCCACTGTCTCTCCAGTCCAGAGCGTTTCATTGGCGCTCTGGGTGTGAGGTTTCTTTGGGAGACTGTCCCCATCGCTATTGGAGCTGCAATTGGGGAGGGGGGAATTCTTCGCTTTCTGTTCTGTAGGCGCCAGGCGCTGTACAGAACTGGCTGGCTCCGCCCACTTGTCGCTGACGTCGTCGCTGGCTAGGAACCAGCCGCGGGTAGACCTGCGCTCCGCCAGCCTCCGGCTTATGACGTCACTTCCGGTGGGCGGGTCCTGACACGTGCCAATCAAAACTGAGTTCCTGTTCTTAAATCATTTAGATGACACAGTCATGACCCACTGTGGGTCAGTGCCAGGGAAGCACTGGCCTATATCCATTTAAGGGGTAAGGAGGGGGAAAGGCAGTGACGCAATCCCCCAGGATCACGCAGCTGCTGGGAATGACAGCGGCTTATTTTACTAGATGCAGTGCTGCCGTAGCTCCTCTCATGCACACACTGGGGTGGGGGCACAATCCTAATATAACCAACTTTCCAGCACCGGGGTAAGGGCAATGCAGCCCCAGGTAAGGGAACAAACATTCCCTTATCTTGAGGAGGCCTCTGCGGCTGCCTCCCAACTGCAGGATGCGGCACATGTCCCATTGGCACAGCTAAATCAGTGCTGGAAAGCTGGTTAGGGATTGCGTCCTTAGGTGGTTCCCAACTCCTACAAGGGAACCACTGCAATATTTGTTGCAGTTTCACATCTCACAGTCCAGAACTGGCTGAAACTGGCAT
>JAJKFI010000106.1:4696293-4734345 GCA_029204185.1 Lerista edwardsae | reverse complement strand
GGTCTCCAAGCCCCCAACTCTGCTACTATTTACACAAATACACAACAATATTTCACTGTGGCTGCAATGTAGATTTGTAGAAGGGACTTGCCCTTGATCTTCTGACTGCCACCTTTGGCTCCAGCTCTCTTGTCTTGATCCACCAACTCTTACCCCCTGACAGAACCCACCATCGTTCCTTGGTCCTAGCTTCTTGCTTTGCTCTTAAATGCAGCTTCTGACAAGAAGTGAAACAATAACAGCCCAAAGACAAATCACAGGGAAGCTGACCTTCAACTGAGATAGGCCTAGGCGTTGTTCCAGCACCCGCCAGTTGCCAATTGTTGACTGTTGCTAGGTAGAGTTGTTGCTGAGGCTCATAATTACTTCATTTGAAATATGTATTTGTCCAGGTCATAATGCTTGGGTGCATTCCAAGTTTGGTGTAGTTTCCTGTGTCAGTTCTTCCTGGGCTCAGAATGCGTACATTTTATGTGGCCGCCCACAATCAATATCTAAAATACTGCCTTGTTCCTGAGTGGTTGTGTGTTTAAGAGTGGTGAACAGCTCAATCCTTCCCTTGCTGCCCAGTGGCGGTGAGGCTCCTGCAACAGTGCTGACTGCTGCAAAGTACTCAGTGCCTATTACAAAAGGTGCTCCAACAATGCTTCCTGCCCCTGCCATTGTGGGAGTCCCCGCTCGCAGGAGCCGGTACAATGATGGGAGAGACAGGAGGGCAAAATGGAGGTGGGGAGGGGGTGAAGAGGTGGGCATAACAGGGCAGAGAGGCTGCAAGAGGGGCAGGATCCATTGCAGAAGCCCATGCTGGATCCTATCCCCTCTGGCAGCAGCCTCTCCACCCCCTTTCCCTCCTTGGACTTACTTTTGCAAAATCATAGGTGCAGATCCAAGCCGACCCATTGCAGGTCAGGAGGCTTATGCAGGGCTAAGAGGATGTTGAAGCCTCCTGGCACACCCTTCCCATAGGATACAATGTTTGCCAGATTGGCATTGCTGTGATGGTGGTGGAGGAAGGATAGGATTGAGCTGCAAATTTCCTAGGTGGGATGGGTGCAGGGCAAATGGACCTTTATTAAACTATAATTCTCAGGAGGTAACAGTATACCATGCATGGGCACAAAACAATCAGTGTGCATGTGTCAACATTGATTGCTGGGAAAGAACCTGCAGAAGACAAGCTTATTCTGAGGATTCTTCAAGCCAAATGGGAGATCCCTACTGTTTGAAGGCATTTGGGCCTGGTCCACATTCCTCAAAAGAGATTCTGCTTCTAGTTAAATTGACGGTCCTCTGATCACACCTGATATGCCCAGAGATACTTCGGGCAATAGTATTGTTGTGAAGATAAGCCAAGGGAATCCATAGTGTTATAAGCCAGAAAGACCTCTGGTATCTGAGGTTGTTAGGCATTCCTCTGAGCCAGTGTTCAAAGAATGATCTTTTTTTTTTTTTAGGCATTTCACTTTCTATGGTTATCTCTGCAAACAGCATTCCTCAGTGGGGCTTCTTTAGACCTTCCAGAAAGAAAGGTCTCTTCAAGCCTCAATTTCCCAGATGAAGACCTTTCCATGGTAAGCTGTCAAGAGGCTCACCCCAATGGCTTTAGCACTGTGTCACATTTTGGCCAAGTTCTAAGACAGAGGGCACCTGGGAGATCAATTTTACAGGAAGACAAAAATCAAAGGAACAGTGGCAAACAGTTGAAGTCATAAGATCATAATAAGAGCCCTGCTGGCTCAGGCCAAAGGTCATAGGCACTTGTGGTTGAAGATGAATTGGAGGCCAGGTACTAGATTGCTGGTCAAGGTTGTCTGTGTTGCTGTTCAGACAGAAGAATTAGGCCTGGCACAACAGTTATCTAGATCCAGCCAGGCTCCTACTGGTTCCTTAGGTCACTTGATCCAGCTGGACTGATGAGCAGAAGTACTACATTTCTGGCAAGCATAGGGATGGCATTGTAACCCTTTTGGCTTGTGAGCTGCTCAGGTGGCACAGGTAGTATGTTACCTGGGCCTTGCTTCCTGATTCCCAGTTTAAGTCCCTGGGCTTCTTACACACTGAGACCTAGTGCTTGCTTACTTCCTACACCACTGAGACAACTTGTCAGAACTATACTATGTTTGCTCTCTCCTGCACTGATCAGAAGGTGGTTTTGTGGCTACACCAATGCAGCTGGGCTCAGCTGACACAAGGAGCCAATAGGGTTTTACGCAGGTCTGTATAACGCAGTGGTCAGGGAACAGGGGTAAATTACCCCAAATGGGGTAAAAATGAAATTCCTGGGGGTAATGGACAGATAGGAGTATGCCCCGCCCCCTTTTTCCTCATCCTTCCTTCATGACCAACGTTCTCTCTTCTGACCAATGGGAAGTTCCTCTCATGCTTGATGGAGTTCCCTTGCTTCCAATAGGAGATTAGAAGCGGCAAGGTACTTGGCCCCCAATAGGCAGCGTTCCCCTCCCTTCCCAGGCGGCGAAGAAGGCCGTGGTTATCTATCCCGCTGCCGGTAGAGGGAGAAGGAAGCAACAGCAGAGAAAATGGCGGCCATGGCTGCAACTGCGGTGGTGCCCGGTGATGGGGGAGCCGGCGAGGCCAAGCCTATTTCGGGCAGCGAGGCCGGCGCAGACCCGCTCCCGGCTGGCACTCAGGCAGCCGTAAAGTCAGCGGTGCTCAACACCAGGGAAGAGCCTGAAACAGCTCCGGGTGGGGAGGCCAAGGGGGGGGGTAACGTCAAGGGGGTAACGTCGGCGTATCTAAATATATTTTGGGGTAAAAGGTAAAAAAGTTCCCTGACCCCTGGTATAACGGGTTTCTCAGAGTGACCAATTTGTCAGATGAGTGCTGTTGGTCATCCAGATTACCATCTTGGACATCAATGGGCTGCCACAAACCACACAACAGATGCTACAATGGGCAAGAAGTGACCTGCGTTGGGCCTCAAAGTGTGGCCCAAACTCCTACTACAATAAACGATGATAATCATCTTGTAGCAAAGAGAAACACATTTCAAGCCAATGGCATTGGAAGGCTTTAACGCATGCTTGCACTGCTCCAGAGAATGGATGTCCAGATTTTTATTGCAATATAATTTGAGTCTGGCATTTTTCCTACAAGTGAGGGCATTTACTGCAGTTAATTGAGATTCCGCCAAAGTTCAGCGCCTTTCATTATAACAAACCTCCGGAGCTGAAGACTTTGAGCTAATGTTCAGAGAAGAAAAGGGCAGGTAGTTACTGGAGCTGTGAGATGAAACTGACCAATGGGGGTCTTATTGAGAAAGGGGAGAGGAGAAATCATACTCAAATCCAATCTGTTGCAATGATTTCCAAGACTGCAGTGGCAGCAATGCAGAGTTCTAACCTAATAGGCTCGTTCTCTCAGGCCTTTTTGATCTAATGCTGCATCTCCTCAAAAGCCAAAACCCTATTTACAAACATGGCTCTGCAAAAGAATTTTATTTAAAGGCTAGAAACAGGACACCTCCTTCCCTTGCAAACATTGGCTGGGTGGTTGTGAGGTCACAGAATGTTTGGCAAAATTTTTAAATGGCTAATGGGGAGGGGGAACAGAACGTGGAGGGTGCTGCTGCAGCTGTGGGGGAAGTAAAGTAGAAAATGAGTGTTTGGAGAGAAAAAATTTGCAGGTGGAACAGGAGGGTATTTAAACCTTGTTTTGGAAGTAATAGTTGCAGTTCCAAGAAATGTATCCATGCAGCTACTACAACAACGACAATGACTAACAGTACTACAATTATTACTACTAGTAACAGTAACAGTACTACTACCAGTAGTATTAACAGTATTTATAACATTCTCCAACAAAAATGTTCACTAAGTAGTTTACAGAAAAATCAAATTAAATGGCCCCCTGTCCCAAAAGGGCTAATGATCTAAAAAGATACAGAAGAACATCAGCAAACAACCACTAGAAATGACACTGTGCTGGGGTGAAGAGGGACTGTTACTCTCCCCCATTAAATATAAGAAGAACATCACTTGATAAGGTGTCTCTTGCCCAGTTAGCAGGAGATTACTGCAAGGCTCTGGTTCTCTAGCTACCATATAATAGTTTTCCAGAGATACTTGCTATGAGACAACCATCTGTTCTGCTTCAGACTTAAACTTTTCACCTCCTCACTGCCTGCTTGCCTGGTGAGAATTTTTTTTTTTTTTGCAAAACTGCAGTTCTACATAGGAACTAATATAGGAACATAGCATATTACTCCATGGGAACTAGAACCCATTAATAACTATTGAAGACAAGAGTAATGGACTAGGGCAGGAGTTCCCAAACCATGTGTAGTAAGTTGGGCCCTCCCTACTTGCTGCTAAATGGCTTCAAATAGGAGTTATTCTGGAGGCTGCAGGACTTAGTGGGAGCCTCCAGAGAGCTCTTATAGGTTGCTGATCTGCACACCCACTCTACAGGCCCTAGAATGGCCCTCAGAAATCTCCATAAACCACTTCCTGTTTGCTTCCAAAAACCGGAAGTAGCTTAGTGAGGCTTCTGAGGATCATTCTGAAGCCTTCAGAGGTGGGTTGCTGAGCTGGAAGAGGCCTCCAACATCACTAGGGGCAACATGACTTCCTGCAGGGGACAAGGTGGGCACTGAAAGTTTGAGAACCCTTGGACCAGGGCCTAGGCATTCAGTGTGTTTTACACACACACACAAGTTAACATTCTGTGCCAAGAAGCAACATTCTGTAACAGATATTCGTTTTGTTAATCTATCAAATCTTCAGTGTGTATCTTAATTTGCCTAATTCACTTCATTTTTGATAATTTGGCGTAATTTATTCCGTTTCTAGACTTGGGGTGGGGGCAAGAGCTATACAAAGCAGTGAAGCCCCCACCTCCAACTGTTGGAAATAGGCTTTGAGTTGGAATTAATTGCTTGCAAATTTTCAATGGTTAATTCACAACAGTAAAGAGTATAGTCCTTGTCAGATGAGCGGCTGATGTGTGTGTGTGTGTGTGTGTGTGTGTGTGTGTGTGTGTGTGAGAGAGAGAGAGAGAGAGAGAGAGAGAGTTTTAAGAAAGGAGAGATTTTCTGCATCCACATTCTGTGCTTTTTCTGCACTTCTATGGAATCTTGGCTAGGGCTGTCAACCAATCATAAAAAACCCTAGAGATTTTGCCAAAGCAATTACTCAAACTATGAAATTGTCCAGCTCACAAGATAGTCTGATGTATTATGAATTGGGCATCATTTTCCCCAGAAGGTCTTCTCTGGCTTGGAATGTGAAATGAGATTCTCTTCGTGCACAATCAGCATTCTGGCTGACTGTTTATGCTCATGTGCAGTAATTGAATGCTCCACCCTTACTCTAAATGAAAATATGAAGCTGTCGAAGACTGAGCCAGACCATCTAGTTCTGTATTGGCTTTACTGCTAATGCTGAGCTAGACAGCAGCGATCAGACTGGTATCTTTCCCAGCACTATCTGGAGGTAATATGGGCAGTACCAGGGACCTTCTGGATGTAAAGTATGTGCTCTATCATTGAGCAATAGCCCTCTCCCACACTCTTGATCATTGTGAACTAGCCCATCCAAACAAGAATCTTTTTCCATTGAGCCAATCAATTCTCCTGTTTGCTTCTTGCAAATATTTTTTGTTGTAAAATTCCAGTTAAGATCTAATGCCTCTTTTCTCTGATGTGTTTATGGGGAGCTTTGAGTACTTGATTTTGCAGGTTGTACCCCATACGGTTGGTGCTATGGAGGGGGTGCAGGAGAGGTGAAATCAGATGGCTGTTTACAAAGTTGCATAAATATACTATGAGTTAGAAGAGAGCGCTTGAAAAATAGACATGCTAAAGATTTTCCAGGAAAGTCAACAATAGCTGAACTTGAATCAAGCAGAGGGGAATTTGTGTGTCTGTCTGTAAAATTCAGCTATTTTATTTATTAGACCTAACTTTTCACCAAGTGCACATGTTTGAACTGTGTATCAGTGCATGTGTGCACAGTATTTCAAATGCTACTATGCAAGGTTCATGTATGTGCTTGCGCGATAGCTACCTCCACAAGGTTCCTAGGAGGGATGGAAGGACTGCGGTGAGTGCAGGGCAATGTTGGTACCTCTCATGCTTGCTCCTCTTTATGGCTGTGCCCCTGACTTACTACTTGCTCCACCTGGGTACCACTATTTTTTAATCCCATATGTAACCCTAATTGTAGCACATACACAGATGTTAGATGTGATTAGTCCATTTGTAATTTTTCATTATTCATATACCTTACTGTTACTTCAGCCAGCACTTCAGAATATCATGGAAAACAATAGTCTGAACCTGGGCTTGGTTACATCTGGCAAACTGAAAGCAGGGAAAGCCCTCCAGAGACATGGCAGGCAATGATGCATGTGGAAAACCAAGGTTATTCTTGCCATATCTATGTAAATGTCTTGCACGGCTCAGAGGAGGGCACTGTGGTCTAATGCATACGTGTCATGTGTCATTGCCTGTTTGCATTTTTCCTGTCAATCATGAGACCTTGATTGCTCTAGAGCCAGTTTCCACCTGACTCCCCTCTTTCCACATCTGCCAGGCTGCTCTGCACCATTTTCCCCATCTTGCCTGGATGGTAGGATCCTCTAAAACAAGACTGTGTGTTCCAAAAATCAATCTCCTCTCTATTAATTTAGGTCCCGGAAGATTTATTGCTGTCTTCTAATCAGCGGATCAAGAGCAATTGGCAACATCTCAAATAGCCTTTTACATTTCAAAATGAGGAAAAAGAGGGTGGCTCTGTCTCCATAGTCACTGGTCATGACCTTGAAAGGACAAAAGAAGTGCCCTGCTGAACCAACATTTCCCAGCATTATGCCCAGGTCTTGTATAAGGGGTCAACACCATTGCTGCAGCTGTCAATGGGCTAATGCCCTCAGAAGAGTCTATTGCCAGTTCCTATCACTGGCTCTATACTCAAAGTCTGTGATGATGTGATAGTCTGCTCCTCCAACTGATAGAGACTATCCAGTGCCACCTCTCTCCCATTCCATCTACCATAGTAAGCATCCTATGACCTTGGAAGAGGGGCCATTCATTTAGAAGTGACCCCAAGGAGAGCATGTCACTGAGGGCCCATTGAGAGATAATATATGAATGGCCCTGATTCTGTTCCTGGAGGCACATGACTGGTGGCCATTGGAAACAAGATGCTAGACTAGGTGGACTGCAGTGATGCAACTAGTGGGGGGGAGGGGGCATACCGCCCCGTGTGCCCCCCCTAGGTGGGAGGGTGGGTGACACCACAAGTGACCATATGAAAACCATGGATTTTAGGAATAATATCATCATTTTATATATCATTTGATGCGTACCAACATGCAGAATGTAATGAATCAAACAGCATTTAAATACCTGCAGTGTATCAAAAGTTATGGCCAAATAACCAGAAAATGAAAATAAAACTATCTTATGTAACAGAAAAGTAGATTGCCTTAACTCAAAATGGACCAATTAGATTGATTGTTCAAAGAGCCAATGAGAAGTTGTTATTAAGCAGCATGGAATCAGTAAGGTGTTAGTAAAGTGATACCCTTGGGGGGGGAAACTGGCACCACTAATTACTGAAATTGTGGAAATCATGCTTTTTAGGGAAAATGTCATATTATATATCATTTGATATGTAGTTTAGTGTAGAATGTACTGAAACAAACTACATTAAAATATCTATCAAAATATGCTATCAAACATATAGCATATCAAATATGCTAAAATATACTATCAAACGTTTTAGCCAAATAACCAAAAACGGAAAACACAATTGACTTATGTTAATAAGAAGCGGATTTCCCTTCTCAGAACTGACCAATGAGACTGACAGCCCAATCCTAAGCAGAGCCGACATAGTAAGGCTGAAATAGCCGGGCTAAATCCTAAGGCCATTAGGAGGCAGCAGCAGCACAGCGCGAGGCAAGGGGAGGTTTCCCCTTGCACCCAGGTAAGCCCCAGCCAGCCCTATGGGGCTGCTCGCATCTGCGCCTGCTGTTTTGCAGGCACAGGTGCATGTGCACAGCAGCAGCCTGAATCAGGGCCGCTGAGGCTGGGAACGGGATAAGATTTGGCACTACGGCCATCATGCATCACCCCGCCATCGCTGCCCACAGCCCTGCCCTGTTATGCCCCCGGCATGTGTCTGGAACGCCCTTAGTGAGGTCCTGCACTGACTGAGTGCTGCTGATGCACGACCGGCACACAGCTGGCACTGCTGGTGGGCACAGCGGTGCCCATGCGCTGACCCTGATCCTTGCACCGGTCCAGTGCCCGACTAGCCAGCGCAGATGCACTTGACAGCATGTTTGGACAGCGCTGGACCGGCGCAAGAGCGTAGCGCCGGCGCAACACGGGTATAGGATTGCGCTCCCAATGTTCTGAGAGCTCATGTGGTGTTATTATGACACAGCATGAAACATTAGTTATGTTATATAATATATCGTTATAACCATAATATATAGTTATGTAATAACTAATGTTATTAGATGTCAGCTCCCTCTTACGTGTATCAGAGCTAATGCTCAGTTGTGCGAATGTCATCAGTTTGGCCACTGGTATTTTGTTGGTTACTGATTTGCTTGATGACTTGTATTGTTCTATAGAAAACTAAATAGTTAATGAGGGTGACAGAATGAGTTACCACTGGATGACATCAACCCTAATGATACCACTGGTGCAGTGGTGTCATTCAAATGATTTAGGAACAGGAACTCACTTTTGATTGGCACTTGTCGGGAACCCGGAACCAGCCACGGAGCCCGTTAGGATCCGGAATGCCCGTTCTGGTCCGTTCCCCCTGAATGACATCACTGCACTGGTAGCAGTCGTGATCCTGGCCATGTGCCACTGGGGCCAGGACTGCAGAGTGCCAACACCCACCCTCCTGGAGACTGCTGCCCGGACTCAACAGGAGTCTCTGGAACCTTGCGTGAAGTCTCCAGCCCTCCGAAAGCATTCTGAAGCCTCTAGAGGGCCTTTAAACATTATTTCTAGTTTTTGTTAGGAAACTGTCAGCGGCAGAAGCATATGCCACTTTCTGTTTCCACTCCTGGGCTTGAAAGCCCGACATGGGCTCCTCAGACCTGTGACTGCGATTTTGCTTGTGCAGATCTGAGTAGCCCCTTTGTACAGGCTGGGGCTTTACTCAGGGTATGGGGACAAATATCCTCTTACCCTGAAGAGACCTCCAGCCTACTCCTTCCTAGCACTGGATATAGTGCGAGCAATGCGATTGGTCTGCCCGTCATGACAGCAAGAAAATGATAACAAGATCCTCCTTTTTCAGGAGCAGTACTGTATATCTCTGAATACCAGATGCTGGGAAGAAACAGGCCTTCGTTTAATTCCTGTAGATTTCCCAGGGGCATCTAATACTGGAAACACAAAGCTGCCTTAGGTAGATCTCAGTCTTTTCCATTCAATCAAACAAGTCTTATGAACACAGAAAGTTCTTTCTGGTGAGTCAAATTATTGGTCCATCTAGTAGTTTCTCTCCAGGGCAGTGGCATTCCAGGGGAGGGGGAAAGCACTACATTTTTCAGGTGTCTGAACACCTGTGTAAAATGGGCCCTCCCCAGTGATGTCATGCAGGGGGTACGCGAGTACTGGTTCCTAGGATTACGGCTGGCCCCACCCATTCACCTGCCCACTTGTCAACTCCGCCCCCTGCAACGTTTGAATTTCCTGCACATTTGCCTGCACGTTCTCAGAGCCAGGCAGGCAGGCAGGCAGGCAGCGAGCGGAGCCTTGCCTTGCCTTGCCACTGAAAAATGAGATGCTCTGGAATTTTGGAACTGTTGGGTCACTTTAACATGATGCCAGGCCTCCTTAACATGTTCTGGGGGTGCTGTGGAATACTGTTGCAACTGTTGGGTCAGTTTAAAATTGTCTGAGGCCTCAAAAAGGGCTTTTTTCAGGTCACTTCCTGCCACGACATCACTTCTGGCTTATGATGTCACTTCCGGTGGGCGGGTCCCGACACGTGCCAATCAAAAGTGAGTACCTGTTCTTAAATCATTTAGATGACACCACTGGCCCTCCCCCATACTTCAGAGTCATTTGGGGCTGTGAGGCAACTCCTCTGCTTTGCTCTCTACTCATAGCCGCAAATGACTCTGAAGGTAACTTCAAAGTTGCTTCTGAAGCAAGGGACCGCATTACACTGGTAGCAGGTGCCTGAAATTTAGTGCTTTGCCCCCCTCTGGGAACGCTACTGCTCCAGGTTACCAGACGGAGGTCTTTCTGTAAATGTGCCTTTGCAGTCCTATTGGGAGAAGCAACCTTGGACCTTCTGCATGCAAAGCAGCCACTCCATCACTGAGCTATAGCCCCTCCCCATTATCGTAGCAATGCTCAAGATTCTGGAGAGTCTTTGCACACATTTCTTTCCCAAATGCTCCTGAAGTATCCCAGAGTCTCTGCCCTTTCAGCACTTGGGGACACAGGCCTTTGATGGAGTTAATTGTGTTCTTTTTTTCAAATGCAGCTAGTGCTTTGATACTTGATATTTGTGGTTCCAGTCATGGGAAATGGCTGTGATACATTAACGATTTGCATAGTAATTGTTTCTTCTTCTAACGATCTGGGAGGAGGGAAGTGCATGGGAAATCTGTCACAGATAGGCGCGCAGTGGAATTTTGAGCAGGAGGTTTTGTCAATGGAGGAAGCTGGGACAAAACCCTTCTGTAGTTTTCCATTTACCGCCGTGGGCCCAGTGTGGCAATAATTATTTTCATTTTATAGGAAAGGAACCAAGGCTGAAAGCTAATGACTTGCTGAGGGTGACACAATGAGTCAATGGCTGTGGCAGGTCCAGAGCAGTGGCATAGCTGGGGGCTGGGGTACCCTGGGTACCAGCCATAAGGGAGTGCCAGTGTCGGTCTCACCATGACTGTGCCAGCCTCAGACATGCCCTACCCCATCCAGCTGGAGTCTCAGTTGTTGCATGAGCAGTGGGCGCACTGGCGCCGACATGCACCCACGTTCATACCCGCAACTGGCATGCCACGGTTGGCTTCTCTGGCAGTGAAAGCTCAGCAACCTGGAAGTGATATGATGATGTCATCACAGCACTGCCAAATGTCTGGGCTGCTGAACTCCATACCGGATGATGCCAACCCTAGTGATGCTGCTGACCCAGAGCGAGAAATGTTACGGGACGGGATCTAAGGAAACCCGAGGCACCGCAGATCTTTATTAGGACTATGGGAGAGCATGTGCTTTGCACACCAAAGGTCCCAGGTTCAAAACTTGCTCTCTTCAGGGTGTGCTGAGACAGACCCCTGTTGGAGACTTTGAAGAACTGCTGAGTAGACATCAGTAAGCTACATGGACTGATGGTTTCACTCAGAAGGCAAGTTCATAAGTTGGTGTACTACTGTGAGAACGTGCATTCCCCATCCCCACCCTGTCTTCCTGTGGCTAGAGTGCTGCACAGAAGAAATTGGGGAGTTTGGGATCCAATCTCATCCCTCCATCTACTGGATTGCGTGTCCTTGTGTAAAAGAGTCAGCATGGTATTTGAGCACTGCACAACACTATACTTTTACTCAGAAGTAAGTGTTTACAGAAGTGTTTGCTCAGAAGTCCTATTATATTCAATGGGGCTTAGGTAAACATGCATAGGATTACAGCCTTATTATATGGCCTAATCCTTGTTTGGGTCTATGGCAGCAGATCTCACACTTTGCCACTGTAGATCTATTGCAGCAGTGCAAAAGCCATTGCAAATTGCCTGCCTGAATACTGTGTCGGAACTGCCTGGTTGCTCCACCAGTACAGGTAAGCTGGCGGAGGGGGTGGTTTATGGGATGATCAGGGTGGGGATAGAGTTGGGCTGGCATGTTGAGAGTGGGCTGGGGGTGAATCTTGGGCAGTGGCAGTGCTGCTGTCCTATGCCCCTGGCCCAGGCCTGACATGTTCCCTTGTACCTAAAGGTATGCCCCAGTATCTGCTGGAGTTCCGTTCTGGACCCCACCATGGATACCTGAAACTGTGGATACTGGGGATGCCTTTTTAAAGATACACGAACATCAGTGGTTTTGCTGCAACAAGGTTAAAAAAAGAGATTTTATTAATGTTCCCCTATCTTTTAAATAAGGGACGTGGTGGCATAGCGGGTTAATCTGCTGTTGCTGGGCTTTCCGACCATGAGATTGGGAGTTCAAGACTGCATGACGGAATGAGCTCCTGTTGCTTGTCCCAGCTCCTTCCAACCTAGCAGTTCAAAAGCACCTAAATGCAAGTAGATAAATAGGTGCCACTTCGGTGGGAAGGTAACGGCGTTACGTGCACTACGGTGTATAGTCATGCCGGCCACATGACCACGGAAGCTTGTCCTCGGACAAACACCGACTCTACAGGCTTTGAAATGGAGATGAGCACCGCCCCCTACAGTCGGTCACGACTAGACCATTCGGTCATGGGGAAACCTTTACCTTTATCTTTTAAATAGGTGCCCCAGTATCCATGGTATCCGTGGATACCTGAAACCGTGGATACCAAATCAGTGGATACTGGGTCATCCTGTACTTGGATTTACACCAGCAAAAGAGGTGATGTAGATCTAAGTAGGCCCATTGGGTACAATGCATCAGCACTTTTGCATGTCCTGAGCTGGCCCAGAATAGGATTGGGTTGTTAGACTGGTACCAGGGAGACCTGGGTTCAAATCGCCACTCAGACATGAATCTCACTGGATGCCCTTGGGCTAGACACCCTTTCCCAAGCTAACCCACATCAAAGGTCCAGTGGCGGGGACGTGGGGTGGGTGGGGAGAACTGAACCACATAGTTTGCCGTGAGCCCTTTGGAGGAAGAATGGGACAAAAATGTAATAACACACAGTGGCAAAGAAACTGAGCTGCAAATCAGGAGTTCCCTGGTTTGCTTTTCAACCCTGCCATGCATTCCACTAGATTTTTTCTGGCAAACCTCCAAGTCTCAATTCCTAAAGTGCGATGCGGGTATAATCATGCTGACCTTCCAGGATTCTTGTAAGGGCAGCATCAAGATAATTCAGGTGAAGCACTGTGAATATTTAGAAACCATCGTCCAAAGATTAAGGGCCCAATCTTACTCAGCTTTCCAGCACTGATGCAGTCATGCCAATGAGGCATGCACTGCATCCTGCAGTACGAGGACAGTTACAGAGAATTCATCAAGGTAGGGATATGTTTGTTCCATTATCTTGGGGCTATGTTACAGCTCCATTGGCCCTGGAAAGTTGGATAGGATTGGGTCTTAAGTACTAGTATCAACAACATCAAATGATTGTTGACCCCTCACTGTGGCAGCATTCAGAACCTGTCCATTGTATGCAAACTTGAAACAGCATTCAGAACCTGTCAATTGCCTGGCTGTATTGGGAGAGGGAGGGAGGATTTTGCACACACTCCTGTTTGTCCAGCTCCTCCCCTCCCTCTCTTCAGCAGCATGTCTGACTGCAAAATGGTGTCTGCCATCCCCATGCTCCTGGGAGAGGCAAGCAGGAAAGCCATAGGACATCAGGGTGTGATTCTCCATCTGTTCTGGGGTCCCCCCTGAGCATTACAGGCCAGTAAACTGTTCTGCCAGAGGCCTGGACTTTTCTTCCAGCACACATTTAGTTGTCCCCGGGGGACTTGTAACCTTGGCAGAGATGGAGATTTTATAGACCTCTGTGTTCTTGACTTGACTGCTTGACGACGTCCAAGGAGAGAGGAAGTATCTGTGCCGAAGGCATCTTTCTGTCCTTAAAACGGGCAGATCGTATCCACATAAGACTTGTCTTTTTGCCTGGTTAAGGACCCAAGCATGGATGAAAGTAAAAAATCGATGAATGTTAAAACATAGCCTTATTTAGCTTGCAGATTTATTTTGGCCAGCAAAAAATGAAAATAACTAAATACAGATCACATGCGAATGCCTGAAAAACCTAAATAAGCAGAAATAAAAGTTGCCGTTCTTATGTTTGTTTTTTCTAACATGATGGAAGGTTAGATGAAGTTGGATAAAAGAGGAAAGCATGTGGATGAAATTTGAATGTGGTTATAATTGAAAATGGCTGAAAGAGCACGGTGATGCAAGTCATGATGCTGGATGCTGGGCACAGATGTTTCTTCTTTATCTTTATCCATTCAGTGGATCCCGACTCTTGGTGACTTTATAGGCGAGAGCTCTCCAGGGTGCCCTAACAAGCACAGCTTTTTTTCAATGGACATAGATGTATATGAGTCTAATTCAGCCGCGTTCTTCTTGTGTGATTATTAAGAAGGGCACTAGACAAATTTTAGTCTTGGAAGAGGGGTCAATCAAACACTATTAGTCAAGATAGCTGAATGGACCCTCCATATTCAGAAGCAGTCTATCTCTGAACAATAGCCACAGTGGGGGAGGAGTAATAGGAGTGACATGCTTGTGGTCCTCTGTCTGGACCATGTGGGAAATAGGACCCTGGCTTAGATGGACCTTTGGCCCAGTAAGGCCTCTCTGATGTTACTAAGACCATTCATAGCAGCCACAACTGTAAGGAGAAATAAAAGACTCAGGAACATAGGCATGTTTACATAAAGAAAGTGGTGAAAGTACAGGCATGCCCCGGTATCTGCTGGGGTTCCGTTCCAGGCCCCCTGTGTATGCCTGAAACCGTGAATACTGGGGACCCTTTTTAAAGCTAGGGGGACATCAGTGGTTTTGCTGCAACAAGGTTATAGAGATTCATTTAATGTTCTCCTATCTTTTTAATAGGCGTCCCAGTATCCATGGTATCTGTGGATATTGAATCAGTGGATACCAGGGCACTACTGTACTAGGAGAGCATCCTAGTTCCACAAGAGGAGGGAGCAGGTTTGACAAGAGCCTTGACATGGTTCTCCTTGATACCTAACCATTCCCGTTCTGAAGCATGTAAAGGAGCATGTAAAGGAGAACGCTGGCAAAGGGGTGCAGTGTGAATGCAGGTTGATATGGGAACAGGCTTGCCTATGTCACCACCGTATGCGAAGTGACTGAACAGTGAAAGCACAACAAATTATGATTATTAATCAGGACTGCCACCTTTGATTCAATTAAAGTCTAGGCTAATTAACTGGAGCTATAGTTAGCACATTGGCAGGACTCAGTTTTAAATTCTGGGGCAGAGACTGAAGGGCATCCATTCATTTTCACTGGCTATTTCAACCACTGGTGTTAGTATTAATTAGTATTAATTACTTTTCTTGCTCATTAAAGATGTCATTTTCTTCTAACCATAAGTGATAACTTATTAAATGTGTATGTTATCTTAAACATATTTTAATTCTCAGACAGGCACTAGGACTGAGCTGAATATTCTCTAAGCACACTTTTAGGTTTGAAAGTGTTGACGGGGGTGGGTGGGGTGGGGCTGAATCCCCCCAACTGCTTTAATCCTGCCTTTTTACTTTGCTCAGTATTGCTTGCAGTTACTTCCTTTCTTGCTCCTTCAGCAGTCATTTTTCCTCCATTTCATTCCTCCTCAAGTGACACCAGCCAATTAGGGACCATGTGCTGGAGGTGATGACATCAGGATGTTGGGTGACCAATCAGGTTTGGCTATTTTCTGCCATCAGTAAGGACAACTGAATCCTAACCTGGAGTTAGGCCTAACTGTGCCAGCCTAACTTCAGGTTAGGATTGTGCCCTTAATTTTGTTATTTATAACTATTTTATTTTAATTAATATATTTATAGCCCACTTATCTTAGGAAAATGGCACATTTTCAGTGCTTGCTGCATTCACTTCCTGCTTGATTACATCACTTCCAGGCTAATGACATCACTTTCAGTTGGACCCATGGAGGTATTATAAACATGGAGACGAAATGATGTCATATTCTTGAAACTTCCGGTCTGGTCAAACAATATGGCCGACGCAATTGTCTGGTCCGTGGTCTGGTCACGTGGTCTGGTCAAACAATATGGCCAACGCAACTCCATGGGTCTAACAATATGGCTGACTCGGAGGATTGCTGCGAAGGAGGATTGCCGCGAATTCACGAATCAAAATCTCCCTGCCCGTGTGTAAAAGTTAATATCAACCTTGTTAATCATGCCTACGTGTTCTGCATACGGAACTCCACGATCACACGGTTTTATTTTCGTAAGTTTTTACTACGCGCAAAGCAATCTGAAATGCTTGGAATCAGCATTTTGAGTATAAAAACATGGCCGCTAAGCCCGCCTCCTGGGAGTCAATCTGTCTGTCTTGAACTCAATGGGCATGGCCACCCCCTGGTTGGACCCGACAGATTGTCATTCTAAAAAGTAGGTCCCAGAGCTAAAAAGTTTGAGAAACACTGCCTTAAAGCATCCATCCTCTGTGACTTGTTATAGAGAAAGACAGGGCTGCCTGGCTTTGCAACTGACAAGAATAACCCATTTAAATCTGCAGCAAAGGTTAATG
The DNA here is from genome assembly GCA_029204185.1 of Lerista edwardsae. Taxonomy (NCBI): domain Eukaryota; kingdom Metazoa; phylum Chordata; class Lepidosauria; order Squamata; family Scincidae; genus Lerista; species Lerista edwardsae. The sequence continues at coordinate 4,717,944 of JAJKFI010000106.1, read as the reverse complement.
ATATCCTGACAAGTGCAGGAGGATTCACAGCTTCTCTTCATTGCCAATAAGGAGGGAAAAAAAGTATGCATGACTGACAGCTCCAGGAGCCATGAGATTACAGTGTTTGGTGGTTGTGAAGTTAGTGGAATTGTTTTGCAATTTCTTCTAATTATTGTCGGCTGTCTTAGTGGCCCCTTTAGAAGGACCAAATCTCACTGAACTTGATGGGATCAAAAGATGGGTTGACAGACATTTAAAAAGAAGTAAATACAGTGATGAAGCTGACTTGGTTTGTCATGAACAATCATAATCAATCGGGTAATAATCAAGGAGCACAAAAATCAACACTTTCTGAGTGATGGCTGTTTTAGGCCTCTTTTCCCTTTCATCGTCCTTCCTCCCCATTGTCTCACTCTCTTCCTGATCTTCCAGTGTGCAGATAGTCCCATGACCTCCGACCGGCTGCCTGGCATCAGCCATGCCATGAACTCACACACACAGCCATGCAAAGGGAATAGCTCGAGGATTAGCTAGATCTGAAGAACTATCAGCAATGATTGTGCACGATATGTAAAGTGTTTTTCTTTTATTATCTCTGCTCCTGTTTTATTATTAGCAGGAAACCTATGAAGGTTGATGGCGTGTCAGAACAATGGTCTTCCGCTATATGACTCTGCTTGATTTCCAGCCCAATCTGATCAGTGCCTTCCACTGATGGAGCCTTCCGCTGAGTGTTGCATCAGCAGAAAGCCCTCTCTGTTGGTGCTGCAGATGTGGTGATGACACATGCAATGGGGCTGCCAGCGCAAGTGGTTGGCAGCTGTGCATGTGCACCGCTGAAGTGCCCAGGCACCACCAGAGGAGGTACATTGGTGACAGGGGTGAGCAGTGAATGAAGGGGGGGTAATGGGGCATTTGGGGGTCGGAACTGGGGAATGTGTAAGGAAGGAAGGGAATTTGGCAACAGTTACACATTTAGAATCCTATCCCTAATTTGTGGGCGCGCCCTTGCCCATCTGCTCTCTTTGGAGTTATGCCAACATGGCTGGCTTGGGTCCAAGGAGACCCAGGTGTTTGTTTCCAGTAAGACAGATTTACAGACTACGTCTTTCTGAACACAATGGGCTTATTTCTGTGTAAGTTAAATAACACCTCTACACATAGGCCATTAGGGGGGGAAAGTATTTCCCCCCACCCTGGTGGTTCTCAAACTCTGGGAGTTAGGGAACTGCTCTAAGTATTTGCAGAGGCGGGGGAATGGCAGCAATGCGATCACCACGGTCATGCCACTGTTGGCTCAGCTCGCGTCAGTGGGGTTGGGGAGGACTTACCTCTGGAATTTGCATATCCACGAGAGGCAGAATTGCTACCTATTTCTTGTTATATGTGGTTCTGTTCTCATTATCCACTATGCAGAGACCTTCCAGAGGCTGGAAGGACCTTCGGAATAACACCTGCAACCAGCATGGACCCCTTTAAAATGGCCAGCCAACGATTCCACCGGCCATTTTATAGAGGTCTGTGCTAATTGTGGGCGCCATTCTGAAGGTTCCTGAAGCCTCTGGAAGGTCTCCGCAGCATTCAGAGATCTTTTGGTACTTCCTGCTGCATTCTGCTGGCTTCCTGAGGGGCTCTGCGGGATTCTTCTGATGACAGTGTAACTGTTAGTGATTTGTATGAAAACATCAGTTGTTTCATAAGCATTCATTTGTCAAAGCTAAGCTATAGGCAGCCATCAAGCAGGATGTAGAAAGTGGAAGTCAGGGGACAAGCCATGAATTGTGGATAAGCCAAGACTAGAACCAATATGTTTTTTAAAAAAAAAATCTAAAAGATTTCTGTGTGCTTCTCTCAAATAGAATCAAAGCAGGTTCCAGCAATATTTAAGGCCACCCATAAAAATGTAAGTAAAATAAAGCTGGCAAGAAATCCTAAATTGAGCAAAGGTTCTATAGTTCCATGTTTGTAAGTTATTTCACACACTTAAATATTCAAGATGCAAATCATATTCCATTTCAGTACAGAGCATATATCCTCCTTTTGATTTTAAGTGTGTGCATTTTATGTCCCATTTGTCTGCCTATAGGATTCCTTTTTAATGTAAACTGGGTGTTTCCTTTTTTCAAAAATTGCGTTATATATTGTTGCTTTTGTTTTTCTCTATGTACTTTCAAAATAAGAATTTCATACAAATTTTGTTGTTCAGGTGCTAAGTCATGTCCGACTCTTCGCGACCCCATGGACCACAGCACGCCAGGCCTCCCTGTCCTCCACCAGCTTCCGGAGTTCGCCCAATTTCATGTTCATCGCTTCGGTGGCACTGTCTAACCATCTCATCCTCTGCCGCACCCTTCTCCTTTTGCCTTCAATCTTTCCCAGCATGAGGGTCTTTTCTAAAGAGTCCTCTCTTCTCATCACAGGGTCCAGTCCTCTCCATCCTTCTAGCCCCAATGCAGCTGCAATGCAGCAACAAGGTAAGAAAATGAATGGTCAGTTACCTGGAGGGGGCCTCCCTGACTCCCCCTCCACCACCAGAATGCAGCAGCACCCCCCCCCCCAGTGGTGTCATTCAAATGATTTAGGAACAGGAACTCACTTTTGAGTTCAAATTCAAATGTTGAACCCGCCCCCCCCCCCAAAAAAAACCCGGAAGCAGCCACGGAGCCTGTTAGGATCCGGAACGCCCGTTCTGGTCTGTTCCCCCTGAATGACATCACTGCCCCCCCCCCCAATTGGAATGGCTACATCAGGGCTGGAAAATTGATAGGTTTGAATCAGTTGTTTATAGAAGACAATTTCTTATGGATAAGTTTATGGAGATGTGGAAACCCTTTTAAAAATACTTATCTATAAAAGCTTAACACAGATTTTATTTTTGTTTAGGAAGATGGTTTTGATTATGATTATTTTACATTTTCTTTTTTCCCCTTTTTCTTTTTTTACTTTCTGATTATAGTATATATATATATATTGTGTTGAGATTTTTGTACATAAATTTTTGTACATAAAGAACATAAATTCTACAGGGAAATTGTTCCACAGGATTGGTGCTACCACTGAGAAAACCTGGCTCCTGATGTTCCCATATCTCATTTGGCATAAGCACTTAGTACAGAGCTTCTGATGAAGATGGACTTGTCCCCTGCTAACTGGGCAAAGAGGCACTTTTTTAGAGCACAATCCTAACCTGGAGTTAGGACAGCCCAGTTAGGCCAGCAAGGTTTGGCTGGCACAAGGGCCACTATATTGCTCAGTGGGACAACTCTAAGGACACATCCTATACCTGTCTACGCAGAAGTCAGTCCCATTATAGTCAATGGAGCCTACTTCCAGGAAAGTGCAGTTAGGATTGTAGCCTAAGTGTTAGGGAGGATGGCGCATGTCTGTATGCTGGCTTCTCTGACTACACTTCCTCCACCATCTTGGGTGCTTTATAGGGATCACCAAAGAAAATGCATACATGTGATGGAATCTCTTGACACACTGTTTTTGATCGAGCACCTGCATTTCCTGTTTGTGGAGTTTTTCCCCCCATTCCTTCTCCACCTCCCCCATGCCCCATGAGCCATTGCCCTGCGGCAATTTGAGTGTTCTCCTGTCACCTTAATTAAAGGCATTCAGGGCCAAGGTTTCTAAGAGGTCCCCAGCCACTCTCCGCTGGGACTGAAGCAAAATGCCTGTTCTTTGAAAGTGACAGCAACAAAGGATATCAAGAGGGCTTTGAAATCAATGTGCATTGCCACCCGGAATGACTAATGCTCTAGAATTTTTCTAAGCCCAGCGCATAGCAACAGGTAGAAGGCAGCAGCGATGTGTGTGAAAAGCAAGATCACTCTAGGATAGGGGGATACACTTAAAAGAAATAGGAACAGAAAAAAATAATACGTGGAAGGTTTTTTTTTAAGCTCCTGATGCATTCTGCAAATGAAGAAGGAAAAAGGAAAAGTTGCGATGAGGCTATTCTATGATAGGAATGATCACCTCTTGCACTGTTCTCCCCGTATGATAGTCCATGACATTTGGTCCCACACTCTCCCAGCATTTTGCCACATGTAAACTTGACCAAGTAACACAACTTAGGATTGAGGATGCTTTCGAGGGCACAGTCTTAACATTACGCAGAATGGCGAGGCCAGCAGGCCTATGCTGTATCCAGCGCAAGGTAGGAGCTGGCTGGAGCCTCCCTGGGGCGAGGGCATGTTTGAGTCCTTGCCCCGGGGTAGGCGCTAGTTGCCCCAATGGGCTTGCTCGAACCTGCACCTGCTGTTTAGCAGGCACAGCTCTGAGCAAGCCACATGGCCTGCATTGGGCCGCGTGCCCTGGGGAAGGGAGCTTGGATGTGGCCCAACAGCCGCATCCCAACTTCACCCCCCTCCCTGGGCCAGAGCCCTTCCCAGCCCGCCCAGTTCTTCTCTCCCTCCTGCCAAACTCGGCTGGCACAGGAGCAGCGTAGCGCGGCCTGTGGCCAGAGCCCTTGTGCCAACACTGCTACTAGTGTGGCTGGCTGTTGCCAGCGTTGATGCGAGGGTGCTGATCAGTGCTCTTGTGCCAGTGCTGCTGCTGTTCAGCCGACGCCAGCAGCTAGCTTGGGCCAAACAGAGGGCATTGGATTGTGCCCTAAAATTCTCACATGTAAGTGACGTTGATTGGTAGTATATATAGAATTGCCTTATCAGTCCATTTAAGCTCTGCCTTGCCTACTCTGACTGGCAGCATCTCTCCAGAGTGCCAGATAGGGTTCTTTCCCAGCTCAACCTGGAGAAGCTGCCCAGAATTGAATTTGAGAGTCTCTGCATGCAAAACATGGGCTCTGCCATGGAATTAAAGTCCCTCCTTCATAGAAAATGCTTCTTCACATAACTCAATTTAATTGCTGGACTCATAGACACAAGATGTGGCAAAGAACGCTAGATTAAAAAAGGATTGGAGAATTTCATGGAAGGGTTTCACAAACTATTTGATAGTTTGTCAAATAACTATCAGCTACGTTCACTGGATCCTCCCTGGTCATAGGCCTGGTCCCTATGTCATGAGGCCAACTTGGTCATGCGAATTAGGGGCTGGGGGCAAACCCCAGAGGATTGGCCCACCTTGTGATCACTGAGAGGCATCTTCTTGGCTGCTACTGGAAACGAGATGCTGGACTAGATGGATCTTTAATCTCATCCAGCATAGTGGTTTTTCATATTTGTACAAAAAATAATCAGATATAATCATCCCATCAGGGCTGCACTTCGTGAAATACAGAAGCTTCTAATCTCCCTTTGCTGAAACTGTAATTGAGTGTCCTTGCCATTTTAATAGTGGTGCTGTCACCACTCACTTTGGGTTGTAAAGCACAAGCCAGCTCCCCGAGCAAATGTGCTTGTCATTCTTACAAAGCAAAAAATAAAAAATGGCCATTAAAATTTGGATCAACTTGAGGGAGGGAGAAAATCAACACCCCACATAATGCAAAAATCAAATAATTGTCTCTTGTTGCTTTGTTGGACATAGAAACAAAGACATTGCTTTATTTCTCTTTGAATATGAACACTGCAGCCAACATGATTGGCATAATTGTAGAGTTTAGCCAGAAGGATGAGCCTGTCTTGAAAAGCAGACAAAAAAAGGGGGATGGGTGAAGAAGACAGGAGGTGGGAACATTCTGGATACCAAAGTGGCAAAGGCTCACTCCGCAACAACAGAGAGGAACATCCACTTAATTAGCTAATGGGATTTCTGGTTCTGGGATAGGGCTGCCAAGGACGGCTAGGGCAACATGACAGCTACAGATAGTGGGCATTAAAAGATTATTCTGTTGTGGAACTGGAGTCTTGCGTCAGTTTACAGATGTGTAATTTTTTTGTGTGTGATATCGTCACTGTGTCAATTTCCCGTTCACTCGCACACACACCCAATTTCACACACACACCCTTTATACATTCAAAGAGTTGGTTAACACAAGTGATAGGCCTTTTCCTTTCTCTGCAAAGTCCTTTCCACTAGCACTATACAGGTCCATCTGTCCCTAGGCCTTGTATGCCAATAGTTTTTTTAGTTCTGAGCAGTTGGAATGTTCATAAATATTCCATAACACGTCAGCAGCTTTGCTGGGGAGCACTCATTTCCACTAAGTGAAGCCGCCCAGAGCTCTCATAGCCACAAGCTACTACGGCTTCAAAGGCTGCAGCCCGTGTTTTCCTCAGATTCTTTATTGGCCTCTCTACAACCATAGGAAGTGCCCTACAAGATTATCAACAGATCTATAGATGGATGGCAACACAGTACCACCATAGAAGGCGCAGTGGGAGTGCACAGCGGGGCTCTGGCCTCAAAACCTTCTGTGTCTGTGTCTGCCATGCTCAAGAAGCAGAAGGGGCCACAATGGCAAGAACACATAACTTTGATCTTGTGACTGGATTGTGGGGGGGGGGGAGAGAGAGAGAGAGAGAGAGAGAGAGAGAGAGAGAGAGAGAGAGAGAGAGAGAGAGTGATAAAGGTGGAATATACTGTATGTATATAAAAAGAAATGTCCTGTGACTCATCAATGCCCAGCCCAAATCCCTCAACACAGAAACATGAAATTTGGAGAGTATGTTCCTTCCATGATGTAAGTACCCACTAAGAAGGGATTTTAAGAAATTCAACCCCTACGATCATGAAAAGGGATAAAATGTGTTATGATGAAACAGCTATACAGGCGTGCCCCTGTATCCACTGATTCAGTATCCACTGTTTCATTTATCCTCAGATACCATGGATAAGGAAGGCAGAGCACTGAAGAATAGATGCTTTTGGATTATTATATGGTGTTGGAGAAGACTCTTGAGAGTCCCCTGGACTGCAAGGAGAGCCAATCGGGCAATCCTACCGGAAGTCAAGCCTGATTGCTCCCTGGAAGGACAAATCCTGATGCTGAAGCCCAAGTACTTTGGCCACCTCATGAGAAGAGAGGACTCTTTAGAAAAGACCCTCATGCTGGGAAAGATGGAAGGCCAAAGGAGAAGGGGGCGGCAGAGGATGAGATGGTTAGACAGTGTCACCAAAGCGATGAACATGAAATTGGGTGAACTCCGGAAGCTAGTGGAGGACAGGGAGGCTTGGCGTGCTGTGGTCCATGGGGTCACGAAGAGTCGGACACGACTTAGCGACTGAACAACAACAACAACCATGGATACTAGGACACCTATTAAAAAGATAGGGGACCATTAAACAAATCTCTTTTTTTCTACCTTGTTGCAGCAAAACTACTGATGGTCCCCTATCTTTAAAAATGTTTCCCCTGTATCCACAGTTTCAGGGATCCACGGTGGGGTCCAAAACGGAACCCCAGTGGATACTGGGGCATGTCTGCATTTCATATGCTTCTTTCTCTTTTGTAAGCTTTGCCTACTTTGCTGAGCCCTGAATGCAGTGGTTTTCAAACTCCCCCGGAGTTTGAAAGGCCCTGTAAATTCTTGCGGGGGGTGGGGGGAATTGCAGAATCGCATTGCTGCTAGCAAGATAATAGGGCTGGGGGCTTACTATCCATGGGGGGGCGGGGAGTCCCACGAACCCCTCTTCAGGGCTTCTCAAGTGTCCAGAAACTGGAAAAAAAAATATCGCAACCACTTCCAGGTTGTGATGACAAAACCCAAAGTGGGCTGTGATCTTTTTTTTTGTTTCTGGACACACAGGGAGCCCTACAGACGGGTCCACTGGGCTGCCCGACTCCTACAGACACTGGGGCAGACAGTGGTAAGTCCCCCCAGCCCCAATATCTTGCCAAAAGCCACACGATCCTAGGGATCGCTTTGCTGCCTTCGCCCTGCCCCTACCCATGCCCCTTAAATGTAAATTGGCAGAGGCTTTCAGGCTTGGGCATCATGACGCTTCAGTGTGAAAACCTCTGCCTAAATGTATTTCAGCTTCCCCCCACCTTGCCTCTGGCTAAAGGGCATTCCAGAGGGTTTGGTCTGCCACTCCCAAGGATGTCCCAGCTGGGGGCAGGGGGAAGGGACCGATCAGGTGTCAAGGTTGCAAAATTACTGTTAAACGATCAGACTTGTTTCCAGCTAAGGATCATGGGACCAGTGAAGATTTCTTTCTCTTTCCTGTGCGCTTTTCTACAGGCTGGTTGCAGGGAGAACTGTTCTGTGGGGAGTGAGAGTGAAATGCTGGCGGGAGAAGCTTAGTAGACACAAATGCAGCACCAACGTATTCATAAGAACTCATCAGATTTCTGTTTATAATGAGTCTGCATTTTCCCGTTCAGTGTTCTTACAAATCTTTGTCTCTCCTAAGGCTGCCCTGGCAATTGGGAGCTAGATTACGCATGCGTCTGACTGGCAAGACTTGTGTAATGCCAGCTCCACCTTCTGGCCGATTGTATGAATACCTTACGAGTCAATGTGTCCTGTATTAATCAAGCCTTTTCATATATTGTTTTATCTGTCAACCGGGCTGCTTTATTTCCCCTTTAGCAATCTTTTAATAAAACCTCTTTTACATCAACCAATCTGCCTTGTTCTGCGTCACAGTGGAATTGTCAGCCTCCTTGCTCTGCAAGTGCTACTGCAAGAGTGAGGGCGCAATCCTAACCTGGAGTTAGGCCAGCACAGTTTGACTGGCCCAAGGGCTACTGTAATGTGCATTTGGACCACTCTCGGAGTCAGGGAGGATGGCACACATCTGTGCGTTGGCCTCTCTGACTCAGAGAGTGGTCCAAACATATTTTATGCTGTCCCTTGTGCAGGCCAAACTTTGCTGGCCTAACCGTGCCGGCCTAACTCCAGGTTAGGATTGTGCTCTGTGTTTAATAAAGACCGTAGGAAGTTGTGAGCAGCACCCCCCCCTTTCGTTCATGGCATGTTTTTTCATGGATTCCTCAATATCACTTAGGCCCAATGCGATACTGACTTGGTTTGTGCTTACAAACGTTACCCATATAAATGCTTAAAAACATAAATCAGGATTTTGCCCTAATCAATCCCTAAAGGGGCACATCTAAATTCGGGCATGAATTATAGAACCTTTCCTATTACTTGCGCCTGGTCCCCATCCCCCCGCCCCGTGTTACTACTTGAGAGAGGCCTGTGGCTTATAGACCAACTTAAGCCTTGACAGGGGCTTTGTTTCTTTTTTGGCATATACGTGTCTTCTTCATAAAAAGAAATTTGTTTCTCATGCTTTATTTTGTACAGTATAGTTAAACTTGTATCTGCTAGCTCACTGGCTGACTGATCACAGTATCTCCAGAACCCTTTGTCCTTGGACGTTGAAATTTTGCCAAGAAGTTACTCTTTGGTTCTAGGTGCTCACTAAGAAAGCATTTTGAATATTCATTCCCCCTCCCAGGGGGTAAAACTGAGGGTTGAATCCCAAATAATTAAATTACCAAATAGTTGTCTCATTGAAGTCTAAAAACTGTAATGTGAGGTTTCAAATTAAAGGGAATTTCAACCTGAACATGAATGTGGTGTTGGTCATGTCATTCAATGGAACCATTACTTTCAATAATTACAGGGTGTTGCCTGACTTGGGGTAGTTGCGCTAAATGTAAATTGTTCATTGCAATCAAAGGAAAAGTTATTAGAGTCAAGATGGATTTAAAGTAGTTAAATACCATTGCGTACGCCAGGTATCAAGCTAGTGGTATATATAGGAAGAAAGAAGAGAACTTGGATGAGTTCCACATTGAGGAGCAGTACGGTAGATTCTGAGCCCAGCCCTATGCATGCCTCAGAAACTGAGCCAGCATAAATCTGAGGTGATCCAGGGAATATTTTGTGGTGGGGAAAGGGGTATAGATGCTGCCAAGAACTTTCCTCCTGAAACGCTACCTGCCTAGCCCACTGCCCACGTTGAACTGCCCATGGTCCTTCCATGAATTGCCCCTGCCACCAACCTACCTGCTTCAGTAGGGTGTCCGGGAGCCACTACCATGTGTGCCCTGCTATGCATGCTGGTGGCATGGATTTTATGCAGCTGGCCCAGGATTTATGGTGGAAGATCACAAGATCCACTGCCATAATACTTGGATAGGATTATCCATTATCCTAAATAAGGTTCTAATGCTATACTTTATCTGGCTAGGAGAAAATCCTACTGACCACCAAGGACAACTATCTCTTCCTTTCACAGCAAGCAGAGGAGAATGGGGTGTGTGTTTCTCAGGGGCCCCTCTTTCAATGAAATGAACAAGATCCAACTCCCCTTCCTGGAGGTGTGACCCAGAGTGCAATCCTAACCTGGAGCTAGGCCAGCACAGTTAGGCCAGCAAAGTTTGGCCAGCACAAGGGACACCGTATTATGTTTGGACCACTTAGAGTCAGAGGCCAGTACACAGTTGTGCATCCTCCTCCCTGACTCCGAGAGTGGTCCAAATGTGCTTTACGGTGTCCCTTGTGCTAGTCAAACTTTGCTGGCCTAACTGTGCTGCCCTAACTCCAGATTAGGATTGCACCCCCCAGTCTTTATCTTCTCCCCTTTCATATACCTCCATTAGCCATCTGCACTGATTATCTGCAATGATCAGGGCAGAATGACACACTTTCCTATTTCTGTTCACACCCTCCTGAGCCTGAGGGCGCCGACCTGAAAGCGCCATTGGGCTGTTGGCATGGGTGCCATTGGGCTGACGACAGAAGCAGCATCAACCAAAGGGCACAGGCCTGTGGCCACTTGTGCGCCAGTTGAATTTGGCTGGCACAAGAGCAGTTCTGGGCTGAGGGAGGGAGGAACTGGGTGGAGGGTGGGTGTGCCGGGAGGCGTGCTGGCCCAGGGAGGTGGGCGGAGCTGGGATGCGGCATCCAAGCCTCCACCCCCAGGCTGCGCAGCCCCGATCCAGGGTGCGTGGCGTCCTTGGCTCTGTGCCTGCTAAATAGCAGGTGCAGATCTGAGGAGCACATAGGGGAGGCTGGATCCTACCCTGGGGCAAGGGTTCTGTGGCTCCGGCCTTGCTGTTCCAGCACAAGTTAGGATTGCACTCTGAGACTCCTTCTCAGTCAGAGCTGGCCTTAAGCCAATGTGACCAATGTCATCATATTTGGCACTTTGGGGGCCCCCGCACCAGCGCAGTGAGTATATCCCTTGCTGTGGCAGCCGGGATCTGTATGGGCTATAGGTCAGTGGGGCAAGCAGAGCAGCTTTTCCTTGGAACTTCCCCTCCCCCCCCCCGCTCCAGCCTCCGAATTGCCCAAAATGGGCCTCCTGGAAAAATTGGTGGCTACGTCATCATGTCACCACCAACTAGTTCCAGATGTTGCACTTTGTGTGTTGCATGACAAGTGCTCTTCTTAGTGAGTGGGGGCCCCTGCGGGAATGCCCTGCATTGCGCCCTGCTGCTCCTAGAGCCAGCCCTGTTTTGAAAAAAAAAACAGCGTCTGCTGTAGGAGGAACCTTGGCACTCTGCTCCGCCCTCCTCACCCCTTAATTATATCCCTGCCTTAGTTTGGCAAGGTTTCCTAGCAGTCAGCTCTCCCAGAAGGAAAAAAATATTGGCCCAGGACTTTCTGACCATAAAGAAAACTTGCTGCCTTTGTAAAGTGGGCGATGGAGGACTGCAATGCCTATTGAAAGTGGAGAACTCAATATTTCTATTTGTTCTCTTCTCCCCCCACCCCAATAAATTCAGATGTATTTGCAAAAGTGTCAAGTGCAGCCTGAAGGAACGAAACTATAAAATAACAAAAGCTGCTCCATGCCTAGATGACGGACAGCCCCAGATTAATGTACTGGCATTTTTATGGTCTGTTAACAACTGATATGGGTTTTAAATATATTATCTCCTGTTCTATTGTCTGTCATTTTAAAAACCACTCCTCCCTATTGTGCCTGCTTTTAGGAGGTGCTTCTGGAATAAACAGAAAGGAAGACATGCTCATTATTTATATATTAGCAGTAATATTACTTTTTGTCACTTTTCCCATAAGCAGACTGTGTCAATCTTTCTATTCTGTCTTTCCCCATCAAACAGGTTTTCCCTCAGCATTTTCATGGGCAATTTACCCTGAAATCTATTGAAACGTCTTTAATTCTAGAATCCTTCAAAAAGACCTTCTTTCCTTCACAGCTAGTATATATAAGAATAACTGTATATGCATCAAGGGAAAACTGGGGCTACACATTAAGATGGACTCAAATATGTGGTTCGGGTTAGCCCACCCAGGAGGTCAGATGAACCAGCTACTTTGGAGAACGAGTCAGGGAGGTAGCAACATTGGTAAGGGGCTTTACTCAGCTGTGTCGAGACATGTTAAGAGCACAACACTAACCAGCAGGAGGTGTGGACTGATGATTGAGCTGCTGGTACTGCCTTATGCTACGCAGGAGAATCTGTGGTCTTGTTTTTGGATGGGAGACGGAATGCCAGGCTATGACAACTGCTGTACCTGTTGTGTCAGGACAGAGTGTGCTGCGGAGGCTGGGAATGTGTGAGAAGGCCTGCTGGCAAAAGAATGGAGTATGACGTCGAGGACCTGTCCAGGCTTGACTTACAATTGCCTGCTGAAGCTTGATGGCGCACAGCCAGAGAGGTGAACCACACTGTTCAGGTTACATCTGGGACTGAGGATTTGCTGAATCACAGAATACTGTGTATTTGTAAAAACCCCATTGAAAAATTGAGTTCAGACTAGCCTGTCCATGTAAAGTGTGCCTTGGGCATTTGTTTCAGCATGGGAAAGGCAGGGTATACATTCTTCAAATAAATAAAATTCTAACGTGCAGGTGTGACCAGGCCACATGGCCTGTGCTGTATCCAACACAGGTTAGGAGGCAGCTGGAAGTCAACTTGGGGTAAGGGGATATTTTCCCCTTACCCTGAGTAAAGCACCAGCCATCCCTATGAGGCTTTTTGGATCTGCATCAGTTATTTAGTTGGCATGAATCTGAGAAGCTTAATGTAATGCCAGGCCGGCTGGGAGGAGGGTTAAGTTAGGGTGTGCACTGCTGCCATCAATCCCACCCCTCTCCAGAGCCCGATCTCCCATTCTGACCTACCCTGTCCCCAAACATGGGAGAATGAAGGAATAAAGGCAATACTGAGCTTGTGCTCAGGCCAGACACAAATCTCTCAATAGCAGAACCGAGCTCACACAAAAAAGCCACTCCTGAATGTATCCTAAATGGTCTCCCCCGCCCAGTGATGTCATTCAGGGGGAACGGACCAGAACAGGCGTTCCGGATCCTAACGGGCTCCGTGGCTGGTTCCGGGTTCCTGACAAGTGCCAATCAAAAGTGAGTTCCTGTTCCTAAATCATTTGAATGACACCACTGCCCCCGCCCCATTTAGAGGATGGGGAAAGACTTTTTATAATTTGCTCCCACCGGACTTTTTGTAGTTTGCTTCCATAGAGTCAGAAACTCTATGGGGATCTACTCCAAATCTACCTTTTGCATTGCTCTGCACAGAGGCAGATCTAAGGGAGGCAAATCTGTAAGTTTTGCAAGAAGCCTTACCCTGTCATGTAAATCCCTCCTCTCCCTTGCTGCTGTAGCCAGTAAGCAATGCCAAGATGTTGCTTTTCCCTGTGAGGATTGGCTAGAACAGTGCAGGAGAGGAGTGATTTCCACTGCAAGGTAAGGCTTCTTGCAAAACTTAGAGATTTGCCCTCCCTTAGATCTGCCTCTGGCTCTGCATAGGCAAGGAGGGCCCAACAGATCACCTGCCATTTCCTGTGCCTCCTGGTGAGGAAGACAAAACACATGCCATTACTCGGCAAAGCTTCTGCGCAGATGTAGCCAGAATGAAACATCTGGGCCAGTCTTGCAGGCATCTGGCACAGAGCAACATTTCAAACCAAGTGTAGTGACATTCGCAGACGGAAAAGCTGCCTAATGCCAGGGCCTTCTTTGGACCATCTGCTGCCCCCAGCTAGGCTGCCCCGAGGCACCTCCTGAAAGATCATGTATGGGACTCAGCAGGAGAGGATGAACAGATTGGGCTTAATGGAAGGGGTGGGCTGGACGCAGGGCAAGCTTGTCTTGCATGTTTATAGGTGTCTAACGAGCTTGACTTTCCGCACCCAGAGAGAATGAGCCACCCCAGTAGCGCACACATGGATAATTCCTTCTAATAGTGGACTTGGTGGTTCTGTGTCTGTTAGGAGCCATAGATTGCTTAGAAAGCCAGTTAGAAAGAGTGAAGAAGAAAATTGATCCGTCCGAGCACTTAGATGCTAATAGTGGTCTAGAATAGGGTCAGGAGGACGCATGAGGTTCAAACCTCACCCACTACATGAAGATGTTTCAGGGAGAGGAAAGAGAAAAGACCCCTTTTGTCTTTTTGACTCCCCAGAAAACCTCCCCTTATATAGCAATGAATTACTCAGGTTCAGGGCTGACTAAGAGTGCAATCCTAACCTGGAGTTAGGCCGGCACAGTTAGGCCAGCAAAGTTTGTGCCATTCTCCTTGACTCCGAGAGTGGTCCAATATGCTTTATGGTGGCCCTTGTGCCAGCCAAACTTTGCAGGCCTAACTGTGCCAGCCTAACTCCAGGTTAGGATTGCGCCCTGAATTAGATCCTTGGTCCATCTAGTGCAATATTGTCTGCCCTGACTGGTAGCAACTCTCCAGAATTTCAGATGAGGCTTTCTTAGCCCTACATAGTCCTCCGCACTGCACTGACTGGCAGAAGCTCTTCAGACTTTCCCTACCTGGAGATTATTATTATTATTTATTTAATTTATATCCGGCTTTCTGCCCCAAGGCACCCAAGGCGGCTTACAACAATAAAATACAATAAAATCACAATTTACAATTAAAAACAATAATTAAAAGCAACATTAAAATAATTAAAATTTAAAACAAGCCCCGTGGATCTTAAAATATAAAGAGTCTAAAAAACCAGCCAGCCAGCCAGCCAGCCTGTCAACAATTAAAAGCTTGTTGAAATAAAAAGGTCTTCAGCCCCTGCCAAAATATTACCAAAGAGGGAGCAGTTCTCAGTTCTAAGGGGAGGGTATTCCAAAGTTGGGGGGCCACCACCGAGAAGGCCCTATTCCTGGCCGCCATCCATCTCACCTTTCCTGGGGGTGGCACAGTCAAAAAGGCTCCCCCAGATGATCTAAGAGTATGGGCAGGATTGTATGGAAGGAGGCGGTCCCTCAAATACCCGGACCTGAGCCATAAAGGGCTTTAAAAGTCAAAACAAGCACTTTGAATCAGGCCCAGAACAGAACCGGCAGCCAGTGTAGTTGCCGAAGCAATGGCTCGACAGAGTCAAACCAACGTGCCCCAGCAACCACCCGAGCAGCCGCGTTCTGTACTAGTTGTAATTTCTGGACCATCTTCAAAGGCAGCCTCACGTAGAACACATTGCAATAATCTAATCTAGATGTCACTAGGGCATAGGTCACTGTGGCCAGGTCCATGCAGCTCAGGTATGGTCGCAGCTGGCGATGCTGTTAGTAATTGAATCTGGGAAATTCTCTTTGAAAACAAGTGCTCTGCAACTAAGCAGTGGACCCTTCCACAAATTGTTCTGTTTCTGTATTCTAATGGTAAGGGGCTTTGGAGTGCCAGCTTTGGCTGGGCAGAAATAGATAATGAAAAACGAATGGAGAGATTTGGGTGAGAAGAATTTGGGAGGCATACCTAGTTATGGCTCTCACTTCTTTTCACTTGCTAACAGCACCCTCCCAATGCAACACATTGCCCTGTGTAAATGTACATACTGGTTTGTTTGCAGAGTGCTTCAGCTGTCTGTCTCCAGCAGGCATGTGTGTACTGAATGTATGAGGAGGTGGTAATGGATGTATGTTTGCGTACATAATTTTCTCAAAAGGCTTGAATTGCTGTATTCTAAATTACATTAGATTGGAAGAACAAAGATGCCCTTATTTGATGCTCCATAGCTGCGTGGAAGATAATGAAAGGGAACAGGAGCCTGATAAGGATGAGAGATAGCTTCCCTCGGCTTCCCTTGCAGATAAAGTGCTTCCCAGATGAAGAGAATTCAGAATGAAAAGCCCCGTGAAAGGGAAACAAAGTAAATAGGGGAAGACGCTGTTTAGAACAAGATAAAGCTACATCAGTGAGAGGTGAGAAATAGGACAAAAATAGGGGAGGGAGGAAGCACTCAAGGTAGAAGAGGAGGAAAGAGGAACGAAATGGCGTTATTTAGATCAAGCAACAGAGAGATTGTAAGTCTGAAGCACTGGCAAAAGAAGCAGTGAAGAAATGTAAGGATGCTTTATTCACATTCCTGGATCCAGCAACATTTCAATGAACCCACCCAATGAGGAAAGTGCCAGAGCAGTCTCTGAGGGTCATGCTGTGCTGACCTTAGCAGAAATAGTTGTGGAAACTGGTCATGGGTGGAGTTTGAGGAGGAAGGGCAGGAGGTTCCACCCCCTTATTAATCAGCCTGCCTGGGATTGGTGCTGGGGTTTGTTGAGGACATGGTGCCACCTCCCATGACTTCCTGTCCTGCTGATGTGTCCATTCTGGGGAGCCATGGAAAAGGGAGAGGACTGAACCCAGACTCCTGGCAGGCTAAGCAATGAGTGAGGGGTTTGCCAAATTGCAGGAGTGGCAGGTGCCATTATTGTCCAGGTGGTAGTGATGCTGGCACTTCTCTCGTGCGGCTCAGAGCTTGTGAGGGGGGGGGGGTCTGGGACAGGACGGGGAGGTTTGTGAGAGGTGGCTGGCTATTTAGGTAATTGGGAGGACTGCACTGAGACAGCTAACTCTCAACCGATGAACTGGCTCCTGTGGTGGTGCATGTCAGGGGGAGTTGGTGGAGAGTGGGAGGAGTGGGGTGATGAAAACCGCCTCCCCTCTCAGAGCTGAGGTGCAGATAGTGCTTCCTTCCTATTTTCAGGAACCATCTGGGAAGAGAAGAGTAGAAAGAAGGTGAGAGCTGTGGCAACTCTGCCAGACATGACCTGCTACCAGCACTGGCTTTAGCCTGATTTTGCCAATTACATCCAAACAGGCCCCGCGCCTCAGGGCCCCCCATGCTAAGAGGAATTGATGGGCTGGGGGTGGATACAGACCTGCCTTTTGCCTCTTTTGCAAACAGCTTAAGAAAGACATCATTGCCGTGCACTTTGAGAGTGTGTTCTCAAGAACAGGATCACCAGCACCTGCTTTCCCCTCTCCTCAGAAAGGTACCTAAAGGGGGATCACAGCACTTAGTTCTGCAAGCAGCCACTCCCTCTCCGCTTCAGAGCCGTTCCCAGTGGCTACAGCAAAACCAAGGCTATGTTGATTACGAATGGCTACAAAGAGAAGGGGGAAGCAGCTGTTTGCAAAACTTAGTGCTGTGATCCCCATAGGTACGCCTCTGCCTGCACTTCCTGCTTTAGTCTGCTCTTAAGTCTTTTCACTGCTGCAGTTCTATGGCCTCGTTTCTCCCAGGCACTTTGACGGCTGTCTTGTGCAACCAATGACTACCACTCCCAGAATTCTCTGCCAAGTTCTCGGGTCTGCCACAACCAACATGCTCTCACTTGTGGGGCCTCAGCATCCATGCAGGCTTGCACTGTTCACCCTATTTAAGAACATAAGAAGAGCCCTGCTGGATCAGGCCAAAGGCCCATTTAGTTCAACTTTCTGTATCCCCCAGTGGCCCACCAGGTGCCTCAGGGAGCACATGAGACAAGATGCCTGCATCCTGTTGCCACTCCCATGCATCTGGCATTCTGAAGTAGCCTACTACTAATATAAGGAGGTTGCACAACCCATATGGCCATCATAGCCCACAATGGACTTTTACTCCAGAAATCTGTCCAATCCCCTTTAAAGACACCTAGGCCAGATGCCATCACCACCTCCTGTGCCAAGGAGTTCTACAGATTTATTACCTGCTGGGTAGAAGTGGACAGGTGGGATAAGCAGGAGAATGCCCATGTCCAGCTCCCACGCTTAAGCAGCAGCTCTTCCTTCCCTTCAGTATGCAATTGATGCCCCATTCCCTGGCAGGTGGTTCCACTGAGGCATAAGTAGTCACTGCTGAAGGAGCAGCAGAAGGAAAAGCCTTAAATTTATGGCAGGTGAGGGCACCAGGTCTAGACAATAGAGGTACCCCCTCTTTAAATTGGTTTCTCCCTGCAAAAAGCAAACCTTCCTTTCCTTGCCCTTAGCTCAACTGCCATGTTCTTGACCCACATTTCTCGGCAAGCTGTTATTTCCCTGCCAGAAGTTTCCCTGCCTCCTCCTAGTAGTTGAGCCTCTTCACTTCAAAATTAATTTCATATTCCCCTCTGCTCCCCATTTTCTGCCATTATTTTTAACCTGGTCCTCTCCCAATGAGCTCAATATTGAACAATGTGATCATAGTTATGTTTAGTATATTCAAAAGGATGTACTCCCCAGTAAGTCTATTTTAGATTGTAGTTGGAAATCAAGTGTACCTTTTGGAATGGTCTTGTTACTACAAAGAGTAAGCCCTGTTGAACACAGTGAGACTTCCCAGTGAGGCATTGGCCTCATAGCAACCCTGTGAAGTAGGTCGGTAACTGGGTCGCATTCTGCTTGTTCTCTTGGAGTGTGGAAAGTCAAGTACAAGATGCCTGGTGGCTGCTACCGATAAAAATAAGGTCCTACCGTGATCTTTAAATAAACACCACAGTGCTAAGACAGCTCCAGAGGCGGATCTACAGGGAGGGCAAAGTTCTAAGTGTTGCAAGAAGCCTTACCCTGTCATGTAAATCCCTCCTCTCCCTTGCTGCTGTAGCCAGTAAGCAATGCCAAGATGTTGCTTTTCCCTGTAAGGATTGGCTAAAACAGTGCAGGAGATGAGTGATTTCCACTGCAAGGTAAGGCTTCTTGCAAAACTTAGAGCTTTGCCCTCCCTTAGATCTGCCTCTGGACAGCTCCAGTTAACCCCGCCAGGGTAACAAACTTGGCAACTCTGTGAGTCAAAGCGAAGACATTTCTTGCTCTCCCCTGTCTTCTGTTTGTCAATTGATGAACATGAAGCCCAGCAAAAATGCTTCCAATTGGCCCCACAGCTCCTAAGACCTGCCTTGCCTGCTACAACTAACCTCCAAGAACACAAGAACATAAGAAAAGCCTAGTTTGATCTAGTCCAGCTGCCTGTATCTCACAGTGGCCCACAAGGTGCCTCAGGGAGCACACAAGACAACAACGTGGCTGTATCCTGTTGCCACTCCCTTCATTTGGCATTCTGAAGTAGCTTACTTCTAAAATATGGAGGTGGCACTACCCATCACAGACTGTAGCCTGCGATGGACTTTTCCTCCAGAAATCTGTCCAGCCCCCTTTTGAAGGGACCTAGGCCAGACACCATCACCCCCTCCTGTGGCAAGGAGTTCCACAGATTAATTACCCACTGAGTACAAAAGTATTTCCTTTTATCTGTTCTCACTCTTCCAACACTCAATTTTAGTGGATGTCCCCTGGTTCTGGCATTGTGAGAGAGGGAAAAGAACATCCCTCTATCCACTCTATTCATTCCATGCATTTTTTAATATGCCAAGCTTGTGAAGGGGCCATGAGAAGAAACAACAGACATTTTGTCTCTCAGCTCCTGGGAAGGGACGACCATTGGCTGAAGGGATGCCCTTTCTCTTCAGGAAGGCTTTTGAAACTGGAGTGAGAGAATCTAGGAGTCCTCATAGCATTAATTCTCTTCTCAACCATCCTCATTTTCCTTTGATTCCCCTCTTGTGGGCATCCCCTCCAATCAGTGGCGCCGACGTACCTTTCAACTCATGGGTGCCCATGTCCACACCCCTGACGTTGACGTGGCCACACCTCTGAAGTTGATGTGGCCACGCCCCCGACGTTGACCCGGCCATGCCCCTGATGTTGATGTGGCCACATCCCCTGTCATCTCCCGAGCCCGGGATGCATTAT
This sequence comes from Lerista edwardsae, assembly GCA_029204185.1. Lineage (NCBI taxonomy): Eukaryota > Metazoa > Chordata > Lepidosauria > Squamata > Scincidae > Lerista > Lerista edwardsae. The sequence goes on along the minus strand of JAJKFI010000106.1, from coordinate 4,698,173 downwards.
CGCGACTGCGATTGCGCGTCCTGGGCTTGGGAGGGGTCTGCCGGCTTGACAGACGCCTCCCCCGAGCCCAGGATGCGCAATCGCGGCCACAATTGCGCGTCCCAAGCTGGGGGTGTCTGCCGGTTTGACAGTCGCCTCTCCCGAAGCTGGGGCGTGCAATCGCTGCCGCGGTCAAGCGTCCTGGTCTCGGGATTGGCGGCTGCCTGTCCCGAAACCGGGATGTGCTACCACAGCCACAATTGTGCTCCCCGGCCTTGGGAGGGGGTCTGTCGGGCTGACAGCCACTTCTCCCAAGACCGGGACGCGCTATCACCGCAGTGATCACAGGTCCCGGTCTCAGGAGGAGGTGCTCATGCCACTGATTGGCATGGTGCCCACTGCTGGAGGGGTGGCATTCCCATGGGGGCTATGCCCCCACGGGAAAATCGCCTGTACACCCTAAGCCCCAAAGCCCCCCCTCTGTCGGCGCTTATGCCTCCAATTATTGATAAGATGTAGAGTCTTCACTCTGCCCTGGCTTCAGGCAAAGCTCTTTGCCATAAAACTGTCCAAGAAGGGGTGCTCATTCATTTTCAGAATACATGGAAAACCTAATTGGGCTCATTCAGTGAATGATTCATTTAGAAATAGAAATAGAAATTTATTGTCATTGTACTCAAGGTATGAGAACAACGAAATGAGGTGCTCTTCCCATCATACAACTTCCCATCATACAACTGGACAACACACACAGACAAAAAACATATACAAATAACAATTAAAACAACACTAAAAACCATGAGGTATACATTTGTTAAGACCACCAGATTCAAAGCTCTGCATTTAGCCTGATCACAGCACTTGGGTAAAAACTATATTTAAATCTGCTTGTCCTAGCTTTCAACACTCTATATCTTCTTCCCGACGGTAAGATTTCAAACATCAAATGTCCTGGATGTGAAGAATCTCTCAAGATCAAAATGAATGGACCAATCCATGAACAGACCAGAATGCCTATTCATTGTTTCATTCAAAAGTAATCAGACTTTAAACCAGTGGCTCCTAAACTGTACACCACAGCACCTGAGTTTGCCTTGGCAAACTCACAGGGGGTGTTGCCATTTTGGATTGCGCAAGATCTTGTGCAATTCAAGATGGTGGCACCCAAGACAGCCTTCCTGAGAATGCAGCAATAAATTGGGTTATTTCTCAGCCATTTTCCAATAGCAAAATGAATTAGAAAGGGAAAAAAATCTATTTACATCCTTGACTCAAGCAAAATAACAGCAAAGCCCTCTCCCTGTCCAGTGTCCCACCTTCCCATATTTTCAATGATGGCTGTCCTAGGTGCTTCTCAACCTTACATATAGTATGCATGTAGACATTTGCTAGACACTCCCTAGAAATGGAAGACTGTTCTCCAAAACCTTTTTACAGTCATTCCAGGGTACCGGAAGGATGAACTGGAGAGAAAGATGTTCAGATTGGGACTTCCAGGCTGGACAAAAGGCTGAAACTGGGATCACGGCATGCCAATTACTAGAGAAAATAGGAAAAAAGTGACATTTTATTGTGAGGGTATGAAGATTACCTTGTATCACAGATTAGCATTCCAGCCATGAGAGCGACCTCTCTGTACAGATTTCACACTGCTGCAATTTTCTTCTGCAAACTGGGCAAGGGTGCTTGCAAAATGGTTTTGTTCTTCTTTTAAATATTTCAGAAAATTTTTGTGACCCACCAAAAATGGGCTCACAACCCACTGGTGGGCCCTGAACCACAGTTTGGGAAACACTGCTCCAATGCATTGGGGGTGAGAAGGAATCGGGCATCTTGCCCTGGGTCCAATGCCAGCTCTCTCTCTCTCTCTCTCTCTCTCTCTCTCTCTCTCTCTCTCTCTC
>JAJKFI010000106.1:4677039-4696283 GCA_029204185.1 Lerista edwardsae | reverse complement strand
TCTCTCTCTCTCTCTCTCTCTCTCTCTCTCTCTCTCTCTCTCTCTCTGGGTGGCTGGTTAGACCCAGTGATATTTCAGCACATTTTTGGAATGACGATGCCATGGCTATCACACACCATATGGCTGACCTTTTCCAAGTTCCACTTCCACCGCCCTCCCCACACAGAGGCGGGATGTGTGTTAATCATATGCATTGGGAATGGGAGCCTTCTTCCTACCCGTCTTCCCCGTCGCCTTCCAGTGGAGGAGTTCAGCCGTATCTTTGTGGGGTTGGAGTACAGCATAAACTAGTCAGCCTCGATCATGCGCGATCATGGCACGTCGGAGAACAGCAGCGTGCTATTCTGGCCTCCCATCGCCTCTGCAATGACTCCAGAATCGTTGCCCCGTGAACTGACATTCAAATGTTACAGTCAGTTGAAATTTTTATGGTTACTTTGGGGAGGGAGAAAAGGGGGGGAGCCACGTCTCCTCCTGTCAGCCACTCTTATTAGCAAAGTGCCAACATTCCCTCCGCTGCGAAGAAGCGCGTGAAGCTTAGCAACATATTGTCCATTCTACCGCTGCCATGGCAACCGGCCGGAGGTCGGTGACAACAACGGGGAGATACACAAAGCACTCTTTCCACGTTTTCCCCCCTTCTTCCTTAAATCAAAACCAAACGGCAATTCTGCGACCCCAAACTTGGGCTCTGCTCCCGCAAATCTTGCCTGAGGGTCCCTCCACCTAGCAAGGCCTTTGCGGGCCAGACAGGGGTTCTGCCATGAACATAGCAGCTCTCATTGGAGGGGGGGGGAGCCACATATGCATCCTTTGCGGGCTGGGAAGGCAGGCAGCACAAGGTATGCTGACGGAAAATGGAGATGGATTGATAGGAGGGAGTGATTTTTCTTTTCTCATGTCAAAAAATGTGCTTGATTGATGTCTGGAGTCGCAGACTGCCATGAAATTGAAGCAGCAGCTCTTCATTAACTCTTGGGCAGTCTCTGGCCCAAGAAACGTGCTTACGTCCTTCTTCCTAGGTTTCCTTCTTGCGACAGCTTCCTTCTACAAAAGATTCTGCTCACCTCTACACCGGCTCCCTGTGCATCAATTTCAGGCCGCAATTCTAACTTGTGCCGGAACAGCAAGGCCAGAGGCCCGGTTCCGTGCTGCTTTCCTCCCCAGCGTGCCCATGGCAGTTGCTACACCATGCCCTATGGATGCCCTATCCTCTGGCACCAGCCTCTGCTTCTCCCAGTGGGGGCAAGTGGAGGGTCGGAGGGTCGGAGGGTCTGCTAATCTGCTGCCTGAGGTGACTGCTTCAGTTGGCCTCATGGATGGGCCGGCCCTGCCAGGATTAGATCTTTATTTCCTGTTATACTCCATTCTCCATCTGTTCTGCTCATCTCATCCCCTGGTGATCCCCATCTATGCATTCTGCTCTTTATGCCTTTAACAGTTGTTTTCTTTCTGTTCAATAATATAACCTTTTTGTCTCTTCTCCTCCTCCTTGCCTTTCTCAACACTGCTTGAGGATGAGTAAACATTCTTAAGCAGCGATTGGCAAATCCAGCTTGAGTTGGATTTGGCTTTAGGTTGTATTTAAAAGCCTTCCTGAAGTACGTGTGCTTCCCTTTGACTGAGAGTTCCCTTCCAACTCATAATTTTAATGTATGTTCAGTGATGGTGCCAAGCCTATGCACATATTAACCCTGATGCCATGTCCAGTTCATGGGTCTCTTCAGGCTCTGGCTGGGTACAGGACCTGGGGATATGCCTAGTGTTTGGTCATAAAAACTGGTTGGTCTCATCTCATCAGGATCATACTTCAACTCACTACTCAGGGTGGAGACATTGGGGCAGAGGCATACCTACCCTGGGGCATGAAATAGCACCTGCCATGGGCACTGTTTGGGTGGGGCATAAGCGTGTGCTCACCAATTGCTTCCCTGACTGGGGAAGCAATTGGCACACATATGCCCTCTCACATGGTTTCCCATCAAGAAGCCAAGGGGATTCCTGCTGCCTGGTGCCTATAGTTGCACCTCGGGCAAAATTGCCCCAGCTGTAGTGGCAGGACCCATGCACCCTCTTGCCTTCTCAAGTCAGGAAGCCAACAGAAGGTACTGCTGCCCTGGCTCAGGTGAAATTGCTGCGGCAGTAGGACCTTCCATGTGTGCAGGATTCCTGCCACCACAGCCCAGTGAAATTGCCCTGGCTGCATTGGCAGGACCTCTGGGCCCTTTGGCTTCCCAAGTTGGGAAGCCAGGGAAACGGGCTGGGTGCATGCAGAAGCAGTTGGAGCAAAATCATCCCAGCTGCTGCTGCAGGAGCCTTCATGCTCCCTTCCCTTTACGTGGTATCATGACATCACGCGTGTCTTCATGATGTCATGGAGAATGTTCAAGGAATGTCAAATGAGTTTCTATAAGATAAGTCAAATCTTTCAGGGCATCCTATAATGTAGAGTGGGACGGGATGCTGAGCTCCACCCGTGCATTCAACCATCATGACTTACACCATTGCCCACATCCTAGTGTGCTAAAATCATCAAAGGAAGAGGTCCTCAAGACCTGCAGCTGTCAAAGGGAAAGGAGAGAACACAGATCTTTCCATTTGCTTGGTTGGGTCAACTATTCACATCAATATAATATCTTTGCCAGTCAGGGGCAAATTTTATCTAGACAAAATTGCGCCCGTGGCATGCAATGAAATTGCACCCCCCCCCGCACGCAACGTCATGACGTCACAATGTTGTGATGTCATTACATTGCGGGGTGTGGCTTCTGTTGCCATGTGTCTGCAGAGCCAAAACACACACGTAAACAGACATAAACACACACACACACTCACACACACACAAAACAGACCCAGCCAGGGAAATGCAGCCAGCTCTGCCAGCCGTCCTGCCCCACCTTATCTCTTGAAATCCTGCATGAGGCACCTCCGGGCTGTCGTGGACATGGCGGGCTTGTGGTTTTAAATAAATAACTCATATACCGGGCGGCCCAGGGGAAGGAGAGGGAGGCGAGGCGTCAGGGCAAAAGCAGCGGCTGGGTGGCGAGTGAGGCGCTGAGGAGGTGGCAGCGACGGCGGCCTCTACTACTCTGAGTGGTCCACTCGCGCCTCAGAGGAGGGGGGAGACAGGAGGAGGAGGCCGTGAGGGGTGGGGAGAGGAGGCGGTGCCAACCACATAATTGAGGGCGACAGGGCCAGTGATGTCATGCACCCACTACGCACCTATGTGAGTACCGGTTACTAGAAGTTGAGCTGGCCCCGCCCACTCGAAGCTGGCCCCATCGGCTGGTTGGCTCAGCAGCTGCGCATGTGTACTGCACGCCCACAGCCGTTGCCTGCACTTTCTGTGAGGAGGCAGGCAGGCAGGCAGTGTGGTGTCGGCGGCGGCAGCGGCAGCGGAGCGAGAGGACCGGAGCCGGCAGCAGCGGCAGCAGCAGCAGCAGCAGCAGCAGTGAGGGAGACCCGGGAATAAGGCAGCAAGCATGAGAAGGTAGGCTTCCTGGGGCTCCCGCTCCCTCCAGCTGCGCAGATCCAGCATCCCGGTTCCTCCTGCAGCCTCCCCCCCAGCCCCCACGCGGTCTTTTTTTGGTCGCCCGTTCCCCCTCCTGCTCCTTGCCGGCTCCTTGCATTTAACATTAAAGTTAAATGGCTCCCTGTCCCAAAAGGGCTCACAATCTAGTACAGTCTAGCCTGCTATTTAACCAGGGAACAGTTGAAGCAAAATATGTATATACACATCTCTAGAAAGCAAAGCAATAGAAGTTAAATCAACACTAACCACAAGCTGAAGTTATCACAACATGATCACACCCATGGCAACAATCATGGCATCACTTCCGGCTATGACCTCACTTCCTGTCATGACATCACTTCTGGCTATGACCTCACTTCCTGCCACAACATCCCATCCGGCTTATGATGTCACTTCCAGTGGGTGGACCCCGACAAGTGCCAATCAAAAGAGAGTACCTGTTCCTAAATCATTTGGATGACACCACTGGACAGGGCACCTTAAAGTGGCCTTAAAGTGCCAGCGCCATGGCAGCCAGGAAAAGCTGGCAACTTTAAGGCCACTTTAAGGCGCCCCCGTGGTTTGCAGAGCCGGGGGGCACGGTGGCAGCTTCCTTCCCTGGGGTTGCTGCTTGAGCACTTTAAGTACTCGAGCGGCAGGCTGGGAGGGGAGACACTGGCGCACCTCAGGCTCGGGGCACAGGGGGTCGCAAATTTGCAGGCAGGAGGCGGGGTGCCATGCCAATGGCGCCCCCACCTTATGGAGCCCCAGGGCTCATGCCCCCTGCTGCCATACCCTAGTTACACCTCTGTTGCCAGTGGCTGTTTATGGCATTGCTTTTGCATCTTTTTATTTTTTAGAATGTTAACCATTTTGGGCCATTTTTTTGTTTATTTTGCTATGTGATTCACTTTGGGAATCCTGCTAACTGGACAAGAGGCACTTTTTCCAGTGGTGTTCCTCTTATATTTAGCAGGTGGAGAGTAACTGTCCCTCTTCACCCCTGCGCAGTCTTTCTAGTGGCTGTTGCTGGCGGTCTGCCTTTTTTTTTAGATTGTGAGCCCTTTTGGGACAGGGAGCCATTTAACTTTATTATTACTATTTGCCTGTAAACCGCTTTGTGAACTTCGTGTTGAAAAGCGGTATATAAGTACCTGTTGATTGATTGATTGATTGATTGATTGATTGATTGATTGATAGATATTCTCGTGGTGGCTGCTGCTGTAGATCATGATTCTACCACCTCTGGGTTTCTCCCTTCTAGCATGGACTCCCAGCAGTGGTCATTCCACATGGTTTCACATGGTAATTTTTAAGGGGAATGTATGGACAAGGCAGCGCTGCAGGTTAAACCACTGAGCTGAGCTTGTTGACCAGAAGGTTGGCAGTTCGAGCCTACGCAACGGAGGGAGCTCCTGTTGCTTGTCCCGACTCCTGCCAACCTAGCAGTTCGAAAGCACATTTAAAAAATGCAAGTAGATAATAGGTACCACTTCGGTGGGAAGGTAATGGCGTTCCATGTGCTATGGCCACATGACCATGGAAGCTTGTCCTTGGACAAACGCAAGCTCTTCAGCTTAGAAACGGAGATGAGCACCGCCCTTTACAGTCGGTCACGACTAGATCATTCGGTTGTGGGGAAACCTTTACCTTTACTATGTGAATTCTGAAGTTGGTTGTTTCCTTCTCTCCAGGGTCCATTCTTTCTTTGTCATCATATCTCCTAGATTCTAAGTCATTCTGGCAGGACCTTGTCTATTCTGTTCCTTGTACAGTGCTTAAATGTACAGTGCTTAACTGCCAACACAGCTTGTCTGCTGTCTGCCTAGGACAAACAGGTCAGTCTCTATGCAACAGAATAAACAGGCACAAATCTGAAATTCAGAAATCAGTGGAAGAACACTTAAATCTTCCACGATACTCTGCACTAGGCTTAAAGTGTCAATACTTAAAGAGAAGTGAAAATTGACATTGATTCTTCAACGGAAAAAATGCCAAATGAGACTAGAGTAGGAACCAGTTGAATTAACACTTATAACAAGGCTTGACACCATCACACAGATCTTAATCAGGACAAGGGCTTTATCATACTACAGCAGCATTGCTAGGAGGGTGATATTTCTAATTGCTGATATTGTGAATTGCCACAAGGTTTATCTAATATACTTTAAAGCTTGTTAGAGGTGCTCACATTTCCTCTTGCACTGCTCCATTGTTTTCAATTTTTTCTATATATCCATATACAGGCAGGCCCCTATATCGTGGATCTGGTATCCACGGACTCAATTATCTGTGGATCTGGGGCCTCCTTTTTACTCGAGTTTTGAGTCTTTTCATGGCAAGCTGTCAGGCATGTATGCACGACTACAAACGGTCGAAAATGGGAGGTGTGGGGGCAGCAATCGGAGTTGTCATTTCACACTGAAAAGTTAATGTTCTGGTGAGTCAATGATGCGCTGCTGACAGCACTTCACTCCTTCTACCGAACTGCCATTTCATTTGCATAAGTAAAGCACCAAAGCCAGGCTGACCTGTGGCTTTTACTCGAGCAAGCAAATGAGCATGCACGGCTACAGGGAAGCTTCAGCTGCATACGAAACTGGACACTTCCATGAAAACTCCTCTCCCCACCCCCCCCATTCACATCACAACTCAGAAGAACAGAAGGGGAAAAAATAGCCCTAGCTGTGGCAGCTCATTCATTCAGTGAGACCCTTTTTTCCACCAAAGCCAGGCTGAACCATCCTGCTGCCTGTTAACGTTCTGTTTATCTCCTTCCTGTAGCGTTCAGGATGGTTGCCTGCATGTCACATTCTTCAGTTAAGCAAGAACGTTTCTTTGTTAGGCAGGAAACACCTGTGCTCCAAGTCCTACTAAACGAGAACCAAGGTAATGGGCACCCGGCGTCATCCAAGGGCTGTTATTTACATAGGATCCCCCCATATCTGTGGTTTCTGTATCCATGCTCCCTGGAATGGAACCCCTTCAGATATGGGAGGGGGGACACACACCTGTAGTATTATATTCACTTGATTAGTAGCAGAAGTTATTAATAATACTAACCATGTTCCCTTTTAGTTCACTGGCACATGCAGTCAGGCTCGGCACAAATTGGGGTGGTGGCAGGTTGAAAATGATGTTTAGTGAAAACAAGCATACACACATGCCTTCTGAAGATCCCATGGTGCTTGAGCATGGGTGCCGTTTTCCCACTGTCAAACTAGACTGAGTGCACCATCTAGTCTGCAGAGCCAGGCCAATCACTGTCAGATGATCTTCAATCTTCATGTGCTCGGGTGATGCCTTAATCCATTGAGGATGCATCAGACTCTATCAAACCTCTGTATCCAAACCAACTTGGCAGTAGGTCAAGAGAGAGGCAACTTTGCCTCTCCTAGGCTCCACATAACAGCTTGACTTTGATTGCAGCCCCTGCTTCTTACCCTCTGCTTTTGTCTGCCTGATCTTGGGGTATCCTTGATCCGTCTCTCTGGTCTTCAACCAAAATGGACCACCCCCATCATGGCAAAGCTTGGCCAAGACCTGATTGAGAGATCAGAAAAGGGGAAAAGAAAGCTTATATCTCTTCATCTCTACCGTCTGATACACTTTTTTTTCCAGAGGTCCCCTCTTCTAACAAAACCAAAGTTTGTGACCTGCAGTACAGGTTTGCACTGATTTGATATCCATGGATTTCAGCAATCCATGGATAAAGATAGGGGAACATTAAACAAATCTCTCTTTTTTAATCTTGTTGCAGCAAAACCACTGATGTTCCCATATCTTTAAAAAGGCATCCCCAGTATCCACAGTTTCAGTTAGCCATGGGGGGTGGGGGTTGTCCGGAATGAAACCCCAGCAGATACTGGGGCACGCCTGAGTACTGAAGTCGCAGAAGTTCTTTCACAGTTACTTAATCTCCAATATGGATTTGAGACAGTCATAGATAAGAATCAGAGGATGATACTTTGGCGACTTCTTTCAGTGGGTTTTCTCCCTCTGCTACAAGAAGTGCCAACCCAGGGCAGAGCAGTAGGATCAGGCAGTTTGATCAGCCCCAGGGAGAATCCCACCTATGAAGAGAATTATAGTCTGCAGTAAAGAGATATTGACTTGCAACGAGCTGGGCTCCTTGACCTGATAGGCAAGTATTGATTGGAGGTGAATCAGAGGCCAGAATGTTCCTGGAAGTGAAAATGTTCACCTTCATAGTCACACAACAAAGAATCTGCCAAGAGGTGTGGAACTCCCTTTGAGAAGTTCTGCTCGATTGGATGTGGCACACAGTGCCTTCTTAGCTTCAGCCCTCCCTAACTAGGGAACTTCCTCCCCTGGGACAACTGGCTGGCTCCTAAGCTACCTACTTTAAAATGGACACAGAAAACATTTCTGCTTTTTGCCTGTTCCTGAGTTGTAGTTATGGCTACTTCTATTTTGCTTGCCCTTTATATTTTTGATCAGTCTGTGCTTGGCGGTTATTTTAAATTGCTGTATGACTGATTTCACTTAGGACCCAACCCTATTGAAACTTCTAGAGCTTTCCAGCCATGGCAATGGGGCATGTGCTGCATCCTGTTGCGGAGGGGCAGACATGGAGGCAGTGGTGTCATCTAAATGATTTAAGAACAGGTACTCACTTTTGATTGACACGTGTCAGGACCCGCCCACCGGAAGTGACATCATAAGCCAGAAGTGAGGTCGTGGCAGGAAGTGACATGAAAAAAGCCCTTTTTGAGGCCTCAGATGATTTTAAACTGACCCAACAGTTGCAACAGTATTCCACAGCACCCCCAGAACGTGTTAAGGAGGCCTGGCATCATGTTAAAACCCCAGAGCAACTCATTTTTCAGTGGCAAGGAAAGGAAAGGCTCCGCTCACTGCATGCCTGCCTGCCTGGCTCTGAGAACATGCAGGCAACTCAAACATGCAGGAAATTCAAACGTTGCAGAGGGCGGAGTCGACGAGTGGGCGGGCGAATGGGCGGGGCCAGCTGTAATCCTAGAAACCGGTACTTGCGTACCCCCGCATACCCCCTGCATGACATCACTGCATGGAGGCCTCCTCACGGTAAGGGAATGTTTTTTCCTTTGCCTCAGGGCTGCATTGTGGCTGGAAAGTTGGATAGGATTGAGCCCTAAATGTTGTTAGTCATCTAGAGGCACAAGCCCAACCAACTTTCCAGCACTAGGGGAATGCAGCTCTGAGGTAAGGGAACAAACATTTCCTTATCTTGAGAAGGCCTCTGTGACTGCCCCCCAACTACAGGATGCAGCACATGCCCCGTTGACACAGCTATGGTAGTGCTAGAAAGTTGCATCCTATTCAAATACATAAATAAAAAGGACTCTAATAGCCAAGAAACTGAAGCAGTGGTGCCAAATGGTGTAAAAGTCTTCTCTGGGTAAGGGAACATTTGTTCCCTTACTGGCGTGGGGTAAAATTCCATGCTCTGGGTGTGCATCTACATGGATCTGTACTAGCAAAGTCACTGGTGCAGGTCTGCATGGACCATGCCAGGGAATTAGATGTGGGAAAGAAGATAGGATATTGATGGTGGTGGCACCATCAATCCCACTCCCTCCTGGGCCCAATCAGCCCACCCCATGCTGCCCTCCCCCACCCCTCCTACCTCTCCCACTGACTTACCTGCTCTGGTGAGTGGGGGGAGAAGCACTGGAGCAGGTGAGAAAGAGGCAGCATGCATCGGATTGGACTCTAACACTTTAATCTAACACGGATTGGGAGGATGTGCTGGTCTCCCTAACTCCGAGAGTGGTCCAAACATACTTTATGGCGTCCCTTGTGCCAGCCAAACCTTGCTAGCCTGACTGTGCTGGCCTGACTCCAGGTTAGGATCGCGCTCTCAATTGGCTGGGTATTTTTGTACCTTTGCACCTCTAAACCCTGCCTAGAAGAATGTGAAGGGAGAGAGTCCCCCTGCTCTGCCACAAAATTTCCTGGGTGACTCTGGGCCAGTCACTATCTCACAGCTTCACCTACATCTATAAAACTGTGAAATAAAACAAGGTTGCTCATCTCAGGCCTCCATCTCTGTCTCCATCCAAGCTACTCCTAAATGAAAAGAAATTAAACTTGTGCCCCTGTAGAATGCACCAGAAACGTTTTTGCACAAGCTCTGTCTCAACAAATTGCTGTCAAGCCAGACTGGATTGGGCCCATAACCTGTATATATACTGTATACTGACAAAGTCTAGCTGGATCATATTTGGTGTGAACATACATTGCAATTCATCAGTGTAAGAAGCCCATTGCCAAAAGGAAAGTTTGCTTAATTTTATGAAATAGCTGGTAAATGGAGGGGAGAGAGAACTTGAGATTTGTTTTAGTCTCTCCTGACTGCAGGAAAATGTTCCTCACAGTTCAGGAACGCCAAGTTAACTCCTCCAGGCACATCTGAAATTGACAGTCATTCATATCCAAATCAAATCCCAAACATGATTGTTGCATGGGTGAGCTCATCGCATGCGTCTAATGGTAGCAGATGCCAAATGAAGGCCACCGTGGATGAGCTTAGGCTGTGCAACACAGCACATTTTTGCATGAGGTGAGCACCAGCTTGGAGCTGAACCAGGAACTTTCAAGTTTCCATGCTAATGAAAGGTCCTCTGCAAAATCCTTTTACGTGAAGCCCCAGTCAGAAAACAGAAGTGTTGAAAACCCATTTTCCCTTGGAGAGGTGTTAGCTCAACAGTTTTTGATACAGAGACTTTAAAAAAAATGGCCCCACCAAAAGACTTGAAATTTGCACTGTGAAAAGCTATACTTTTTTTTACTGTCCATTCATGTCATCATGTAAGAAAAGGGGGCAGAAGTTTGTGGGGTTTTTTGGGGGGGAGTGTTCATGCTTGTTCATTCACAGCCCCCCCCCCCCAACTAAAATGAAAGATGCAATTTTGCCTTCTTATGTTAGGTCAGGGGCTAACCTCTGTCAGTGGGTCAAATTTAAAGCTTTCGGGCAATAAGCACCTGTAATTATTTTTTGAAGAAACTGTTGCACAAATATATCTAATGTAGTTATCATAGTAATTTTTGCTGAACTTCTCCAGCTTATTAGTGGGGGAGAAAAAATTGCAGGCTGTATTATAAGCCAGATCAATGTTTTAAAAAAAAAAGATTTTTCAACAGGCCACATCTTACTCCAGGAAGCAGCCTGAAGTCTTCCTCTGCAATATCATGCAACAGCGAAGCTGTGTGATCAGTGAAACCATATTTTTTTAAGAAAAAATTTTCTGGGTTTTTTTTTTTTTTTGCTTTCAGCCTTTTTGCACAATTTCCATATGAATTGATAGTCAGTACCCTGGACAGTGTCTTTAAAAATGTGTGAGCATACTACCATAGTTTACCAAACACAACAATTTTGTTTCAGGTGGAAACACCGCAAAAAATTTTCAGAAAAGTTTTTTTCATTTGGAAGTTCCCGGAACAGATTGCAAAAATGCATCATTAAAAGCATTTTGCAACTGCAACGACTGTAGAAAAGCACACAGTTGTCAGGAAACCCAGACAAAGCCTTTGATTGTGTGGATCATAACAAACTGTGGCAAGTTCTTGAAGAGATGGGAGTACCAGACCACCTGATCTGCCTTCTGAGAAACCTGTATGCGGGTCAGGAAGCTACAGTTAGAACTGGACATGGAACAACCAACTGGTTTCAAATTGGGAAAGGAGTACGACAAGGTTGTATACTGTCACCCTGCTTATTTAACTTATATGCAGAATACATATGAGGAAGGCAGGGCTGGATGATTCACAAGCTGGAATCAAGATTGCTGGGAGAAATATCAACAACCTCAGATATGCCGACGATACCACTCTAATGGCCGAAACTGAGGAAGACCTAAAGAACCTTCTGATGAGGTTGAAAGAGGAAACTGCAAAAATTGGCTTGAAGCTCAACATTAAAAAAACTAAGATCATGGCCACCACTCCCATCACTTCCTGGCAAATAGAAGGGGAAGAAATGGAAGCAGTGACAGACTTTATTTTCCTGGGCTCCAAGATCACCGCAGATGGTGACTGCAGCCATGATATTAAAAGACGTTTACTTCTTGGGAGAAAAGCTATGGCAACTCTAGACAACTTAATCAAAAGCCGAGACATCACCGTGCCAACAAAGGTTTGCCTAGTCAAAGCTATGGTTTTCTCAGTAGCAATGTATGGCTATGAGAGCTGGACCATAAGAAAGGCAGAGCGCCGAAGAATAGATGCTTTCAAATTATGGTGTTGGAGAAGACTCCTGCGAGTCCCCTGGACTGCAAGGAGATCCAATCGGTCAATCCTCCAGGAAGTCAAACCTGATTGCTCCCTGGAAGGACAAATTCTGAAGCTGAAGCTCAAGTACTTTGGCCACCTCATGAGAAGAGAGGATTCTTTAGAAAAGACCCTCATGCTGGGAAAGATTGAAGGCAAAAAGAGAAGGGGGCGGCAGAGGATGAGATGGTTAGATAGTGTCACCGAAGCGATGAACATGAAATTGGGTGAACTCAGGAAGCTAGTGGAGGACAGGGAGGCCTGGCGTGCTGTGGTCCATGGGGTCGCGAAGAGTCGGACACGACTTAGCGACTGAACAACAACAACAACAACATGTTAATCTCTGGATATTATTGGAAATTGATTATCTGCCAACATAGTAACCCCCCCCCCCATCTTAGCTGAAATGTCCACAGTTATTAACTGATCAATAACAATTGCCTAGGTTTCTTTGCCTAGTCAGAGCTGGATAAAATCCCCATCAAAACCCTGGGAGATCACTGCCGGACAGTGTAGATAATGCTAGGTTAGATTAAATTGCCCAATTCAGTATGACACAACTTCATATATCTGTGAGGGGAATTCATAGCTGGAGATCTGCTGCTGGTCAATGTCTGACAATACTGAGTTAGAAAGACCAAGGACCTGACTAACTAAGAGGAAGCTTCCTACATTAACAGGGGCATTCGGGGGGAAATGGTGGTCATTAGCTGGTGTGAAGACCACAGCCCCTGTGGGGAAGGGAGAAAAAGCTGGAAGTGGAAAAGGTAGGTCTAGTTTGCCTCCTCCCTTTCACACATGAAACCCACCCAAAATTTGGTCAAAGCGGTCTTTATTTGCCTGCCCCCACTTATACAAAACTGCGATTCTTCCTTTACCATTGCAGATACTTAAAGTGACCTGAAACACAGAGCCACACAAATTGGTTGGCAATTCAGTGGAACTCCTTGCCCCAGGAGGTGGTGATGGCATCTGGCCTAGGCGCCTTTAAAAGGGGATTGGACAGATTTCTGCAGGAAAAGTCCAACGTGGGCTATAGGCCATGATGGGTCATGCAACCTCCTTATATTAGTAGTAGGCTACTTCAGAATGCCAGATGCATGGGAGTGGCAACAAGATACAGGCATCATGTTGTTTCGTGTGCTCCCTGAAGCATCTGGTGGGCCACTGTGAGATACAGGAAGCTGGACTGGATGGACCTTTGGCCTCATCCAGTGGGGCTCTTCTTATGTTTTTATGTTCAGGGCACAATCCTAACCTGGATTTGTAATTCATAAAGCGAATTTGGACCACTCTTGGAGTCAGGGAGTTTGACGTACATGCGTGTGCCCAACTCCCTGACTCAGACAGTGGTGCAAATGCCCTTTATGGCGCATTTGCGACACTTCTGGCCCGGCACAAGGGATTTGTGCTGGCCTTACTCCAGGTTAGGATTGTTCCCTCAGTTTGTCATCTGGTTTAAGAACATAAGAAGAGCCCTGCTGGATCAGGCCAAAGGCCCATCTAGTCCAGCTTCCTGTATCTCACAGCGGCCCACCAGGTGTCCCAGGGAGGCATAGGACAACACGATGCTTGCATCCTGTTGCCACTCCCTTGCACCCGGTACTCTGAAGTAGCCCACCACCAATGTAAGGAGGTTGCACAATCCAACATTGCCTATAGCCCACGATGGACCTTTCCTCCAGAAATCCGTCCAATCTCCTCTGAAAGGCATCCAGACCAGATGCCATCACCACCTCCTGTGGCAAAGAGTTCCACAGATTAAGTACCCGCTGGGTAAAAAAGTACTTCCTTTTATCTGTTTTAACTCTCCCAACCCTCAGTTTTAGCGGATGGCCCCTGGTTCTGGTGTTTTGAGAGAGGGAAAAGAACATCCCTTTATCGACTCTATCCCTTCCATGCATTATTTTGTATGTCTCAATCATGTCCCCCCTCAGGCGCCTTTTTTCTAGACTGGAGAACCCCAAACACTGCAGTTTTTCTTCATAAGGGAGGTGCCCCAGTCCCGTAATCATTTTTGTCGCTCTGCACCTTTTCCAGCTCCACTATGTCCTTTTTGAGGTGCGGCGACCAGAATTGTACACAATATTCCAGGTGTGGCCTTACCATCAATTTGTACAATGGCATGATAATATTGGCTGTTTTATTCTCAACCCCTTTTTTAATTACCCCAAGCATAGAATTGGCCTTCTTAATTGCTGCCGCACACTGGGTCGATACCTTCATTGAATTGTCCACCAGCACCCCAAGATCTCTCTCTTGAGCTGTCACAGACAGCTCAGAACCCATAAGCCTATAGGTGAAGTTTTGGTTTTTTGTCCCAATGTGCATCACCTTACACTTGTCTACGTTGAAACACATCTGCCATTTTGCTGCCCATTTCCCCAACTTGGAGAGATCCTTCTGGAGCTCTTCACAATCCCTTCTGTTCTTCACCACCCGGAAAAGTTTTGTGTCAGTTTGTCAGTGGTTGTTTATTCCCTCTCCCTTTGGAGTACTGTACTGTATTTGTAATTTCTTTTTCAGTCTGCTTTTGGGAACATCCTAAGGACAGATGCAAAAAAAAAACTGAAAAGGCTTCAACAACTTCTTTGGGACACAGAAGGCATTTTTGCTAATGGTCAATGTCCCAGTTTATACAATCAGGAGAAATGGGCAGAAAGGGAACCAATTAGATCCAGCTATTCCTCAGTCCTTTGCTCTCCCAGGTTTCCATTTATTTCTCTCCCCCATCTCTTTGGGCCTTGCAGGCTCAGTTTTAAAGTGAGTGTCTTTTTGTTGAGCACTTGATAACAATCCAATTTCTGCTGGCCCCTGGCTTCTTTGAGCTCTGCGGATTCCAAGCTTTGGTTCAAAATACAGATGAGAGCCACGTTTGACAATGCATAAATGTACCCCAGTCCACCAAGGGAGATTTGTGAAAGCAAAAGCACACAGAAGCAATTGCTGGCGACAGGCGGTGGCGGACTGCATCCATCTGGGTTTGCTCCACTTCAAAACAGGCTCTACTTTAGCCTGGTTAAGTTTATCCTCCCTGTCCATTTTTCATAGTGGACAGCAGTTTTTCATTAAGCTGACGTGACACTCTGTGTGAAGCTACATCACGATATAAAGGCATGTCCCAGTATGCACTGATTTCAGTTATCCACAGATACCATGCATAGTGGGATGCCTATTAAAAAATAGCAGAACATTAAATAAATCTCCTTTTTTTGCCTTGTTGCAGCAGATCCACTGATGTCCCCCCATCTTTAAAAAGGCATCCTTAGTATCCATGGTAACCATGGTAGCTACAGGGGCATAGCTAAAGAAGTGCAGAGGGATGCAATTCCACCAGGCAACAAGCTTTGGGGCTGTGCTTGACTTTACTTAGCCAAAATTGTGAAAACCTTGGTATGTATGAATAATATCACCATATTATATATCATTGGAAAGGTAATTTAATGCAGAATTCAATTAAACAAAGCAGAGTGTAATATCTTTACTCTGTGAAAAGGTATGGCCAAAAAACCCAGAGAAAACAGAAACATAACTATGATATCACTTCCTGTTGTGATGTCACTTCTGGGGCAACATTTTGCCCAATGTGCTGGGCTACACTTTCATTAGCTATGTACCCCAGCAGACACCAGGGCACACCTGTAGTGTCACATATCCTAACCTGTGAATGAAATAGTGGCTGCCAGTTGCAGAATGCTGCTGTCACATCACAAAACACAGGCAACAATGGTGAAGAAAGACAAAAGGGGCAAAGGAGTCTTGGCCCCACTTTCCTCCCTCCCAAAAACCATCCCCAGGATGCACATCAATCCATGCACTCTATCCCTACCTGTACCATACTTACCAGCTATGAGAGTATCTGACCCACTTGGACAGTCTGAAGTAGATGAAAAAACTCCCATCCTCAGTGAATTGGGTTCGAGAGCAAAAAATTCCTACTTGGCCTTAACAGATGACTGAGTAGTTCCAGGTTGACTTGTTGGCCACCTGGAACCAACTGCCAACTCAGTTGGCATGAGGAACCAACTAAGACTGAAATAAACACCAAGGCAGCCAACAATGCTGCCAGCCCCACCCAAAGCAAGAATGACAGCCAATCAGCAGCATCCTGCTCTTCCTTGCGACCTCCAGCAATGCCTTAAGGCACTATTGTTAGGAAGAACGGCACAGAGATGAGTGTCAATTCTCCAAAAATCAGACTGCAATAAACAAAACATAACATTAAAAGAGACAGAGAGATGGAGAGAAGATTTGTACCTGCGGCATCTAGGAAAATGCCAGTCTAAATCTTGCTCAGAACTGTGACATTAAGAGAAACAGCAAGGAACTGGCCTTTAACTTGGGTGACTTTGCTCACACCTGAAAAGACCTTTGCCTTTAACTTTCCTCTCTCTCTCGCTCTCTCTCTCTCTCTCTCTCTCTCTCTCTCTCTCTCTCTCTCTCTCTGAGACAGAGGCATATCTCCTGTTGTATGACTCTAAGATCTGTGATTCAGAGGTAAATTGCATCTGAACATGCATGTCTCTCTCCCGCTCTCTCCCTTTATCTCTCCCGCTGAATAAGCACTCTTGATAAGTGGTTTTCAAGCATTTTAGCACTGGGACCCACTTTTTAGAATGACAAGGACCCACTGGAAGTGATGTCTTGTCTGGAAGTGCCACCATTGTGACACAGAGTCTACTGCTTTTCTGAGAATGCAGCAATAAGTTGGGTTATATCTCAACCATTTTCCAATAGCAAAGTGAATCAGGGCGCAATCCTAAATTGAGTTCGGCCAGCACAAACTAAGCCAGCAAAGTTTGGCCAGCATAAGGGACACCGTATAGTATGTTTGGACCACTCTCGGAGTCAGAGAGGCCAGCACACAGATGTGCTCCATCCTCCCTGACTCCAAGAGTAGTCCAAACATGCTTTACGATGGCCCTTGTGCTGGCCAAACTTTGCTGGCTTAGTTTAAGCCGGCCTAACTCCAGTTTAGGATTGTGCTCTCAGAAAGGAAAAAAAAAAGCCTATTTACAACCTTGACACAAGCAAAACAACCACACAGCCCTTTCCATAGTCCCATCTTCCCATGTTTTCAATGATGGTGCGACCTGCAGACTGAGAAACACTGCTCTTGACTAGTGCTCCGAGCCTCCAAAGGTAGATCGTGACTGATCTATGAGATTCTTCTTTTTCTGAACACTTGCTGGATTGGAAAAGACCTCGGGCTTTGTAACATCCCCTTGGCCACACCCATCTCCTCAAGAGGGAAGGGAGGCGGCAAACGGATCAACCCTAGAACATGGTTGAATGGCTCAGTAAGAAATAACACTGGGACAAAGAGGCTGGAGTTCAGAAGAGTTTTATCAGCAAGGCTGTGAGCTGTTCCATCTGGCTGCATCACTAGGAGGAACAACGTTTACAACCCCTAACTGAAAGGACAGAAAGAAACAGAAAAGAGGCACTGCTTGGTCAAAAGAGTCCAGAAAACCAAAGGAAGGCACCACCCTGCAGTCGAAGGAGGAAGAAGTAGGGGCTATGCCCACTCACAGTCTCTTGTAGGATGCTCAGGCTCTGGCCCTTACTTCAGAGTGTCCATGGTGTCTGCTGACACCCACTTGCTGGGGTCACTGCACCAGGGCTTCAGGGATGGTCCTCCCACCAAGCAAGATCCCATGGAAGGAGAACAGCAGGCAGCCCTCCGACGGCAGAGGCTGCAGTGGATTCAGCTTGGGGCAGGAGAAGCTGCAGTGGATTCAGCTTGGGGCAGTGGCATAGCTAAGGGGGTGCAGGGGGTGCATTTGCACCAGGCAACAAGCTTTAGGGGGGGCAACAAGTTCAGTTTGACACTAGTGGCCAAAATGGTGAAAACGCTAGTAATTATGAATAATATCATCTTGTTATATATAATTGGAAAGGTAATTTAAGGCAGAATGGGATGAGACAAACTGGAGTGTAATAGCTCTGTCAAACATTATAGCCCAAAACTCAGAAAATGAAAATATAACTGTCATGTAAAAATTGCAGTTTGTTAAAAGCACAGTTTTTAGGAGTAATACTGTCATGTTGTGTATCATTCAATGTGTATATCATTCAATGTGGAATTCATCAATTGTCTTACACGTTATATAAGTCCATCCAATTTCCTGTCATCAGGTAAGGAGGGACCAAGCTTAGCATGCCAGTTGGCATGGTCTTGGGCCAGCCCTGGGTAACCTACAGGGCAAGCCTATGCATGTCTATTCAGAAGGAAGCCCCACTGAGCTTAATGAAACCACCCCCAAGTAAGTTTGTTTGGGATTGCAGTTTTAGGCAGGATATATCATTCTGTTACCGCTTTACACATCCTGCTCCACTTTCATAAGGTCTCACACAGAATGCTATTTCAGGATCACTCAAGTAAGCATGAGGATTACTATGATAATGAAAATCCACCCTGTGGGAAATCTTGAGTTAGCAGAGCTGTGTAGATCAGATGAATGACATTTGGATCTCTACTACGCTTTTGGGAGGAATAGTACCTGCCATATATTTTTTTAAAGTTACATTTGTTCCTTTCTCAAAACAAGCTCTCATTCTTTAAATGAAGCCTATGACACCGATTCAAAAGCCAATTTCCCCCATAAATTTATACCTCATAAATGCACCCACTGGCTCCACCCTGGCTTTATTCCCACATGTGTATTTAGAACATGCAATTTTGATGGTATTACATGTGCAACAGAGCCTCCTTATTCTTGGGTTTGGCATACGCGAATTTGAACACAGGTGGGAAGGGCCCACCTGGACCATCTGAACCCGATTAAAGCTGGGCCCAACCAAAGGGCTTCCATAAGCCTCATAATGCCTAATAAGGCAATAAAAACATCACTTCTGGTTTTCACTGAAAATGGGAAATCACCTTTTTGCCCATTTCGAGCACTCTGAGGTCCACCTCTGCAAGCCTCAGAAAACCCTCCAGTCAGGTTTGGAGGGTGCCCCCCCCCAAAAAAATTACAGATTTGAACATCCACAGTTTTCCTTATCCATTTCGGGAATAGAACCCCTGAGGATAAGAAGGACTTGCCGTGTACTGACGTTTTCTTTTTGTGCAGTGTTTTACCAATGTACACATGTGCTCCTGAGCATTGGTAAAACACAGCACAAAATTAATCTTGCTAGGATCACATCAAGTTTGCGTATTTGTAGTGTTCTGTCAGTTGTACACATGTGTTTCATTAAGGGGAAAAGGCACAAATTAACTGAAGGCTATGGGAAGCATGCATATGGAGGTATTCTGAACAAAATTTAGGGTGCAGTCCTAATCTGGAGTTAGGCTGGCACAATTAGGCCAGCAAAGTTTGGCTGGCAGAAGGCCCACCATAAAGCATGTTTGGACCACGCTCGGAGTCAGGGAAGATGCTGTACATTTGTGTGTTGGCCTCTCTGACTCCGAGAGTGGTCCAAGCATACTTTACAGTGTCCCTTGTGCTGGCCAAAC
>JAJKFI010000106.1:4661146-4677029 GCA_029204185.1 Lerista edwardsae | reverse complement strand
GAGAGTGGTCCAAGCATACTTTACAGTGTCCCTTGTGCTGGCCAAACTTTGCTGGCCTAATTGTGCTGGCCTAACTCCAGGTTAGGATTGCTCCCTTAGAAGTGGATACAACCCAAAGGATGGACAATTCCTAATAAACAATTTCTACGCTGGAATTTCAAAAACTGGGGGAACCTGAAATGCAATTAATTTTGGAAGAAACATTTTTCCTGAAAGAAACATTCATTGGCTACAATCCTCGATCTGCTCCAACTGTGGCCACTCCCTATTTCTTTAAGTAAAGACTCACTGACACGCCAAAGAGTTTTCATTGATAAAAATGGGCCACTCAAAGCGGCCAAATGCCTTGGTGGTTTCACTGAATGGGAAATCAATAGGGCTCCAATATTAATTGTAGGCCTCTCAAATGGGCTGCCACAATTTAACTACAGTTGAATGAAGACCTTGAATGCTGTTCAGAGATTCATTCTGTAATTTGGATGCCTTTCTCCTGGATCTATTTGTTTAAATTTACACTCCATCCTTCCTTGCTCTTTCTCCCTCCTGTAGCTGATGATTATGATCCTTGTTCCTTCCTGCCGAGCCTTCACAAAGGTTGTCCATCTTAAAGTTTTTATTAGCAGCATCTCTCCTACCCCTCCCACACAGGAGAGTAAACAAGAAATTAACCTGAAATTAGAATTGGCCATATTCCTTGATTACTTTGCCCGCTTTCCCTGACGTGCTGCAGCCCACTTGATTTCTGGTTTCCTTGGCAATTTCACCCCTTTCTCAATCCCCTGCAAGCTTCCCGTTTTTTGCAAAAAAAAAAAAAAAAAGGGGGGGGGGAAAGCAGGTTTAACAACAGCTATTAGCGGTGCTTGTAATCCTCCTCCAGCCTCTTAATGGCACTCTGGCTGCAGTTAATCATGGGGAGAGGAAACACCATTAAAATTACTTCTAACGGTTCTCGCCCCTCTATTCCACCCTTTTTGGCTGCAGCCTCTTTGATACCTCCACAGAGTTGTTTGAATGCTTGATAGTGCCTGTGTTTGTGAGTAATGGTCTCTCATATTAGACACTTCTGTATAATCTGAGAGTGGGGGAGGCAGAGGAGTATGTCATCAAATTTGCTTTAGAGATGAAAAACAATGTCACAGTTTTTCTCGTCAGGTTGTCAACAGAGTTTGGAGAGAGGGGGTTGTCAACCAATTAAATAACTTTAATGAACTGAGCCTGTGATCTAGGGCTGTCTAGGTAAAATGCGGATGGGATCAGGGAAGCAGGGCCCAGGGCTGACCTTATTTTGAAGCTATTGCTTGGGGGAGAGGAAGATTTTAGCAAGAACATCATAGTCTTGTCTTGAATCTTCATTGTGTCCAATGAAAATCTGTGAGGTTCACTGAAGATGCAGTAGCCTTGGAGGGATGCTCAGAAGCATTGTCCACCCTCTTGGTACTTTGAGCACACTTGGCAGCTGAAGTGTCGAATGGAAAACATTTGCTCCTTGAAATTCTTTGCGGCTGTGGTTCTCAAACCTTTTAGCACTGGGACTCACTTTTTTTTTTAAATGATACTTTATTGGGGACCTGCCTACATTTATGAGAACTAGAAAAATTGTTTTACAAGCAAGAAGTGATCATTTTTAATAAGTCACACTTTTTGACAGAACTCCACATCCTTTTTAGAATGTTCTGAATGCTTTGAATCTAAATGACATTTGAATTCTGAGTTCAGTGATTGATTCAGCGCTGAGAACAACATTGCACAGAGCGCATTGTGGCTTCTCTATGCTATTGCTGATCAAGGTGGTAAAGCCAAATTTTAGATAGTCTTCAGAGTATTTACGTTCCACTTCCTGTGTGCTGAGACTCACATAGGCATGCACAGGTAAGGCGTGACTTGCCTCCTTGGAAAGAGACCCAGAAGACACTTCATTGCTTACATATACACACACACACACCAAGTTGAGCCCATAACAAGGCTAATTTCCCTCGCAGCCACAAGCACTAAGGAAGTGGCAGTTTAATAGGGAAGCCAAAATGAAGCTTCCAAGATGATGGTGCCAACTTTTTAAGATGGCTGCCCCAACTTCTTTGCAACCGCCTAAAATTGATTCGTGACCCCCTTGGGGGTTCCAGCTACCAGGTTGGGAACCACTGCTTTACAGGGTTGTTGTAAGAGTGCCTAGAAGTCCTTAACTACCACTGATATTTCCTTTCATATAAGTACTGTGTACTTGGCATCACTGTTTAAGTATCCCCATTTGGTAGCCCTGGCTATCTTCTACCCCACAGCCAGCTTTGGTGCATCTTTTGTTTCCTGATTTACTCCTATAAACAAGCAGAAGGTGCCCCACTGAATAATTTATTTTAGTTAATTTTTTTTTTGAAGAAGAGCTCCTTTTAATATTTCATAAATGGTTGTAATGAGCCAGCAGTCTGTTTTCGTTAGGCTGTTTATGTGTCGTTAGGTTGGGCAGGCTGGGAACGAGATACTTTAAGTTAATAGGCTGCCCTGAGAAAGAAGTAAATGTGGCTTCATAAATAAAAGGCATTGGAGATTCAGACACACCAGAAAAACTGAGAGCCCAATCTTGAGGGCTCTATCACTGGCAGTATGAGCGTACCGCCAGCTCCGGCTATAAAGAATTTTTACGGCACCCGGAGAGTAGGGAGAGCCAGCTCTGGGGCTCGTGCCAGTCAGCGCAATGCCTCAGTGTGGGCAGAATGGCTGGCTCAGCAGTAAGGCCTGTCGGAGCAGGGGATACGCAGGGAGGGGCGGAGCTGTGTGAGGGAGGGGAGAAGCGGGTTCGTACGAGGGGTAGTTAAGGACTGGTGGTGGCAGATCGTATCCCTCACATTGGGCTGGGTGGCCCTCCTTGATTCTGCACCCATTCAAACATGGGTGCAGAGTTGAGGAGACTCATTGGCGCAGTGGTGGCATTACGCTGCCTTGTAACTGTGGGATCTATTTTTACATAGGAGGGATCTACTCTGTTTTCCCACCCATCGTCTCAAATGATATAGATCTGGTAATGCAGAGTCAAACTATCGGTTTCAGCGATAAAAGGGAAGGTTCCATCATGGAATGTTCAAAAGTGATGTAGGTTCTGTAAGAAAAGTGAAAAGCTGGTTAGTGAAGGGCAAACATTAGGAGTCCTCTCCATGGCTTGTCTCCATAACAGGCATTCCAACATAGGCTATCTCCAAATATGGAGGCTTCAGCTATCATAATACCTGTTGCTATTAGTTGGCTGAATTGCTCTGTTTCCATGTCATCTGAATATCACAGTTTTCTTTTTCTCCATTCTGCTCTCATTTGCTAAAAACCCCTTGGATTTTTTTCCCTTTCACTGCAAAAACAAAGTCTGTACTTAAACATGTATTTTTGCAAGTATTTTCATGTATTTCCTACCCAAACAACTGCAGTGATATGCTAATATACCGCCAAGGAAATCAGGAGACAAAAGATGCACCAAAGCTATCTGCACGGTTGAAGATAGGCAGTGAAGTCCACTAACAGTATTCATTACACATTACGTGGGAAGAGAGTACTTCCTTTTTCTAGTATTGAACCAGCTGCCAATTAGCATCATTGGATAATCCTTCCAAAGTTTGTTGTATTCTCTCTCTTTCCACATGGTTTGTAATTTTTGTAACCTCTCATAAGGCTTTGTTATGCAAGATCTCCATCATTCTTGCTATGGTCTGCGTAGTTGAAGTAGGGAGAGTCTCTGCACATGTGGGTCCATATTGTGATCACTGTAACTGCCTGTGTTGATTCAGTGATGACAGCTATGTATTTGGTTTGGCAATGATGGTTTCCCCCTTTTAATGATCTCTGCTGTTCTCTGGGATTTTTTTTTGGGATATGTGTGTGGTTATTTTATCTATTGTTACACACACACAGTGTGTGCGCCTAGTGGCATTACAGTGGCATGCCTAGTGGGAGGCGTGGGGGATCACAGTTGCCTGAGTGGCAGTGGAGCAGCAGCTGCTGCTCACCAACTACCTGAGCCACCACAGGGGCAAAGGCGAGCCATGTTCGGGCCACCCGTCTGCCCCTGTGCTCAGATTGCTCCGAAATGGAATGCAGAGGGGCAGGGGTAATGCAAGCCTGTGTCGAGGGCTGGTGGTGCTTGTCAACCTAGCCGTTGCAGGGCCTCACATGCATGCGCACACAAGCACACACACACATGCACGCATGCACACACACACACAGAGAATTTTGCCATATTGTGAACTGAAGGGGAAGGGCTTTATTAGAAAAGTAACTTTTAAAAAAAAAGTCCATTGAAAGGGGCAAATGGGAAGTATGATAAGTAAAAAACATTTACACTTATCTCTGTGTAAGCCTGGAGGCTATCTATGGGTCTCCTTGGATATATGCCACCTCTTTTGGTGGTGTATATCCAAGGAGAGGTTTAAAATGGGATAAGATCCAGCATGTGTCATTGCCATTGGATCCTGCCTCCTCCTCACCCCAGTCCTTCCTTCCTCCTGCCCAGTTATGCTTCCAGCCCGCCTTCTCCCTGCCCACCCCTATCCCCACTGCTGATTTCGGGCCTAATCCAATCCAACTTTCCATCACTAATGCAGCTACAATGCAGCCCCCCATAAATGTTCCCTTACCTTGAGGAGGTCACTGTGACTGCACTCCCATTGCAGAATGCAGAGCATACCCTATTGGCACAGCTGCGTCAGACCAGGGAAGTTGGATAGGATTGGGCCCTTACTAAGTCCTTGGGTGTAGGGGTCCAGCAGCAGAGCTGCAGTGCTGCAACCTCTTCTGGTAGCACTCACAGAATGGCCATTGATGGAGTCCATGTGGAACTATCCATTGGCTGAAAGGAGCCCTTATGTCAGGGGAGGGACTGGAAGAAGTCACAAGGGGAGCCACAACAGTATTCAGGTAAAGCAAGGTACTGATAGCTCACTGGACAGAGATATAGACTGAGATACAGGCAAGATACATTCAAGTCCAATCAAGAGACTTGCCTTCAATAGCAAGGCACTCACTTTTTTTTTTTGGATCAGCCAGAAATACCCATGGAGTGAACAAAAGGTAAGAAGGAAGTGGGTCTAGAACCCACAGTGGCCACTCCACAAAGCCACATACGACCCAGCCACAGCAACAGGTAGAGTTGCCAGCATTCTCCTTCCAGCAGGGCTATTGTGAGGGAGAGTGGTGCCAGAAGAGAGTACAAAGCAGTAGGGTTCTGAAGGGGGTGAATGCACAGCGACTCAGCCCCTTGTGGCAATAGTGCAGCACCAGTGTATTTATGGTGCTGCGAGGGAAGGCTGTGTTTGGTTCCTTTTGGTGAAAACCTCCTAGTGATGTCATTGGTCAGAGGCATATCTGGATATGCCTGGAGGGGTCAGTATCCTTACTCTTCCTTGTCCCTCCCATGCCTCTTCCATGTCATGTTCCATTTCCTTCCTTGTTTTGGCCTTGTTTTGGCAGGCAGGGTTGCACTGCAATCTGGGTGATGTTGAAGCTAGGTTGGCACAGTGCTTTTCTTGCATTGTGCTGGTGTCTATGGCACATATGCTGGTGGGCTTTCATTACGCCAGTATACATGGAGATATACTGGCATATCTTGCGGGTAGGATTGGGCTGACACTTTTCTGGGTGAATTATGCACTGTCTTTAAAAGATAAAGAGAAAAAAACCCATCCCGACTCCACAGGACAGAGTCTTGGCGGGGGTGATCATTTTCCGTGAAAAAGTGAGGCTCTTTTCAGAAAATGCAGAGAGAAGCTCGGTCATTTTTCAATTCCACTCATCCTCCACCATATATAAAAAGTAAGAGTTTTGGGGAAAAATCTAAATTGAAAGCAAATCGCAAACGGGGCTTTTCTGGGTGATAAAACCTCACATTCCATTGCTTCCTTGTACAATATTTATTTTATCCTCTTTATAACCACCCGGGCTGTCTCTACATGTTATTAAAGTAATGCATTTGCTTAACCTCCACTTAAATTCTCCTCCCAGCCCTCCCTCTCCTGATTGTACATCTCCTTGCGACACAATTTCCAACTGCTTTTCCCATTGCGGCTGGGCAATTATATTAACTACCTCTATTTGCAAGAGTGGTGAATCACAAGGCAAACCTGGATGTTAAGCCTCACCCCATTGCCGACATTGCAGCTATAGACCCTCTGCTTTGCGGAAATCTGGGTAGGAATAATTACTATGGTCCATTCCCAGGTCTGGCAAACCTGCACTGCAGAGTGAGTCTGGAATTGACCCAGAGCTTCAATATTTTCAGTTTGGAACTTGTGTAGGAACTGCTGGATCTGACTAAAGGGTCATCTAGTCCAGCTTCCTGTGTCCCAGAGTAGGGATCTCTGGAAGGATTACAAACTGACATTGTGGCCACTGCCAGAAAAATTACTGGGGAACAAGGAGCAAAGTGCATTTCTGGTGGTGGTGGTGGTGGCGGGCAGCAAGCGTTGTCTCACATTTCTGAAAGAGAAATAGCAGTGTATAGTCAGTCCTCCTTATATGCAAACACACTATCTGCGAATTCGCTTATCTGTAAGGGGCAGGACTGCTACTTACGTCATTATTTGTGCCTCTGTCCTCCTTATCAACTATGCAGAGACTTTTCGAAGGCTGCAGGGACCTTCAGAATGGCACCTGCGACTAGTGATGACCCCTTTAGAATGGCTGGCAGAAGCATCCACTGGCTGTGTTTAAAGGGTTCATGCTGGTCACGGGTGTCATTCTGAAGATCCTTGCAGTCTCTGGAAGGTCTCTACAGTATTCAAAGAGCTTTTGGCACTTCCTGCTGCACTCTGCTGGCTTTCTAAGAGTCCCTGCTGGATTCTTCTGATGGCAGATAAGGTACCCCTTGTACCTAACCCCATTGATCCCATAGGATCAATGGTTCATTATCTGCAAATTTGCTATCCACAAGGATTTCCAAGAACCTAACTCTAGCAGATAATGAGGACTGAACAGTATTTACATTAAATGTCCCACAGGGCCAACATAAGACCTCCTGGCACCTGAGATGGCATGCTAAATTCTTCATGTGGTGATGTGACAGCCTCTCCTTCTCCCATTCTCTGAATTGGATAAGGAAGAGGGGACAGAGTAGGAGGGGAGAGCTCTGGGCTACTCTAGCCTACCACTCTCCTCTTCTGATCCACATCACCCTCTTCCATTTCCAATCCAGAGAGAAGGCGAAGGAGAAGCAATGGAGTTGAGTGGGAAAACTGAAGTTGGTGTTCCCCTCATCAATCTGCTGCCTGAGGAGACCTCAGTCAGACTCATGGAATGAGCCAGTCCTGTTATCCGATCCTGTTGTCCAATCCGATGTCTTACCTAAAGGAAGTTCTTTAATGTTAATGGAGTTAAAAGTTCTCTAACATGAGGTGTTCTTTTTCACGACTGAGCATTGCGATTATGTGAAAAGTGCCTGTCCTTATAGTAACCGCAGTGTTGTGGTCCAGCAGTGGAGAGTGGGTGATAGTGGGGCAAGTTATTTAGGATGCTTGCCAGCCTCCTTGCCCCATCTTGGTACCTCCTGTGATGTGACCCCTCTCTGACCTTGTCTCTGTACCTGCTTCTGACCTTTCTGAACCTTGACTGCTACCTTCTTCTTTTTTTCTTTCTTCTTCTTCACTGGCCTCATTGCCAGTTGATCTCATTGCCCTTCATGTGGTGATTTGCATCAAATGGATTGTGGTGACTTGAATTGTCCACCAGCACCCCAAGATCTCTCTCTTGAGCTGTCATAGACAGCTCAGAACCCATAAGCCTATAGGTGAAGTTTTGGGTTTTTGCCCCAATGTGCATCACTTTACACTTGTCTACGTTGAAACACATCTGCCATTTGGCTGCCCATTCCCCCAACTTGGAGAGATCCTTCTGGAGCTCTTCACAATCCCCTCTGGTCTTCACCACCCAGAAAAGTTTTGTGTCATCCGCAAACGTGGTCACCTCGCTGCTTATCCCTATCTCCAGGTCATTTATGAACAAGTTGAAAAGCACAGGCCCCAAGACAGATCCCTGGGGCACTCCGCTTTTCACCTCTCTCCATTGTGAAAATTGCCCATTGGCCCCCACTCTCTGTTTCCTGGCCCTCAACCAATTCTGAATCCATAAGAGGACCTGCCCTCTTATTCCCTGACTGTGAAGTTTCTTCAGCAGCCTTTGGTGGGGGACAATTGTTTTCCCACCAGCCAAAGTGCTTGATGAGGAGAACTAGGCCTAGCTTCTTTCTTGAACATTCTCTGTGTTCCTGTTAAATGTTTTCTTAACGTTTTACTTATTGTGGTTACATTGTACTTTTTTGTTTTCTGTAGGCCGCATTGGGCATTTGCTTCGGCATAGGAATGGTGGGGTATAAATTCTTCAGATAAATAAAATAAGAAATAACCATTGAACTGTTAGAGTTTAAAGAAAAAAGCAGAAGGAGAATCCTAGCAATGAGGAGGTCAACAAGAAATGAAAGGAGACATTGAATCAACTCCCAAAATGTTTGTTTATGATCAGAGTTGGACAGAATGTGTCAGTCACCGTGATTGATAGGCAAGCTGCCATTGGAAAACATTTCTAAATTAGACTAAGTACATGCTAATTTCTTAATTAATTAGCATGGCTGAAAACTGCTGCAGCAGAATGGTGTGCACTAATACTGTGGTCCAACAGCTGGAAACATCATCCGGGTTGGCCTGGGTTCAGGCCCTGGACGGAAGACTCTTCCACCGGTGAGGCTGATTGAGAGCTCAGTCCTGAGCTCTGCAGTGCCGACAGTATGCACATACCACCAGCGATGGGCGTCATCATGTCTGCTGCAACCCAGGGCACTGTGAGCACCAGTGCTGAGCCTCAGTGCTGTGCAGACCTTGTTGCAAAATGTTGATGGTAAGTCTTGCTGCTGCTTGGCAATTAGGCCTTTCAGGGAGGGCAGGAGGTAGAAAGGGGGTGGAACTGGGCAGGGGGAGGGGAGGACCAGGTCCAGAAGAAAGCACTTCTGCTGCCATATCCTATCCTCCCTCCCAGCCAGGCAACCCAAAACGGACTTCCTCAACTCTGTGCCTGCATAACTGGGTAAGGGAGGAACAGAATATTTGTGTGCTGCTTCAGGTACCAGGAGGTCTTAAACTCAAGGATAACAGGAATTGCTGTACATTTTATTATGGAGCTTTGTAAGTTGCCTTGGGCATTTTCTTCAGCATGGGAAAGGTAGGAAATAAATAAGCAAGCAAGTGACTGGGGATCCAGGTGTTAAATTCAGCCTGCAAATGACTGCAAATGGCCCACTGCTCATTTATGGCTTAAAAGCAACCTTTTCATTGCAGGCAAACCTGTTGGCAGAAACACAGAAGTTGCTCCCCCACACTTCCTCTCACCACCAGACACTCTTAGTAGGAAAAGCAATGTTGTAATCTGAGAAGTTTGGTCTGATGGGAGCAAGTGAATAAACAGAGAGAAGCAAGTGATTTGGCCTTTCACCCTTATGGCTTGTGCTTGTCCCAAACGGATTCATTTCCAGACTACTGTTAAGGACTAAACCAATAACTGGCCAAGCCATGCAGCAAATAAAGATGTAGGTGTTTGTTTTTAATGAGCCAGACTAGAAATATAAACAAGATGCTTGGCATATCATGACAGTAAGGAGCAGGGCCTTATTATTGGTGGCACTCTGTATATGGCATACTCACTGAATATATTTGTCATCATGGGCTGTCAGAGCTGGAACGGGACTGTGCAGACTTGTACTCTGCTGTCCCATGTGGTGAGCCAATAGAACTACAAGTTGGATGTTCTTTGGGTGGTGAAATGTTCCAAGCTTCAAACCATCCCAACATGAAAAGAACCCTGCTGGATCAGCCAAATGCCCATTTGTACAGTGTTATGTATTTCAAATTGGCCCACAAAACACCTCAGAGAGCACACAAGACAACTTTATCCTGATGCCATTACCTTGCATCCGTCAATCAGAAATAGGCCCTCTAAAACTGGAGGCTGCATAATGACTTCTAAACTGTGATGGACTTTTCCTCCATAAATCAGTCCAATCCCCTTTTAAAAGCATTTAGGCCACATCTAGACCAAGCATCTGGCAGAAGAAACTGCTATTCACAACATAATGCAGGGGTGGCCAACCCAACTTTCAAAGTGGCACATGCAAAGTGGCACATATATTTTTGAAAAACATTTAAATAACAAAGCAGGAGTGGCATCCATGCAGTTTACAGTTTTCTTGATTTTTTGCTACACAGCATGCTCTCCCCCCCCCCAGTTTCTAGTGCTGCAGTGGGCACACACAGGGTGCTAGCCTGGTGAATGCTAAAGGTGACATTACGGTGGAGTAGCGCATTCAAGATTCTCTACATAAAAAGTGGCACATGGTGTGCTGTGAGTTGGCCATCCCTGACATAATGTGAATAGCCTTAAAACCAACATTCAGTTATTATTTGTAGCAGTACTATACACACCAGCTTTAGAGCTTGTGTGGGTCTGAGGAGACCCATAGGCCACCAGGGGGTCTGGAGGTGCAAGTATGCGCCTCCACAGTGCCACTGCATTGGCGTTGATGGCAGGGGATAGGATAGAGCTATTTGTTGCATTTTCTGCCTCTCCCACAGCTTCTTCTCCCCCAGTTCAGACTGAGCCAGCAATCGACGCAGATGAAATCAATAGCTCGCAAGTGATAGGAAATTACCACTTCTTAATAAAACTTCACGCATGGGCTCCTATGGTGGCTGCCTATCGAAAATGAAACAAATAGAGATGTTGCTGGCTGCTGCGGAAAAGTCGAGAGTTATTAAAAGGGGTTAGGAGAGGACGGCAGCCTTTATCTATCAGAGAAGGAAGTTGCTTCAGTAGCTTGCCAGGTTATTTCCTCTGCACGCTTGTGTTTGTTTTCATCCTGTGTCTTCTTCCTGTGATTCCGGATGGCTGTGTCAAGTCAGGTCTTTCTCAAATGTTGCAAGATTTGAAAGTCCAAATTATACCTGATGGCAATAAAACTGGGTCATTGTTAAGGTCTGCCCCAATTGCATTAAAAGGCTGGGAGAAGGGCCCTGCTGGATCAGACCACAGGGTCCTCCTGTCAAGCACCCTATTTCCCACAGTGGCCAGTCAGGTGGTTCCAGGAAGCCCACACAGGGCCAGCCCATCCCTGAATCTGCTTGAGGTAATTGGCTCAGTCTGGTGGGGTGGTTGTAGTGGTGCCTCCTGTGTTGCTCTTTCTCCTCCTGGTTCTCCTTGAAAAGGAAGAGGGAAACAGAATGAAGGAGGGAGTGTGATGTGAGAAAGGTGTGGTGGGCTACAACAGCAGTCTCCAGACCATGGACCACTGTGTGTGGGGAAAGCCTTCCCCATTCCACATGGTGCAGATCGTCCCGTCTTGAAGCCGCTCCATTTTGCAGCTGATTGGCTGTCTTCCTGCAGCATTGGAACAGCTGAAATCCCTTGGCCATTGCCCAGTAGTCCCCATGAGTCATTATGAGCCAGGGCTTTTGGAGCCCTGACTGCCACCTGCCCAAGCGCCATCCATTTCCCCCTCAGTAGGGTGACCCAGATGTAGTGAGTTATCTGGGTGCCCTGGATGTATGGGCGCAATCCTAACCTGGAGTTAGGCTGGCACAAGTCCCTTGTGCCGGCCCAGGAATGTTGCAAACACACCATAAAACACATTTTGACCAGAGTCAGGGAGGATGGCATACAGATGCCCAACTCCAGGGTAGGATTGTGCCCTATGTCACCTGAGGCAGCATAGATTGGATTTGTCTCATGCGGATATGGTATTGCAACTGGACCTCCATCACCATTTATTCAGGTGCTTTGGGTAACGGCACTGATTTTCCCTGCATGGGGTTTTTAAGGGCAGGGTGTTCCAAGCCCACAAGCAGCCCCAAACATAGTCCCCCTCTGTTTGCCCTCACCATCTGGCATTTAGAAGCCTGCAAACCCCTGAGTGTTAGTCACAGACCTCACCTGTTTGCCGCCTGGGGGCCAGGACGGCAGGCTGTTGCCCCCCAGGCTCCTGCTGCCCCCCAACTCACTTGGTGGTATGGAACCTCACACTATGTCCCACCTCCCTCTGAAAACGGTTTTCCATAATTTTCTCCTGTACCTTGAAAATAGCAAGATTTCCATATTTTCTCTTCTATTTGCAGCTAATGAGTTCCTAAGTGAGAGAAAAAAAATATTATTTCTGGTCATGACCTGCTTAATGACATCACTTCCTGCTTAATGACATCGCTTCTGGCGGTCAGCAGGCATCATAAATGCTATTCAACTTGCTGTATGAAATGAGTTTGACACCCCTGCCCTAGAGGCTACTGCCTGATTTATAAATGCCAAGGATATGGCTGTAATGCTCCCCCGCCCATAGCAGCTTGTTTAACCCTTCGTGCACATGGCCTAATCTGCCCTGTCAGTTTTGTGACCAATCAAACATTGGATGATCCACTAATGGGTCCTGGACCCACAGTTTGGGAACTGCTCCAATAGTGTTCTGTGCTGTTCTGGCATACAATTGTTTTTCTTTGCCTGGCTTACAGAGATAATAGGACCCCCCCTCCCCAATAAGTAAGCCAATGCTCTGAGTTTCACTTTGGTTCCTTCTCTAAATATATATTCTGAAAAATGGGGAAAAAACCACAGATAATTCAAGACTGTTTGAAGAAGCGCAGAGAAAATGCAGAGCAAATATTAGACATTGTTTGCATGAAACAAATTCCAGATATGCGACTTTGGGTACTGGCTTCACAAGCTTAGGCTTCTGAGTACAGCAGAGAGAGAAAATGTAACTTTAGCTCACACACAATTGCTTCCCACCACCAGTATGGCAGGAGTCAAGCCTTGGAATACATGGACCATGGGGAAAGAGGAGTGCATTTTATTTCATTGTATTTTGTTAATTACTTGATAATAGCTCTTTTGGCATATTGCTATCAACAACAGTCATTCCCAAACAGTGTGCTTACAAAAGAATGGTTTATGAGTCATTTATGTTTTAAAAATGTCTACATCTTACCTTTCCTTCCATAAAAATGGGATACCTAGGACCATGAGTTAAACAAATAAAGGCTTCTGTAAGCCCTGAGTTCCCACTTTTAGAGGAAATTGCCCACTATGTCTCTGTATGATTCCTTGTTCTGGCCTCACCTTCCAATTAGCTGCTGCTGGGACGGCTTATCTATGTAGTGGTTGTGATAGTTCCATTGTGTGCTGAGAAGTATAATAATTATCCATATCTCTGTATCTCTGCATGAGTCACTGCTCTGGGCTGGCTTCCAGCTGGACGGCATGCCCAGAATACTCTCAACCCCACCTCTGAAAATTTTATCTAGTTGTTGAAAATGCTCCAATCATGTAAATGGGGTTGAAAGTGGGCATACATTTTGTCCCAGTCCTCAAGTTTTGAACATGAAGAACATGTGGGTGAGACCTGATCCTGACCCTTTCCTTATTATATTTGATGACATTTTGTTGCTTCTCCCCTAGCCAAACCCACTTCCTGTATCGGAATGGACCCATTTTAACAATCAGTAATGTGGCAGTTCTATCAATAGTTGGACCTTCAACAATTAGCAATTTGGCAATGCTTATCTAGATATCATAAGTAGCATTTTCACAGAGGAGCCAAACCTCTTCTTCATATCAAGTCAGCATAGCTCTGGAGCAGTTGAAGGACAATGTTTCTGAGCATGTGAAGAGTGCTTCCCAGTCCACTAAGCCTGTTCCAACACAGTTACAATTAGGGGATAGGAGAGATCAAGTCAGAGTGTATGCCTTCCACAAGATGGTCTTAGGGTGACTATCTCTCATGGTAGTTGTTAAGCTGATGTTTCTAATGGAATGGAGAGAGAGAGAGAGAGAGAGAGAGAGAGAGAGAGGAGGGTCATTTGATTATCTTAAATTAGCATTAGCTTTGGCTAAACATTTCTAGAGAATTGTAATCTTTTCAGGAATGTCTTCAGAAGCAAGGGGACAAAAAGGAATTAAAAATGCATTGAATACAATGTTCAGCCTGAACAGCTTCCCATGTGTTGATGCACACAGATAACAGCTAAAAGCATACCAGAATGTGACCTTTTTAAGACCTTGTTTCACTCCCTAATGAGAAACCGGGCTTGGAATCATCACTAGGCCTTCCATTATGACAGAAAGACTGCATTGTGCTCTGCATGTGAAAGCATTTCTCTGCTAGTTTGGAGCTATCCATGGTCCTGCTGATTCTGCTTCTGACAGCCCAATCCTATTTGGATGTTGCACCAATGTTGCATGGACACCAGTGCAATGCCTATCATATTTTAAGTCCATCCCGGCAGTGCCACACCAGTGCTGGTGCAACAAGGGCCAAATGCCAAGCTAATCTTGGCAAAGCAATGCTGGAGCCGCCCTTCCCAGTTACACCCCCAGCACCCATGGCAACAGTGAGACAGCCTGTTATCCACAGAGCAGCATCTTGATGGCAGCGTGTAATTGCCATGAAATCAGTACATAATCCATGTGAGATCTGTGTGTCATTGGTGTGAGATCCAAGGAACCAATCACTGCATCCAATCAGCCCCAACACTCGCAGCCAGAGAAATTCCGCCAGGGTGAACTGAGGAGTGAGTGGTATAAGTGTGGGCAAATGAGTAGCCAATGCTTGTGTGTGTGGGGGAACCCCCTGCCAACCATGAGGAATGAATAGACAGTACTCCAGCCATGGGGAGATGCTCCAAGGACATTATACACAAACATACAACATGACACAAGGATGCCACAGCACACCTACTTCCTACAAGAGGTACAGCAAAAGGGCAAAAGCAAATTACTGCTAGGAGCCTTGTGCACACGGTTCAAAGCTCCTCACCCCTCATATAAACACACACATATCCAAGGAATACCTTTTGAGCAGAGCAAGGGTAGAAAGAAGAGGGCAGCAACTCCAATTCAATCTTTGTTGGTTTTTGGCCTTTTCAGAGGCCCCAGCACCTCAGAAGACCACTGCTGATGCCAACAATAGCCCTCTTGGGAAATCTGGGCCCGGGCATCAATCCATGACTACTGATTTGGTGGGCAACCTTCCCCTTTCTGTGGTAAGAGTCAAAGGTTTCTTTAATTCTCAGTGAGCCAGCTGTATCAACCATGGCATTTGGGCAGTTGGCTAAGGCCTACCATGTTTTTCCACCCATAGTGCCCCGTGTATTTCTCACATTTTTATACCGCCCTTCCTCCAAGGAGCTCAGGGTAGGTTACATGGTTCTTTCCCTGCTCTGTACATGTTCTGTTGTCCTCACAACAACCACCCTGAGAGTTAAGTTAGAGTGAGAGATATTGACTGGCTGAACAGGGATTTGAACCTGGACCTTCCTGGTCTAATGCCACCACCACTGCACCAACCTGGCCTGGCTCTGCAATGCTATTATGAACAAAATAGGAAGGAAAAACATGTCAGCTGGTAGCTGCTGGATGGAATGCTATGGTTGTTGCCAGCCTACTCAGGATGAAAGAAACATGTTCCTACTGCCACAGTAAGAAGAGGGGGTTCAGGTTGAAGGAAGCCTATCAGTGACCATCTTGGCAAGGGTCCTCTCCATTATAGAGCTGGGCCTGGGTGCTAGAGTCTGGAGACTTCCAGAAATCCGTAAAATCTATTTGGTTGAACTAGATTTCCATGGGTTAATCCAGAGATTTTCAAACTGAGGCATTGTGATGCCCCAGCCTGAAAAGCCGTTCTCTGGCCCCTTAAGGGGTGAGGGGGAAGGCAACAATGTGATCAAGAAGATCGTGCTGCTGCTGGGGGTAAAGGCAGTGATGTCATGCAGGGGGAACGCAGGGGAACTCAGCTCCACTAGTTAAAATTAGGGCTGACTCCGCCCACTTCACTCTCCCTCCTCCCCCCTCCCAATTCCTCTGCAAAGAGCTTTTCTTCTTGGTTGGC
>JAJKFI010000106.1:4587130-4646859 GCA_029204185.1 Lerista edwardsae | reverse complement strand
TTGTCCCGATCCCATAGTCCTTAGCGAAAATCATTCTTTCCACAACAGATCCCAATTGGGTCTTCGCTTGTGCTATTTACTATTGAACAGTCAAGGATGTCGGACCACTTATGCACTAGGCATATTGTCTAGTTTGGCACTTAAGAGTTGAGTCATTAGGATTCTTTCAGGTCCCAGTTCCAGAAGAGCCCAACTGACATGGACCAAGGGTCCAACTTCTAGTTCCAGACACTAGTTGCCTGCCTGGTCTCTTTTGGAAGCTCCCAAGTAGGCTAAAAAGGAAGCAGTCCCTAAATTGTGTCTTTTTCTCCCCAACAGCCAAAATTCATAAGTAGGCTGTACCTGAAACTGCATTTAGCTTTAATAGTTCATAGTTGTTTTTTCCTTAACAATTAAAGAACTGCCCAGCAGAAATCAGTTTATCGAATCAAGCATCCTCTTTCCCACAGTTGCCTCTGTGATGTCCACAAGCAGGCTATGAATGCAACAGCCCACCTATGTTGTATGAACACCACCATTTAATTTTCATTATCCACCATGCCAGTGTTCTTCAAACTGGGGTCAGGACCCACTTGGTGGGTTGTAACCTGATGTCAGGTGGGTTGTGGAAAGCTGGGAGCAGCCATCTTGGAAGCTGCAGACTTTACTCTTGCTATACTCCTTTTGTGAGTGTTAATAGTTTGAATTTGCAAGTGAGTTTTTAATTTTGTTTTTAAAGGTAAAGGTTTCCCCACGACCAAATGGTCTAGTCGTGATTGACTGTAGGGGGCTGTGCTCATCTCTGTTTCTAAGCCGAAGATACAGCGTTTGTCCGAGGACAAGTTTCTGTGATCATGTGGCCAGCATGACTATACGCCGTAGTGCACAGAATGCTGTTACCTTCCCATCGAAGTGGTACCTATTTATCTACTTGCATTTTTACGTGCTTTTGAACTGCTAGGTTGGCAGAAGCTGGGACAAGTGACGGGAGCTCACTCTGTTGTGTGGTCTTGAACAGCCAACCTTCCTTGGTTTGTTTTTTGTTCAGTTCTTTTACGTAATATTTTGTCCAAATCTTGCTTTCAGTCAGTGATGTTTCATGGTTGTGCAATTGCTGCAGTCCAAGGATGCCAGTTTGCATTCTGGGAGTGTCATTTTATTATGTCACAATGATGGCACTTCCTGCTTGATGATGTCACTTCTGGCCATGACAACACTCCTGGTGGGTCCCAACAGAAGTGCCATTCTAAAAAGTGGTCCCAGTGCAAAATGTTTGAGAACCATTGCACTATGCAAAGACCTTCTGAAGGCTGCAGGGACCTTCAGAATGGAACCTGTAACCAGAGCTGACCTCTTTAAAATGGCTGGCAGAAGAATCCACTGGCCATGTTTAAGGGCCAATGTGATCCTCACTTGCTGTCCTGGAACTATTTCTTTAGTGCATTTTTATACCACACCATCCAATGCAGGTCCAGATTGGCTTACAAAAACACCCCTCTCTTAGTGTTTGTGCGAACTAGGTCTGGAAGTCATCCTGAGCCAAATCTGGAATTGAACTTTGGGGGCTCTGCAGAGGCGGAGCTACAGGGAGGGCAAAGCTCTAAGTGTTGCAAGAAGCCTTACCCTGTCATGTAAATCCCTCCTCTCCCTTGCTGCTGTAGCCAGTAAGCAATGCCAAGATGTTGCTTTTCCCTGTGAGGATTGGCTAAAACAGTGCAGGAGAGGAGTGATTTCCACTGCAAGGTAAGGCTTCTTGCAAAACTTAGAGCTTTGCCCTCCCTTAGATCTGCCTCTGGGGCTCTGTAAAGGTTTCTCAAAAGAGAGGTGAAATTTACAAGTCTCCAAATTCTTCTCCAGCTTGATTAAAATTCAAACAAGGAAAGAATTGCTGGCCTCCCTCACCCCTAATTTAATGCAATGGAGTCCTGTGTCTCCATAATATTAAATGGGGGGCAAATTAAGACCCACAAGGTTAAAAGCCAAAAGTGTTCAGGGAAATCCAAACCCTTGTGGAGAATTCTGCTTTCCTCCTCCTCCGTTTTGCCCCTTCAGCTTCAGAATTTGTCCTTTTTTCAGAGTAATGTAGTGACTTTGCTTCATTACATTGAAGAGAGGTGGATGGTTCATTTTTCTGTGCCTTAGATTCTCTTGGAAAAATTGTCTGAGATCTGAAACACTCAGACCTTGGATCATTTTTCACTTAATCTAAAGTGAGTTTGCAGGAGCTCGCCCATCTCTAGGTTGCTGTAGTATGAAATGTCTCATTTACTCTCTTCCTCTCTGGATCCCCCAAATTTCATTTTTTAAAGTTAAGTTCATGTTGCCACTTGGCAGCTCTTGTACATTTGTCCCTCTCCAGGTATGCTCCTAATGAAAGCTTCGCAGCAGGAGTAATTCTCCTTTCTCTGGAGAAGAGATTAAATAGTTGGGTAAAACACTCCATGACCAAAATGGCTTTATTTTTTCCTCCCCTCCTGGAATGTACTTGCTCCAATGGCACAGATGTAATACCTGCTTTTAAATTCAATTAACAGTGACTCAATTGTGTTGCCTGAATACATTACCGCAGCTTGAGATGCTTCATGTTATTCTTTTAGCATGAAAAACTACGAGTACCATTTCCCTAAATGCATACTAATTCGCCCAATATGTCATACACCTTAAGAGACTTTGACACTGATTCGCTAGTTTGGGCTTTCTGCTCTCCCTTATCAAGACTCCCAATCTGCTCCCCAGGTCTTGAAGCTGTGAGATGATAGATTTCCAGCTATGATCTGCAGAGAAAAGCCAGGAAGGGCGTGAGCAAATGAGACAACATGAGGCAAATGAGACAACATAGAGTGATTTGGATCTGGGTGCTTGATTTGTTAACTGTAAACAGCTGTTGGAAGGCCCCCCCTCTGATCTGAGACTACAGGATAGAAGAGATGGGCTTTAACTCTTTGCACCCTTCACAGCCCAGATTGCTTTCTTGCCCACTTGCTAATCATAAAAGAGAGCACACTCTCATTAGTACCTATGGGAGCATTTTTCTCAAGGCAAAATGCAAGAAGGGTGACATGAACAAAAGGGAGGTTGTAACCAGTGGTGTCATCTACAAATAAGGAATGGGAACGCTGGGCAGGACTTCCGGGGGATTGGCTGCCCTGGCCTCGGGGGGGGGGTGCCTGCTCGCTGGGGGAGACCGGTGGGGGGCGCGCTGGAGCCTGGGCGAGCAGTGGTGGGGCACACAAACCGGGGGCAGCCCCCCCCCCAGGCCAGGGCAGCCACGGAATGAAACGGGCGGGCTGCCAATCACATGGAAGTCCCGCCCAAGTCCTGCCCAGCGTTCCTGTTCCTTGTTTGTAGATGACACCACTGGTTGTCACCTCTGATCCCCCTACTCGCCCACTTGGTTTGAACCTGCAGCTTAGTGGGGAACCGCCTTGGTAGTTTCAATCTGCTGCCACCAGCCCAGGTACAAGGTTGCCAGAGGAGTTTCCTGGGCTAAATTCCTCTCCTAGCAGAGGTTATTACCTCAAGGGTCTCTACACTCACTCTTATAGAGCGAGGAGGCTAATCAATCACTGTGAGCCGGAACAAGGCAAGAAGAGTTTTTATTAAGATTGTTAAGTATAAAAAGAGGTTGGGGTGCCAGAGATTTGGGGTTACAAATATAAAAGTCTAACTGCCACTCAGGCAATAGGCCAGTAGGCGGAGCTGCCTCACACAGGTCTGGTAAGGCCTACACAGCCGTGGCCTAGCCCAGATTGCTCTGAGGGGGAAAACGTGTAAAACACACGGCCTGGGAAAACGCAGACTAAAACTAATCAAAACCTAACCCGTGCTCACTAATACTTGGATGCTTCCTAAATCCTCTGTGCTGGGCTTCTCCCAGCAGCCATCCACTCTGCCTCCCCACAGAGCAGCTCTCCCGGCAACCACCCAGCAGCAAAGCCCACAGGACTGAGAGAGAGACTCCGCCCATCCCCTGATCTTCAGCTGGAGACTCACCCGATTGGCCGGCAGCCACTCCTCCCCCTCCCCCAGCCAGGACACCTCTGACAACAACAGACCAGGCCCTTGGAAAGTAAACAGGAAGTATAGAACAGACATAGGTACATGAAACACAATGGTTTCATCACAAAGGGAAAATCTGGATTGGCACTATGGGGTCAGCCAAGGGATTAAATTCCCCTCTGCAAGCTCAATCCAGAATGGAGCGCTGAAGAGCTGCAATTTCCATTTCAAGAATCATGCACATAGGCCCACTTGCACAATAGCTGTATTAGCTAGTTGTTTGGGCCTCAGGTTCACCTAGCCCACCATTCATTATATATCAGGATTCCTTAAATATCTGTGGCCCATACCTATACGCACATACTTGAGACAAAGGGCCCAAGGCTGAATCTGCCAGCACCCGCAGTATGAGCGTACCAGTAAGGTCTTACCGCCTGCCCTGTCCCAGTGCCTGAGGCCACTGCCTGTAGGCGGCAACTCAGGACCAGCAGGAGATGAGCTGCACATTCTCCAGGTAAGCAGGGAGGGTGTAACCAGTGGAGGGTGGGACCAGTGGCATCCTCTGCTGCTGAATTCTATCGTCCATGTTGGACTGTATGGCCCAACATGGTGGCCCTCGTGTCTGCGCTGGCAAAATGGCTGTTGCAGATGCAAGGAAACCCACCGGGAGCTCTGTCCCATCCAGGGGTAGAAGGGGATGAATGTCCCCTTTTTCTGAGGAGCCTCCTGCAGCTGCCTGGCTGCTGCGGAATGCAGAGGTAGCCGTTTGGCTCCACTGTGCCCGCAGCGGCCTGGC
Source organism: Lerista edwardsae (assembly GCA_029204185.1). Lineage (NCBI taxonomy): Eukaryota > Metazoa > Chordata > Lepidosauria > Squamata > Scincidae > Lerista > Lerista edwardsae. Next base: position 4,642,085 of record JAJKFI010000106.1, on the reverse strand, counting down.
AGCTTAGGATTGGGCTGCCTGTCCCACTTTACACTGTGGTACGTACTTCTGAGTAGCTGTGCACAAGATTGCACTCCATTCCAGCGCAGCTTAGGATTGCGCTCTGAGGATGTATTGTTTAAAGGCCTTCCAAAAGCTGCACCACATCTTCGGAGGGCCCAATGATATGGGGTAAGGCTCTGGAGTGTGTAGGAGAGTCAGGGGAATCACAGTCTGCTATGGGGGGAAGCAGCAGTCTCTGGTCCTGACCTCCAGGTAGCACATTGGGATGCAAACCATTGTATAGAAGAGAGAATTTTGGCAGGTGCAGCTCAGCATGGAAGGGTTTCAAAAGCTGCACCTGCTGAAATTCTCCTCTTCTATACAATGGTTAAAAGTATAGGCACTCTGTCCCCATTTGTATCTGGTAACCCTGCTTAAAACCAACATCCAGTTATTATTTATAGCAATTCTACACTCACTTGTTGGTCATCAGAACTTAGCCTAAGGCGGGTCTTCAACTGGTGACCTGGAATGTCCGATGAGGATTCCTTTGGTGCATCACAATCTTGTGCTTTCCCAGTGACAGATCAATGGGAGACCAGTGAAGAAAACCCACCTGCCTGCCCCAGTTGGCTAGAGAAGGCCAGGTGATACACCCTTTCTGTCTCATCCCACCATATCCTGTGCAAGAGTCAGGCTTCTTGTAAATCCAAAAATACTGTAGCGACTGCAGCTAATTAGTTCACAGTTTGGATTCTTCTTTCTTACCCGCCTGGAAAATAGTCTAAACTTTAAACTAAAAATACAGATTGCAACTCCAGCTTTCACTTACACATCAGGAGGAGGGAAGGCGCTGCCTTTAAAAGCAAAATTAATTAATGCTTGTGAAGTACTTTGAGATCCTTAGATGAAAGGCATAATGGAAGCGCAATTTATTTTAGAATTAGAGAGCCGGCTCATAAAGACAATTAGACACTAGGGTGGTGTTTATTATTGCAAGCTCTAAAACTCCCAGGATTAAAAAAAAAAACACATAATAGAAGGGCGGGATTTTCAAAGGGGCAGAAACTTGAGAAAGCAGGCATGTTGGGTAGACCAGAAGGCCAGACAAGTTGAAGAAAGAGAGAGGGAGGGAGGGAGGGAATGTTCCACAAACTTTATTGAAAACAATCATTTATTATATTAACTGTTCTAGTATGTATAGTAGCAATTTAAACCAACTTTTCCATTAGAATTGAATAGTGATGGGTCAAAGTATTCTAATTAGACCCAGAACTATTTCATTCAAAACAGGGAAAATAGTTTTTATTTGCTTATTCTGAATTCCCACACTGAGGGCATAATCGTAACCTAGATTTAGGCCGGCACAGTTAGGCCAGCAAAGTTTGGCTGCCACTAGGGCCACTGTAAAGCGCATTTGGACCACTCTTGGAGTCAGGGAGGATGGTGCACATCTGTGTGCTGGCCTCTCTTGACTCCAAAGTGGTCCAAATCAGTGGTGGTATCTAAAGCGGGAGGAACCAGAACGCTGGGCGGGATGTACGGTTGATTGGCACCCCGTCCATCCCGTTCCGCCGCCTGCCTGCCTGCCGTGCGGGCTGCCCCTGGTTGGCACGCCCCACCGCTTCTCGCCCAGGCACCCGGCGCGCCCCCCACCCATCCCCCCCGATGAGCAGGCGCCCCCTCTGAGGCCAGGGCAGCCTACGTGGCGGGCGGGCAGGCAGCAGAACCGAACAGACAGGCAGCCAATCACACGTAAGTCCCGCCCAGCGTACCGGTTCCTCTCGCTTTAGATACCACCACTGGGCCAAATATACTTTACGGTGTCCCTTGTGCCGGCCACACTTTGCTGGCCTAATTTTGCCAGTCTAACTCCAGGTTAGGATTGGAAACCATAATCATGGATTGTGTCATTGGAAGAGCAATAGATTCTGATTCCTCCTGCCTTGTGATAGTGAGCCTCCAAACCCCTCTCTCTCTATGTTCTCCTTACCTCCTTGCCTGCCCACCTTCCTCCTGTTGATCTTCCTTGCTGTTTTGATAGCTGTAGGACAGAGAATCTCTCCTTTCACGCCCCCCTTCTGGAGTCTGAAATTTGACTACAGTTGTAAGTCTGGTGCCAGGAGTGATGTTCCTACCCGGTTGGGGGGGGGGGATAGAGTGCTAAGTGTTGTAGGAGCCTGAGCTTCTGTGTAAAGTGGCCCTTCCCCCCATCTCCAGAGCCATTCACGGATCAGAGAGCAAAGCCTCTAAGCCAGTTCTCTGAGTAGCGAATGGCTCTGGAGGCGAGGGGGATGTACTATGTTACACAGGAGCTCAGGCTCCTGCAACACTAAGTGTTTTGCCCCCCTGATAGGAATGCCACTGGGGAGAACGGCATTGTGGAGGTTTGTGGGTGTGTGCATGGGAGGGAGGCAGGGAATAATCATTTCCTCTCCAGCAGAAGTATACCAAGAGGGGGACCACAGCACTAAGTTTTGCAAGCAACTGCTCCCCCTCCTCTTTGAAGCCATTCCCAGTGGCTAGAGCAAAACGGAGGCTACGTTGGCTACGAATGGCTCTGAAGAGGAGAGGGAGCAGCTGCTTTCAAAACTTAGTTCTGTGATCCCCTTCTAGATATGCCCTTGCTCTTCAGCAAGGTTTACAATTAGTGACAGGTTTACTCTGTCATATCATGGGACATGGTGGCGCAGCGGGTTAAAATGCTGTTGTTGGGCTTTCTGACCAGAAGGTTGGGAGTTCAAGACTGCGCGACGGAGTAAGCTCCCTTTGCCTGTCCCAGCTCCTGCCAACCTAGCAGTTCGAAAGCACCTAAATGCAAGTAGATAAATAGGGACCACGTCGGTGGGAAGGGAACGGCGTTCCGTGCGCAACGGCGTATAGTCATGCCGGCCACATGACCACGGAAGCTTGTCCTCGGACAAAATGCTGGCTCTACAGGCTTTGAAATGGAGATGAGCACCGCCCCCTACAGTCGGTCAGACTAAACCATTCCGTCGTGGGGAAACCTTTACTTTTACCTTTATACTCTGTCATCCTTGGCTTGAACAAATAAAACCATTCCCACTAATTCAGTAAAGAGCTTGCTCATTTCAGATCACATTCTGGGCCTGTTTTGGAACTTGTAACACTCCCGATAACTTCAAGAGTGTACTTTGTTGATTCCTCTTGTTGCCCTCCCCCACATTAATGAAAATATTTTCCACCTTCCTCCAAGCCCAGCCCCCTCACTCACTCATTTTTCTTGTTGCTTCATCAATGGCAGTAGGAGACTAGAGACATTTCTTCCTCTCTCATGTCTGGCATGCTGCAATGGCTATGTACGTGGTGCAAGGAGCACTGGGAATTATCTCTCCTGGGAAAAGTTCCTGGAAAAGTACAATCCCCAGCACACTTTTATCTAGTCTGCACCCATTACAATGTGTGAGCGAGCGAGAGAAATGTTCTTGGAGCAACGGAACAAATAAGGGAGGGGTGATAGATGGCATGGAGGCAGAATGCAGTGCCAATACTGCCATTTCGCACAGGGAGCACTCTTTGCTCCACTGAGCGAGGGTGGAAAGATTCCTGCACCCAAGGGCATAGCTAAAGAAGTACAGGGGGTGAAATTGCACCAGGCTGCAAGCTTTATGGGGGCAGTGGCCAATATTGACGTTAGTGGCCAAAATTGTGAAAACATTCATAATTATGAATAATGTCATCATGTTGTGTATATATATCATTGAATGCAATGAAATAAGCCAAAGTGTAATATCTTTACTCCATCAAAGGTTATAGCCAAAAAAACAGAATACGAAAATACAACTGTCATGTAAAAATGGCAGTTTGTTAAAATGGCGATTTTTAGAAATAATAGTATCATGTTATATACCATTCAATGCAGAAGTTCATGCAGAATACAATGAAACAAACCAGAGTGTAATATTTTCATTCTATTAAAGGTTATGGCCAAAAAACTGAAACTGAAAATACAACTGTCATGTAACATTCACTGGCTTGGATAACTTTTAAAATGAACAAAAGAAAGGGAGGAACAATGCACACTATCCTGAGCTCCATGGAAGGATAGTATAAAAAATGTGAAAAATATAAATCAACGATGTTGTCATATGGGGGAATGTTAAAAATTTATGGGCCCTGGATGTCAAATGACCTAGCTACGCCAATGTTAGCTAGTGGATTGTCACTGTGGACTTGGAGCAGCAGGAGGGGATATGATGCTGGGGCGAGGATGCAGGTTCCTCCCCATTTGTCACTTTTTAAAAAGTCCAGGTGTGCTGTCACTTCCGGAAGTGACATCACTTCCTATTGTGACAGCACTTCAATCAATCAATCAATCAATCAATCAATCAATCAATCAATCAATCAATCAATCAATCACTAGTATTTATATACCGCTTTTCAAACATAAAGTTCACAAAGCGGTTTACAGGCAAATAATAACATTAAAGTTAAATGGCTCCCTGTCCCAAAAGGGCTCACAATCTAAAGGAATGGGGAACACCACCAGCAACAGCCACGAGAAAGACACTGTGCTGGGGTGAAGAGGGACAATTGCTCTCCCCCTGCTAAATATTAGAGAACACCACTTGAAAAAGTGCCTCTTGCCCAGTTAGTAGGGCATCATTTTGACCATGGACCAGGCTATGCTTTCATTAGGTATGCCACTGCCTGGACCCTCTTGGGAGCTTTGTTGGGGTGGGCAGGTCTTGTGTCCATTGCTTAGCTGGCATCCTGCTCTGCATCACTGTGCTTTGGATTCCTTACCATCACCCACCCTCCCATTGCGCAATTGGAGTTAGCTGGTTGGCTGTGGAGCCAGAAAGGAATGCTTTGCTGTCTACCAGATTGGTCTTTGTTGGCAGTGCTTTCATCTACCCTAGACTGTTGTATTTGGATCATGTGATTTTTTTATGTAGCTGTGGTAGTCACATCTGGCAAGTCTGGTGTAAGAGTAGGTATTTTGCTGTCCAGCCTGAGAGAAGCAGTTGTGTGGGGAAACTGGTACCAATCTCTAGATGCTATCTGACTCACAGAGGGTGGCTGGCGATCTCTTAGACCTGGGGTGAAAACGCAGTCTCAAAGGCTTTCCAGTGTGGGGGAGGCGGTGTGGTCAATTGGCAGTCTGCAGCTTTGAGCCAGCATGGGGTCGCCCGAAAGGAGGGGTTTTTGCATCTCTTTTAGGTTAGATGCCCACACAAAGGGGGAAGAGTTTTTAAACAAGGTCTGCTGCAGGTTTGTTAGTGTTTGGTTAGTTTTCAATTACATGTGGCCCAATTTGTATCCCAAGCAACTTGTCTCGTGTGTTTATTGTGGGATGTAGGGGCAAGGTGGATTGGTTGGTGGGAGGTAGGCAGGCATGCAGGCAGGTAGAAGAGGAGGTTTAAAGTTCCTCTATAACTTGAATTAAAACTGAGCTGCAGAAGAACTTTCAAATGATAATGCTTGACTCATACTAGAAGCGAGTGTTAGAAGCTGAGCTGCTGAGGTTGGAAGTTCTTTGCCAGGAAATACTAATTTCGGTGACACTGCAAGAGCTGAAATGAATTTGCTACAAAAAAAATAAAAATCAAAATCTTCCAAATGGTCTCTAATCACCTCTAAGCACTCAACCATTGCCAAATCTTCTCTGAATCCTTGGCAGTAGTATTTGATACTCACTGATGTTTGATGTCAGTATTTGATGTTAGTATTTGATATTTAGGATCTGATATTGGACAATATTTGATAGTTGATAGGCAACTGTATTTAGCATTTGCCAGCACTCATCGCAGATATGCAATGGTATTTTTCAATGGTCTTCCACAAAGCTGTAACCTATGCTTCTGGACCAGAACCCAGGTACTGATTGTTTACAAGTTCTTTTCCAGGTTTGCTACATAAACAGTTCAATGATGAAACTAACAATGGTATTCTATGAAAATTTACTCTGAAATAAATGCTCAGCTGTGTTTTCTAGGTGTGTCTAGGATTGCACCCTAGGACTCTGGTTATGGTGGTCTGTCCCTCACTGGAGGTCTTCAAACAGAGATTGTACAGCTGTCTGGTGAGAATGCTGTAGCTCTGGACCCCTTTAAATGGTGGTGGCGATGGTGACCTTGGATTAGATGTTGGATTAGTGTTGGATTAGATGACCTACGAAGTATTTTCCATTTTTTTTCTAAGAACATGAGCCCTGATGGATCAAGCCAAGGGCCCATCTAGTCCAGCTTCCTGTATCTCACAGTGGCCTACCAGATGCCTCTGGGAGCACACAAGACAATATTTATAACCTATTGCCACTTTCTTGCATCCAGCACTAAATGATAGGCTACGTCTAAAACCTGGAGATTGAATATAATCATCATGACTTGTAATCTATGATGGAATTTTCTTCCATAAATCTGTCCAATGCCCCTTTAAAGGCATCTAGGCCAAGTGCCATAACAGCATGCTATAGCAAGGAGTTCTACAAATTACATGCTGGGTAAATAAATATTTCTTTTTGTCTGTTCTCCCACTAGTCCATTTGAGTGAATGTCTTCTGGTTCTGGTGAAAGAGGAAAACACATTTCCCCGTCCTATCCCATGCACACTATCCCATGCATAATTGTATATGTCTCAATTAGGTCCCTCCTCAGGTGCCTTCTTTCTAGAATAGCCTCTAATGTGCCAAAATGTGCTAGGAAGGAATCATGTACAGCACCCTGATTTCCTTGGAGCAGTCTCAAATTGTGGGTCAGGACCCACTTGGTGGGTTGCAACCTGATGTCAGGTGGGTTGCTGAAAGCTGGCAGCAAACTTGGAAATTTAAGACCTTACTTTTGCTATATTCTTTTGTGTTAACTGTTCAAATTTTCAAGTGAGGTTTTTTTTTAAACATTTGTTTTTAGTTCAGTCTTTTTATATAATATTTTATCCTAATCTTGCTTTAAGTCAGGGATGTTTCATGGTTGTGCAATTGCTGCAGTCCAGGAATGCCAGTTTGCATTCCAAGAGTGTCATTTGACTATGTCACAATTACGGCATTTCCTGCTTGATGATGTCACTTCCATCCATGACATTACTTCTGATGGGTTCCGACACAAGTGCCATTCTAAAAAGTAGGTAACAGAAGAACATAAGAAGAGCCCTGCTGGATCAGGCCAAAGGCCCATCTAGTCCAGCTTCCTGTATCTCACAGCAGCCCACCAGGTGCCCCAGGGAGGCACGAGACAACAAGATGCTTGGATCCCAATGCCACTCCCTTGCACCTGGTACTCTGAAGTAGCCCACCACCAATGTAAGGAGGTTGCCTATAGCCCACGATGGACTTTTCTTGTTGGGAATGAATTGTGACAAGGAAGAATAGAAATCATGTCGTTTGCTACTCTTGTAGGCTCGCCTAATCTTGTAAGTCCTGGTGTCTCCTTGGACCCAACCACCCTATTCCCATGCTTCTACAGCATCTCACCAGAAGGGGGAGCAGCTGACATACAGTGGCGTCGCATTTTATGTGGGGTTTAAGTTATATGGTCAGCGCACAAAGTTAAAATTGCGTATAGGCAAATTACATACATATCTTTCAATAAATACAACCAGTCCAGTTTTAACTCCAGCATTAGGACAGGTTGCTGCCTCTTCAGTTGAGCACCATAAGAAGTTGGCTTGCATTTAGGGGTCATGCTGTACAAAAAATATGTATCTTTAAATACTGGTACCAGTGAAAACATCTGAGAACCACTGCCTTGGAGGAAAAGCAGTATAAAAATCTGAAAAATAGAACTAACGAACAAACGGATGAATGAATGATATTGTAGCATAGGATTCCATTAGTCTTCTGTTATCTGACCCATACCAAATCAGTAACAGCAATACCATGGTCTCACCTGTAGCACTAGAGATTAAGGACCCATTGCTGTCCAACTTTCCAGCACCCATGCAGCTGTGTCAATGGGGTATGTGCTGCATCCTGCCATGGGGGTGCAGTCATGGAGGCCTCCGTAATTAAGGGAAGATAATGTTTGTTCCCTTGCCTCAGGGCACATGCATTATGGCTGCATAGGTGCAGAAAAGTTGGATAGGATTGGGTCCTAAACCCTCCTCTGGAAAGTTATGATACTACAGAGAATAAGGAACCTGGTTCCTTCTGCTTGAATCCCCTGGTTTGACCCCCTGTTGCCTTACATGCCCCCTAAGCAGGCCCTGGCAAATGCAACAGTGCTCTTTCCTTGCTGGTCTCATAGGAGGAAAGGTTTTCATTAGGAACTCATTGATGCAGATGCTTGGTCTTCAATACTACCCTTTCATACGCACTCACTCAACTCCAAACAGGATCGCTTTGTTGCCTGGTACATCCCCTTCTGCTTGACCCAAAGCAGGATAACAAATAAGAAATCTATGAAGCAAGGCAACATTAAATCAATGAGCCGATGCACCTGCTGCTAAGATAAGCATTGTGACCAGGGTCTCTTCACTCTGTCATTAGTGCTGTAAGATTTTCAGAGTCAGAAAACCCAGAGAGACTCATTAAGATAGAAGCAACACTCTGTGCTGGATCTACTAAAAGTCTCTCCCCCCCCCTCCCCACAAACAAATACTTCCTTCTCAGTACAGGAAGAAAGGCCCTGTCTCTTATCTGTTTTCCTCTCCCCCCTGAACTGGAGGGGGAGGAGATTGCTGAGATTACACTACATCGTTTTAATCAGGGTTCTTCCAGACATGATACAACAGCTGGACACCTCATTGTCCCTGGAGAAACATTTCACTGAGAATAGAAAAATGAAGTAGATGCATTTCATTGGCATTAGTTTCAGGACAATTAATGATGTGCAGAAGTCCCATGGGACATGTCGTGCATTGATTTTGTTTGTTTATTGTTGCTTCTCTCAAAATCCCTTGCATGCAAAAACCCTGAAATTTAATGTTGGGTAGACCTGAAGACAGCTGAGGGATCTGAGGTGCTGGGACCCTGGACCTTTAAAGGCTGGCAGGCTTCAGAGGTGTTGCGCCCATAGGGTGTGGTGTAGCGGTTGCCATGGGCACCAGTGAGGGAGCTGGGTGTGCCATGGAAGAAAGCGGTGTGGAGTTGGGCCCTCCCACCCACTCTTGCCTCTGTTACTCTCCAACATGGAGTGTTTCCAGAAGCAGGGGGGCATGGCAAGACTGCGCGGAGGGCACAGTGATGTCTTTCGTCACCGCTACACCCCAGGCACGATCAGAGCCTGCTCTCGCTCTGGCAGGCTTCCTTGTTGTGTTTCCCCCTTTGCTCTTTCCATAGCCTCAGGCTGCAGAAGAAGGGGTTAACCTTATTCTATCGTTGCTTCCACAGTTGGGGGAGACAGGAGAGAACCCTAGTTTCGCCAGCACTACAAGCCCATAGGATTGGGTTGCAATAGTTATTTGGGGGCCATCAACTGACCTTGAAGGCTAATTCTTATAGATACCACTTTAAGACCTTAACATACCCCTACAATCTCCGTTTTTTACAGTGATACTTGTATTTGCCAGGCACTGGATGGCATTGCCCATCCCTATCAAGAATGAATGGCTGAGGAAAACATAGGAACTTGTTAAATGAACAGCCCATTTAGAATCAAATATTAATTAAAAATAATAATAACTTGCTTTGCCTGGAAATTAGTCCTGAATTATATTTTGGGACTTCTGAGCAACAAAACCTCGCAGATTAAAATTTTAATTTAGTACGAGTTTTTGAAGTATACAGTATTTGAAAAAGGCCGTGAAGAAGATCTGTACTTCATTTGCTGTTTTAATAACTGAGGGCCCAATCCTATCCATGCTTCTGGTGCCGATGCAGCTGCAATGCAGCCCAAGATAAGAGAATAAATTTTTCCTTCTGTTAAAGAGACTTTTCTGATTCCCTCTCCACCACAGAATGCAGCACCCCCCCCCCACTGGGAATGGCTACATCAGAGCTGAAAAATTGGATAGGATTTGGCCTTAAGGGTGCAATCCTAACCAACTTTCCAGCAGCTGGGTAAGAGCAATTCAGCTCCGAGGTGAGGGAGCAAACATTCCCTTACCTTGAGGAGGCCAATATGACTACTACCGCACTGCAGAAAGCAGGACATGCCCCTGGCACAGTTGGAAAGTCAGTGCTGGAAGGTTGGCTAGGATTGTACCCTAAACTATTCTAATCTTGCATTTAGAGTTATTCTAATTTTTTTTTTTAGAAAAGTAGCAGTGTGGGGTGTGTGTGTGTGTGTGTGTGTGTGTGTGTGTGTGTGTGTGTGTGTTCTGGTTGTTGTTGGTGTGTCAGTGTGTGTGTGTGTGTGGGGGGGGGGGGCTCCTTTGCTAAGGCTGCCTGCTGCTGCTGGCCAGAAATGCATACACCAGACAACAACACTTTTAGGGAATCTTTTCCCATAGCAGGATGTGACACAATTGAAATTGACAAGACAGCCAATGCTGCTTAAGAAGATGCATTACAGGCCAGCCACGGCAAATGCAAAATCAGTCTTAGAGCAGGGACCCTGGCCAGAATTGGGATATCAACAAGGGATCAAGGAAGGGCTAGGAAAGCAAGCAGGGGTGCCTATAGGTCTATCAGTTTACATTCCAAACACATTTATTTGAGTAATGTTGTGATATGTAGTAATTACCCTATATACTCATAGGGTATAGACTTATACATGTCTAAAAATGAAAATATGGCTCAATGTATACACAGGTCAATATGGTTAATACAGCTTCTAAAAGCAGCTGGGGGCTGGGCTAAGAGGTAGAAAGCAGGGGAAGTAGAAAAATGGAACAATTTTACTTACTAGTAGTTGTTCTCAGGCACCAATAGACAGCATGCAAAAAACTAATAGCCATTTTCCTTCTTCTTTAAACAGGCAGAGAGGTGAAGGTACTTATGGAAATGATTGTTGTTAAGCGGGCTGCTGCTATGGAAATGCTGTACTGTATTCCTTACAAAACCTACAACTCCCATAAGCACTTTCATCTCTCTTCCTTCTTGTCTGGAGAATAGCTCCATTTCTGTGCTGCCTCAGAAGAAAGTGAATTGGCTGTTTTGGGGATGGCTGCACAGTTCCTGAGCTAATGGTCTGCAGGAGCACAGCCTTAGCAAGGCAGGAGCTAGGAAGACTGTGCTCGCGGCAGTCTCTTCCAGGTTCTCCTTGGAGGGCATGGCACTCACTGCTGCCGCTTTACACAACCTGTTCCATTTCCTGGGGAGGCTGGGAGCCTCAACAGAAGACGGAATGAGGCGCACAAAGCCAGCAGTGCCCTGCCCTCCTGGAAGAACCTGGAGGTGATTGGGTGGAGCCTTGGGGCAGTCATGTGCCCCCTCTTGCCTGTGCCCAGGGCACTGCCCAAATTATGCTTCTGGGTGCCATTAGAAAGCTTATAAATAGCAGAGGGTGGGAGGAGCCTTCTGGCAATGGCGAACGCACTCGGGGCAGCTCTGTTTCCTCGAGGTGTTCAACTCTCCGTGTGAGGACCTCTGGACCAAAATGAGGTCGTTCAGCTGCCAGATGAGGCAGTGAACCCTGTGGGTGCAATTTCCTTTAACCCTTACAACGGCAATTGGGGGGTGTAGAGGAGACAGCCCTTTTCAATTTTTGGATCCCACGGAAGAGAACGCCTAGCCGAAGAGCTGGGACAAGCCAGAAAGACTCTCACTTCAACAGCTTAGCGAAGATGTAAGCGTTTTCTTTGAAAAACCTGATTCTAATTTCCATTTCTACAGAGTAAATAGGTGCTTAAGAAATGTTAATTTGGTGAATTGGGGAATGGCAAGTTAACCTAACGAAGAAGGAAGCGACTAGCAACAGCAACGTGTGAAATGGCGGCCAGAGGCGTGCAAGCCGCTGGTATTCAACTAACATGGTATTCAATTAACATATGCAAGCCCTAATGAAAACCTTTTGATTGCAATGGGAAATTGTTTGTGAAGGCATTTAAGTCAGCTTGTTGTTAAATACATTGCAATTGAGTTGGATTAAAAAAATGATAAAGCTAAAAAAAATCAAACAAATATAGAGATTTAAATTGGACACAGGAACAAACGTTAAATCTATTTGTCTGAATGGGAACTGACTGTTTAAACAGAAGCGCTGCGTTCTAGTAAGCCTGAACTTGCAACTTTCAAAACTAAGAAGTCTCTATGTGCTATGCTCCCTATAAATGGCGACTACTGGCTTTTGAATACTTAAGAGATGTTAATTTGAGAATCTGCAAGTCTTCCCAACGAAGAAGTCCTAATGAAAACCTCGTAATTGCAATGGGAAAGTGTTTGTGAATGCATCTAAGCCAGCTTGTTGTTGCTGGATTTTGAATACAAGGAGACGAAGGCAATTTAACATTCCAATACTTTGAGTAAATTACAAAACAAAGGCGAAGTGGTTTGTACCTGATTGAAAGCAAGACTAAAGTTATAGATTGAACTTTAATAAAGCATTAGGAATTAAAAAAGGAAAAAAGGAAGAAGATTCAGTTGGAAGGAAGAACCATTCTTTTAACTTTATAAAGAACATTGAAAAGAACATCCTAAAGAACGTTGAAAGAAAAATTCACTAGAAAAGCAGAAGAAGAAACATCTATTTAATTTATATATACTGATTCCATATTGTGCTGAATTTAACACTGAATACTGAATTGTGTTGAATTTTATATTACATAATTTTGCAGTATTAAGCTAATATTAATATGCTTTAAGTTAGTGGGTGGTTTTTCCGATTTTTCTCCATCCTTTTTTGCTTTCCTCCTTTTTTCCTCCATCTTTTCCTGTTTTCCTCCATCTTTACTAAAGCTTAACTCAGAATTAATTTGGAAAGATGTCCAGGGACAAACATCCATTTTACAATCAAAATTATTAATTATTGATATGTAGGCAAAAAATATTAGGTAAGAACAACCTTATAAGACCTTATATCAAAAGATAATTGATCTTGCCCTCTTGGAATTGAAGGATCGATTTTGGAATTGAAGGACGATTTTGATAAAGCGGAGATGTATATATAAAAAAATATGTTTTACTACGAATATATTATATATTATAAGGATAAAAAGGTAGAAATGGAAAAAATATGCAGATTATGGAAAAAAAAAAGATTTTTGATTAATATATTATTTTGCTGTGACCTTTTGTTTCTTTCCCCAAGTCTCCCTGTCCCGTGTCGTCCTTATTACCTATCCCTATGTCTTTATATGTGTAAACACAAATAAAAAAAATATACCAAAAAAAAAAAAAAAAAAGAAAGCTTATAAATAGCAAAGCAATTCTGAACTAACTCTTTTAATGGCCCAATCCTGGGTCTGCTCAGAGCATGCAATGTTACTGGCCTGGGGACAAGGTAGTGACAGAAAGGTATTCTGCTGCTGCCTTGCCTTCCAACGGGCCTGCTTAGATCTATGTTATCTCTTTAGCTGGTATAAATCTGAGTGGGCTACAAGGGAACATGTTAAGCCAGGGCCAAGGGCATAGGGTATCTGCTGCAAGCCTGCCACAGATCTCAGTCCCTTCAGATCAATTTTCTTTCTGTACATTCCTGATGCACAGTACTGGTGCTAAAAAGCTACAAAAAAATCATTTGTGATATCACCATACATGCCATTACATAAATGTTCTTTTTGTGTGACATTTTACTCATGTGCCAGGACACGTGTAAAACACAGCACAACAGTAAAACACTGGACAAAGAGAATCCTGATGCAACCACATGGATAAGATACATGTGGTTGCATCAGGATTCCCTTTTCCAGTGTTTGTCCAGTAATGTCAAAGCATGGGTAGGGGTGGCAAATGAATTGGAGGAACTAAAAGCTACAGTCAATTATGCATGCTTTAATTTCGGAAATTAGGCTTTGCCTTACACCAGAATTCAGGAGGAATGGAATGCAGAGGAAAACATACGAATGGAACAATAAAAGAATGGACCCTGAAAGGTCTACTCATCCCTAGTGACCAGTTCCTGTCCACTGGGGGGGGGGGGAGGGAGGGAAAGGCTGTAATCAACCTGATGGGGTAGTTGGAAAATTCAGAGTGTTGTAAACCTACTTCAGGAGACTGACCTACCAGTCTTTGCTTCATCCTTTTAAGAGTTGTGTTCCATTTCATCTTGGAGGAGAGAAACAAGGAAATGCTCGGGATTAAGCTAAATTTCAAAATATGCCTATTGCAGTCCCACAACTTTAATCGTGATGCATCGGGTCCCTGAGGAGCTAAAAACCACTTAAGCTGTCAGCCCCAATCCAGTGCACATTGGAAGACAATCTCATAATTATATAAACATGGCCGTGGAGATGAAAAAGGATGGCCTGTCATCCCCGACTCTCTTTGGCGGCGCTGTCAGTCAACCCCATGACAAGGAGAGAGGACCAACAGCTTTTTTAACTTGTGTTTTTGAAATCTTGAGGAACCAGACAGCGGACATATTCAAACAAACATAGAGACTCTCACACACGCACATGACCTCTGGCGTTCGCACATTGTGAATCTCTTATAATCAATAGAACAGGTGAACCCCACTTTTCCCAAGGGTCGGAGGTGGGAGCACCACCCACTTCACATTTCACCCACCTTGCTTACACTAGCCAGTGGCTGGTTTTGGTTTTGCTCAGGGTCACTTAAGAGTAATAGCGATTTCAGAGCGCAATCCTAACCTGGAGTTAGGCCAGCATGGTTAAGCCACCAAAGTTTGCCACCGTAAAGTGCATTTGGACCACTCTCAGAGACAGGGAGACTGGCGCACATCTGTGTGCCGGCCTCTCTGACTCCCAAGAGTGGTCCAAACATACTTTATGGTGTCCCTTGTGCTTGGAACATGGCCTGGGATCCCAACAATGAGTTTCTCTTCATCCCACATGTTAGGTTTCTGAACAGAAAATAACCAGGTATTTCATAGTAATGCTCACATCCTGAAGATAAATGGAAGTGAGCCCAAAGAGAACAGCATTTTCTTTCTGGCTGTCTATCTTGATTGATTTATGACAAGATAAAAGTATATGTAAAAACAGCTTCCTGTTATCTTACTATAGTACAGGGGTCCAGCAATGGGAGCTACATGCCTGGGGAGCACATGCCCCCCTCCCCTATGTTGCTACTGATAAGAGAAATTTTCCTCCCCCCCCCCCGCCCAGCACTAGGAGCTTGATCAGTCGAGTCCTTCAACTTACCTCAAGCAGCCCGTACTCTAATTACTGTGAGTCCCTTTACATCCCTTGGTTGTCCCTTCAGTAAGTTTCTTTCCGAATGTCTTGCCACTGGTTCTCCCCCCCCCCCCCGCCCGGCTAACCCTGGCTGCATGTGCCTGCATATGCATCTGCTATGCCTGTTGCCT
The DNA here is from genome assembly GCA_029204185.1 of Lerista edwardsae. Taxonomy (NCBI): domain Eukaryota; kingdom Metazoa; phylum Chordata; class Lepidosauria; order Squamata; family Scincidae; genus Lerista; species Lerista edwardsae. The sequence continues at coordinate 4,626,837 of JAJKFI010000106.1, read as the reverse complement.
CCTAATGCACAACTCCAAGGGGGAATGGAATGGTTGGTTGGGGCTGGCTCCTTGGCCCCAATCCATGGGAGCTCTTTGTCCACCATGTCATCTGCTACAGACCAGATTCACGGCCCTTGTGCTCTTCATCTCAGGAGCACTCGAGGTGCTCATTTGCTCTCCCTGCCTCGTTGGGCAAAGCTGTAACAGAATGCGTATACCATTCAACAACCTGGGTACACTGCGGATGGTGGTTAGTATTTAGGCTTGTAGGATCAATTTCGCTTGCAAAACTCCTGAAGTGCACCAACTGGAGCCAGGTACAAAATTGTCACCCAGGGGGGTGAAGTCACCTCTAGCCACCCCTCTTGCACCCCACTAGCCAAGCCTTGGGATGATGTGAGGATTCAAGTGCAAATTACACCTCGATTACCAGAGATCTGGGATTTGAACTCAGAACTTTAATGCTGGCCAGGAGAGCCACACAAAGACCCGGTCAATCTGGAGACACCCCCCCCCCAGTATTCTGTACACAGATTGTACATGGGTACAAATAGTGGTATCACTAGGGTTTGTGTCACCTGGCGTGGGAGGTCAGTGAGTCATCCCATGATGGACTATACCAGACCATACAAATGACAGTATCATATGTACAACCTAAACGCAGTGGCATCACTAGGATTTATTTATTTAAGTATATAACAATGAACAAATCTAACAAATCAATAACCGACCAAATACCAGTGGCCCACTTGATATTCATACAATTAAATAAGAACTCTAGTATGCATGGAAATGAGAACTGAATCCCACTAACACCATATTGTTTCCCTGCTGTGTCATAGCAATACCTCCTTGACTCTCAGAACAACCAATCTCACTGGTCAGTTTTGAGTTAAAGAGATCCACTTTTCATTACAGAAGGCAGTTGTGTTTTCTCTTTCTGTTTTTTATTTTTGCTATAATTTTTGATCAATACAGATATTTGTAATGTGGTTTATTTCATTGCATTCTGCTATAAATTCCACATAGAATAATTCAAATGACATAGAATGATTCAGAATGATAACATGATTCAAAAATACCATCATGTTACAATTTTGGGCATTAGTGGTGTCACCCACCCTGTGCGCATCACCCAGTGCAGCCCACACACCCCAGCAATGACACTGGGTACAATATATATCCCATTATCTGCTGGGGTTCCGTTCCAGATGCCCTCCCGCCACTGTGGATACCTGAAACCATGGATACTGGGGACATCTTTTTAAAGATAAACATCAGTGGTTTTGCTGCAACAAGGTTAAAAAGAAGAGATTTGTTCAATGTTCCCCTATCTTTTTAATAGGTGTCCCAGTATCCATGGTATCTGTGGATAACTGAAATCGTGAATACCGAATCAGTAGCACGCCTGTAGCCATATGCACAAAAAGAAAAATGGGAACAGCTCCCAAGTATCCACATTCCACCCTTTTAAAATGAAAACTGACTTCCTAATAGCTTAGCCATTTGTGGCTGACTCCATTGCTGCTTTGTGTCCTAATCTGCTTTACATATGATAGGAAATTGCCAGTTCCAGTCTCCAGTTAGCAAGTGTTAATTTGCTTGCTGCAGTTCCTGCTTGCTGTAGACACCATAGGCTGCTATCTGAAAGGAGCCTCAGCCACATGAAGGGGGGGGCAAAGCACATGTAATTGCTTTGCCTGTTTGGGGCAAAATGACCCCCATGGACTTGCAGGTTCTTGCTTATTTATTCTGGATTCACAACTGTTTGTCCATCAGTCCATCGCAAAGCCATTCTGCTCTGTTGCATTTTGGGGGCTGGGGAAGGAAAAGAAAAGGAGGCCTACGCAATGCCTGACTCACTGTTTTTTAAAACTCCACAAGAAGCTGTTCATTGAAAGGAGAAGTGGGATAAATATGCACAGAGGGCTGGCTTCTCTGACTCCAAAAGTGGTCCAAACATACTTTCCTGTGTTACTTGTGCTGGCCAAACGTTGCTGGCCTAACTGTGCTGGCCTAACTCCAGGTTAGGATTGTGCCCTGAATAAGTTTTCTTGCATCTTTTTGGTAATCAGAAATGTGACACTTAACAAAGAAACGATGCCATGCTTAAATCGAGAAATGGTGTATAATGAGTAAAAATGCCAAACATAAGCTAATGCTCTGACCCCCCCCAAAAAAAAATGTTACTGCGGACCAGATAAAATCTTGTGGCAGACTGGATGTGGCCCCTGGGCCATAGTTTGGAGAGTCCTTTGCTAAGAGGTGAATTGCAGGGTGGATGGAAAATGCTCACCTTCTAGCAAGTCAGAAATGTGATTATTGCTCCGTGAACTAGCACCATTATTAGCATTAATGAAGAGCATGGATAAAGGTAATCCAAGCCTCTCCCCTCTCATGGGTCTGCTAAGCTGTAAATCCAACAAGGTTTCTAGCAGACAGAATCCAGGATGAGAAGCAAAATGAAAGTACTTCATTAAATGACATGTCATTAGAATTCACTGCCATGAGATATGATGACCGTGGCTGCGGCAGAAAGCTCTAGAAAAAGGGGGTTAGACTAATAGCAGATATGTCTCTCAGCAGCTACTAGGCATGGTAGTGAGATGGGGCAGGAAGTTGATTTGGCCTGGAAAGTGAACTTGTACAGTTTGTAACGCTGTGAATTGCATTTCCCCCAATATTCTTCTCCTGGCACCTTAGATGCTACAATGGAAGTACCCCAGGTGCCACAGAGCCTGGGAACTGTAGATTTCCAGGACACCCAAGTCCTTAAAATGGATAAGAGGTGCCCTGGGAACTTGTTATCCCAGGGCTTCTTGCCCTTGGGATGTTGTTTTTGTTGGTTTTAAAACATTTATATCCCATCTTTCTTTTGAATAGGAAACCCAAAGCAACATACATCCAATTTAAACACAATAAAATATAAAAGAAAACAAATCAAGAACTAGCTACAAAAACTGTAATAAACCATAACCACATGCACAAACACAGGTCACCCAGCAGGCCTACCCAAGTAAGACTGAGCTTAGAACTAGAGACAGAGGCTAAGAAAGGAAAGCTTATCGAAAAAGAAACTTTTCACAATAGCACCAGTTCTGGTCTCACAAGGGAGGCATTTTCACAGCCTGGTGCCACAACAGATCAGGATGTGTTGAGCATGGTGATGGTATACAAGGACCTGGGAGAATGCAAAAAAATTTTTTTCCAGTGTTCCAGTGGAACCAGGGGCATAGTTAATAAAGTGTAGCCCAGTGCAAAGGGCAAAATGATGCCCCAGAAGTGATGTCACGACAGGAAGTAATGTCACAGTTGTATTTTTGTTTTCTTGAGGTTTTTGGCCATAACTTTTGATAGAATTATATTACACTCCAGTTTGTTTCATTGCATTCCTTATGAATTCTGCATTGAATGATATATAACATGACATATGATTCCTACAAATTGCGATTTTAACAAATAGTTTTTACATGATAGTTATATTTTCATTTTCAGGTATTCTGGCTATAACATTTGATAGAGTAAAGATATTACACTCTGGTTTGTTTGATTGCATTCTGCATTAAATTACCTTTTCAATGATATATAGTATGATAGTATTATTCATAATTACTAAGGTATTCACAGTTTGGCCACTAGTGTCAAACTCAGCTTGTTGTCCCCTAAAGTTTGTTGCCCGGTGCAATTGCACCCACCTGCACCACTGTAGCTATGCCCCTGAATGGAACAATAGTTCCAATAATTCCAAATATTTCCAATATTATGGTGGAGGGAGGGAAGGAGACTTTTCAGATTGGTATCCAGTGAGACCTCTCCAACATGTCAGAAGGCAATGGAAGGAGGCAAGGTATAGAACTTCCTGGAAAGAGAGTTAGGGGCTTATGGAGCAGCTGGGGATACACATTCAGAGCCTGTTGTGCTCCCAATGATGTCATCAGGAGTACCGTGCAGTAGGAACTGGCTGGGGGGGGGGGAAGAACTTTTCCTCATTTTTTAAATTGCTCAATTATTAAATAAAAAGGGCCCTACTAGATCCTAGGGGCCGTCTACCTAAGTATCCTGCTTCCCTTATTGGCCAACCAGGTGCCTTCCAGAAGCCCACAAGCAGGACATGTTGCCAACAGCCCTCTTGTTGTCCAAGTCTGAAGTAAGCCAAGGGAGGACTTTATCTATCAATCACGTCCAGTGATCAAATGAGTGGCTGTTTACAAGCCTGATTAAAATTGTGCTTGGATCAAAGCAGCCTGCCCAGCTCTGCCTTTTGACCTCCATTTTTCCTTTGGAGGTGGGAGAGAGCGTCTGCCTGGTCTATGGAGATTAATAAAGATATTCTTTCTCCCTGCCCCCATCTATCTCCAAGAAACAAATCCATTATGCAAAATAATCAGCTGTACTTTGAGTCACTGACTCATACTGTTTCATGCTTTCTGGCAGAGTGGAGTAATTGCTTCATATAATAAATCAAATGCTTTCTCTGGGTGAACTTCTTGGAGCCACTTGCATGGCTGAAACCCTTCCATTAGCTTAGTCAGAAGCAAAGGTTCAGCCAGAGGGAAACCCAGTCACGTTCCTCTCTCCAAACTCTGACCTTTCCATTCTATGGGGGCAGAATGCCTTTTAGAGCCCATTGCTCTTGAAATTGGGCCATAATTAAGGGTGCAATCCAGCCTAGCCCGCATCCCCGTTCTTGGGGTGGCCAACCCTGATCCAGGCCACTCAGATTTGCTCTAGTGATTTCTTGGCCAGAGGACTGGCTGGGGCTTACCCCTTGCCCCGTCCCCTTGCCCCAAGTGAGCTCCTTTGGTCACCAAGCCTACATAGGATACAGTGCTGGCCTGCTGGCCTGCCTGCTCCAACGCAGGTTAGGATTGGGCTGCCCATGTGACACCATCTCCATTGCACATAGAAGGTCCCTGGTTCATGTCTTGGCATCGCCAGGTAGGGCTGGGAATGATTCTTGTCTGAAGAAACCCTGGAGAACCGCTGCTATTCAGTGTGCTAATCCTGAGTTAGATGGACAAATGTCCATCAGACATTGATGATTGATGGCCAGTGACAGTGATGGATGATGCTCATCAGATGACCTGAACTAGAAGGACAAATTGTCTGATGCACTAGAAGACTGCCAGTGTTCTAGCTCAGTGTTGGGACTGAATCCAAGTGCCTTTAACCTCCATCTTATCTGGCTTCGTAACCTCCATGTGAGCATCCATGTCACTGCTTGTCATTGGCATTCTGACTCTGTCAGCCATGGATGTGTCCTACGAGCTCTCAGTTCTCAGGGGACAAAGAAATAAGACCGCTGGGAGACTGCTCTTGGAAAAAGGTGGCTGCTTTCCCCCAAAGCCTGCCAAGGAAGCTTGGAAGTACTTTGCTGATTCTAAATGAGCTTAGGAGAGTTTCCCCATTACTAGTATCCACTTCTGTTGCCCTTGGGAGCTCTCCCACTTCGTGAAACAGCAAGTTCAGACAACTGCACTGATTCTGTTATCTCCTTGTGGAGAAAATCAGGGATGTCCTCCTATTTTTCTCGCTGATTTGGACCTGTGAATCCATTGTCTGAAGAGGTCTCTTAGTCATTCAGATGTGTGTTTGCTCTATTGCTGTATATTGTTTGCCCTCCTCCTCCTCCTCCTGCTGCTGCTGCTGAGTGGTAAGCTCTGAACCAACTTATTCCACCTGATTCCCCAAATCAAGAAATTCAAGAGATTCTTGGGTGACTCTAAGTAACCAGCTATTTTAACCAAGTAGGCTAAAATCCAGAGGCTATAAAAAGTAGTGTTATGCATCCTGCATGTTTGTGCTAACTTCTCATTCAAGCATTGTATGCATCAACGGAGATCACCAGCCTGCCTGCTAAGTGTGGGTGTGAAGACCAATATCCTGGACTACTTAGACTAGGAAAGGGCTTAGGAATCATGCTTGTATTTTATTTTGTGCTTCTTTTTAATCCCCACACCAATTTTTTGTCCATCCACCCCTCTTCAACTTTGTTTGTCCACACAGTTTCCCCATCCTTGCACATGCCTTATTTTTCTCCTCACATTTGCCTTCCCTAGCTTGGGTTTCTTTCTTTCTTTCTTTCTTTCTTTCTTTCTTTCTTTCTTTCTTTCTTTCTTTCTTTCTTTCTTTCTTTCTTTCTTTCTTTCTTTCTTTCTTTCTTTCTTTCTTTCTTTCAATGAATGTATTTATGTTACTGTCCAGACACTCACCCATTACTCCCCCTCCCCATCCTGGTCACAGAATCATTTAAAGGGACCTACAGGGTCATCTAGTTCAACCCTGTATAGCAGGAAATCCTCCTAGACCATCTCCGGCAGGTGTCTGTCAAGCCTGTTCTTGAAGATGTCTAGTGAGGGAGAACCCACCATCTCCCTCAGCAATCTGTTCCACTGCCAAACTGTCTTTACTGTGAGGAATTTCTTCCTGATGTCCAGCTGGAATCTCCTCTCTTGCACTTCGTACACATTGGATCTAGTTCTACTTTCAGATGGAGTGGAGAACAAATTTGTCCCTTCTTCCATACGATAGCCCTTCAAATATTTGAAGAGTGCTATCACATCCCTTCTCAGCCTTCTCTTCTCCAGGCTAAATATACCAAGTTCCCTCAACCTTTCCTTGTAGGGCTTGTTCTCCAGCCCTCTGATCATCCTCTTCTCTGAACCCACTTTAGTTTGGCTGCATTCTGAGGTGCCCAGAATGGGACACAGTACTCCAGGTGAGGTCTCACCAATGCCTCCCTTGCCTTCACCTGCCATCAAATTGCTGGTGCTGACAGTGGGCAGCTCCTCTGTTGGCTGGCATGCATCTGCATGTGTGCTGGTGGCCTTGTTGCATGCACCATCTCAGCAGCACTTCTGCTAGCATAATGCACATTCTTCCGGCAGAATGCATCATTAGAATTGGGCCCCTGGCCTTCTGTCTGGAATTCCCTAGCTTGGACAGCAATTACCATACCAGTTTAGTCCCAGTTCAACAGGTGAAGTGGGAGCAGAAGAGTGATGCTGGTTGCTAAGCCCTGAGCTTTACCTTTCCCATCTTTCCTTACACTCCTCCTTGCTTGTACAAGTGGAGCCTAGTATTTGTTGGGGCTATCATTCATGGATCGGGGGCAGAGCTGCCAGCTATTGGTTGCTCTCTGCTTAGATAGGTTTCCCCTCTCTACATTCTTGCCCAGTGCTCTATAGTTAATGCATTAATGCAGACACAACTCCATCAAGCACAGATTTAAAGTACTTGCCCATTCATGCTTGAACAGGCTTATCGTTTTGAGCAACGTGTGCCAAGAGCTTGTGGGCAAATCCTCTTGAAGAAATCAGCTCCATCATGCACCTTGATTGGACCATATGGATAAAATTAGACTTATCAAAGTGAAACCATATAAGATTATCTCTTCTCTTTGCACTCAATATCCCAACCGTCCAAATGCTTTTGTAGCCTTGGGAAAAATGCAGCTGGTGGAGGAGGATTCCGGAAAACCATCGGGCAGAAGTTAATTACTTGATCATTGCTGATAAAATTTGAATGAGTCAGAACCAAACAAACCAAAACTCAAACCTTTTATTGTTTACATTGTTTGTAAAATTACTAATTTCAGGAAAGTTGGACGCTGATGGGCAGCCAATCCTAACTTGTGCAGGAGTAGGCAAGCTGGCTGGCCTGCACTGCATCCTACCCAGGGTAGGAGGCAGCTGGAGCTCACCATGGGGCAAGGGGACACAGTGGGGCAAGGGGATGGGGCTGCTCAGACCTGTGCCTGCTAAACAGCAGAAACAAGCCTGGAGATGGGGGTCAGGATCTGGCCTAACAGCCAGATCCTGGCTCCTCCCCCTCCCTTACCCACTCTGTCCCTGGGGCTGCCATCCCTCCTCCCCACTCCACTTCCCCTTGCCCCCTCCCTCCTCCACTCCAAAAAGTCTTGGGGGCTTTTACCCTGCCTTACCTTCAGGCATCTGCCGTGCAACAGTGTCAGTGCGGGTGCTCATGCCGACCCAGCATGGAGGGAAGGCAAATTAGGGTGGGAGTAAGCAGGGGAAGGGCGGGTCCATGGGAAGACCAGCCTGCAGAGACAGGATTCAGCACTTAGGCTGGATCCTAACCCCCGGTCCTGGCCCAGTTAGTCCCGATCTGGGCCGATCAGATTTGCGCCAGTAATTTTGTTGGCACAGTTCTAAGTAGCCCTGTTGGGGAGACTGCTGCTTGCCGCAGGGTATGGGGAATTAATTCTCGTTGCCCTGCAGCAAGCGGCAGCTGGCCCAACTCAGACTGAATATAGTGCAGCCGGCTGGCTTGGCTGTTCCAGCACGGGTTAAGGTTGGGCTGTCAAGAACATAAGGAGGGCCTTGCTGCATCAGACTGAAGTCCCATTTTCCATTACTGAAACTTGGCTCATTATTTAAAACTGTTGAGTACCACCTTTCAAACAACATTTTCCAGTACGGAAAATGAAAAACCTATATGTGTAATAATGGCAGTAATGAAAACTGGCAGCTAACAGCTGAAACTATTAAAAGGCTTGCAAGAAAAAAACAGATTCTAACAAATTAGAACCTTTTACCCTCCCTGCTTTGCAACATCAGGCTGCCTAGACACTATACTGCACCCAGGTACAGAGTGTTTGTGCTCAGTCAACATTTCTATTTGAATGGCTGTACCTAGGTTCATTTTTCTAGATCAGCCATCAGGGTACACTGCAGTCAGATTGAACCTGCATGGAATAGAATGGCGTAACTGTAAAAAGGTAAAGGTTTCCCCACGACCGAATGGTCTAGTTGTGACCAACTGTAGGGGGCGGTGCTCATCTCTGTTTCAAAACCTGTAGAGCCGACGTTTTGTCCGAGGACAAGCTTCCGTGGTCATGTGGCCAGCATGATTATACGCCGTAGCACACGGAACGCTGTTCCCTTCCCACTGAAGTGGTCCCTATTTATCTACTTGCATTTTTAAGTGCTTTCGAACTGCTAGGTTGGCAGGAGCTGGGACAAGCAATGGGAGCTCACTCCGTCATGCAGTCTTGAACTCCCAACCTTCCAGTCGGAAAGCCCAGCAGCTACAGTTTAACCCGCTGCGCCACCACATCCCTACCGTAACTGTACAGACAAACAATTGTTGTATCCAGGTACAGTTTAAGATGTAAACCACCTCATTATAAAACACTGGGGGCCCAATCCTACCCTCCCCCACCAATTCAGCTGCACAAAAAAACGAACGTGATGTATTCAGCGGGGGGGGGGGGGAGAAAAGGGAGGGTTGGAAGAGAAAGCAGAATTATTTCCCCTCCCTCCCTCTGTAGATTTCCCGCTCTGCAGTGGCTCTCTTTCAGCGGCATGCAGTGAGGGTGTGGCAGGTGAGGCAGAATGGCCCTACTGTAGTTCTTTGAAAAGTGCTTCCACTGCTGCTGCAACCCATGGGCTTCAGCTGCTCAGAGACTGTGGGTTGTGTCTGCATGATCACAGCAGTAGTGGCACTTCTCAAAGAAAAGTTCTGCCTCACCTGCCACATCTTCACTACATGCCGCTGGTCTCTTTGGACCTAAACTGAAAGGGACAGGGAGGTTATGGAAAGAGGGGAGAGAATCTGGCACATGCCATTGCCACCGGATCCACCCCTTCACGCAGCCTTCCTGCCCCCTGTTGCTCCCTGCCCAGTTTTCCTCCCTCCCTCCCTCCCTCCCCACCCTCCGACCCAACCCCTTAGGCGCCTCCCCCTGCAGATGCTGTAGGAACTGGCAATGGCTGCAGTTCTCCCTCCTGCAGCAGTTCTCCCAAAATGGCTGCTGATGGAGCACTTTGAGCGATGTTGGCAGCCATTTTGCTAGAGCAGAAGTGTCTTCTATTGTTTGCTGCTCTGCTCTGGCTGGGACCCAATCCTGGATAAGATTGGGCTGTGTGTCATATAAATTACTTGGCTGGTTCAGATCTATCTGTGTGTCTGTCTGTGTGTCTGTCTGAAATATTTCTACCCCACCTTTTTCCACAATGAAGGATTCAAGGCGGCTTACAATATTTCAATAAAAACAATGTTAGAGCAGCAAAAATAAAAACAAAATTGAAACATCAAGCTAAAAACAACATTAACCAGGATTGCCTATCTTCAAAAATGCCAGCCAACCAATCATCAAAACGCCTTCCAAAAAAAGAAAGGTCTTGAGACCCCACCGAAGGTATCCAGCTGTTCTTGAAGGGAATTCCATAAACAAGGAAGGCCCTATTCCCTGCTGCCATCCCCCTTACCTCTACTGGTAGCAGCACAGTCAGAAGGGCCTGCTAGCAACCCAATCATACAAGGAGAAGAATGTGCATGCGTGCCCCCCCTACCCAGTATGCCAATCCATCCTCTCATGTGGGAGTATGTATGGGATGACTGAACTAGCCCAAATGGTGCAGTTTGGAATATTATTTTAAAATAACATTTAAACTGCACCATTGTGGGGTGGGGTTGTTCAGATGTGTCACCCTCCACATGGCCGTGTGGGGCAGATGTTTCAGCGGCCAGCAGATATCACCCGAACCAGTTCAGTTCTGCTCTCCTGTGTATACCAGAACTGAACTGGTTCCAGAGGTGTGCTGAGGCAGTTTCTGAACCTTTATCGCCTTCAACAGGAACAGAACCGTACTTAGCACGATCACAGCTGAATCTGAGCGGAATAAAAGAATATTGTAGTTTGACTCAATTTTGAAAAAAAAAAAAATTAGTAGGGAATTCCTCTCTGCCCTATTTGAAAGCTAGAGCCTGGTCTCAGCTGATCAAAATTCAGCACCGCCTCGGCTGAAAGGAGGAGATTGCAAGCCAAGCAAGGAGCGTTTCCAAATGGACTCATGTCCGGCACTTGATTTGCTGCTGGCTTGCTAGCCTCAAGGCTTTGCAAGGAGACGTTAATCATGGGCCTGCTTTTTTGTATTTTCAGCAAAAAGAGAGCCTGAGAGAGAAAGGGAAGGAAGGAAAAACACACATGCGAAAAGAATCTGTCACGCATGACATTAATTATTGGTCCGGTGGCCAAGTATTAAACTGCCAAAGAGCACCCATCAACCTCAGCTATGTAGTGTTAAAAGCATGGCTTGTGTAAGGGAATGCAAAGGGCACAGAGTGACTTTTATTCATAACCCAAAGTATGGTGGTGCTTTGTGTTAAAAATGAAGCCTGGCTTCAGGGACTTCACAGTTGCCTCAGACGGCAGATTCTCAGGGCCGGGAGAGAGGGCAGCATGAGAGATGCCCACCGCTGTTGCCGCCTAGCTTGGGTTAGCCCAAGCCCTCCTGAGACAATACCTAAGACTTCCTGAGGTCTTCTTGCTCAGGTCTTATTGCCAGGGCTAGCCCAAGACCTCCTGAGGCAGCATGCCAACTACTGCCCCCGTTACTTGATTATGGGCGCAATTCTAACCTGGAGTTAGGCCGGCACAAGGGACTTGTACCATAAAGCTCGTTTGCACCACTCTCAGAGTCAGGGAGGCTGGCACACAGAAGTGCGCCATCCTCCTGGACTCCGAGAGTGGTCCAAATGTGCTTTATAGGATGTTTGTGACACTCCTGAACCAGCTTAAGGGACGTGTGCTGGCCTAACTTCAGGTTAGAATTGCGTCCTATGTATCAGCCCCTCCCCCTCTCCAGTGCTCTAGCTCAGCACTCCCCTCCACAGTCGCAGCCCTGGCCCATGCACTGCCTGGGAGCAGGACGCAGACTGCCGCCCCTGACTGTCCACCACCCATCGCAATCCTCAACTTACAGGAGCTTTGCATGGTATCCACGCTCTCCACAGACCCTCCGAAGGCTTACTGCAGCCTTTGAAAAGCCTTTAAGCATTTGGCGAAAATTGGAGGTTACGCGTAAAGGCCTTCCAAAGCCTGCAGTAATGCCCTGCGAACGCTGTGTGAGTGCTGTGTGCAGCCTGCCCGGCCCTTAGCAGGGTCCCAGAGAGCAGGCGGTGGCAGCTCCCCTGTCCATGTAGGACCTGAGGGTGGGCGGCAGGCGGCGGTGGCTCCCAGGTCCATGTGACCCCCCTGGACCTCCTGGTAGGTCCACCCCTCACCCTCCCCTACACGTTTCTCCCTCACTTCTCCAACCCAGGGAGTAGAAGATGAGTAGTGGAGGCAAGTAAGCGGGCAGAGAGGGGTGCCTCCTAATCTGTTACTTGATGGGCTGTCCTGTCACCTGCTCAGGACTGCCACCCAGCTTGATTTGAAAATCAAATCAAATCAAACCTGCACCTCTCCTATGATCAACTGACATAGGGTGTAATCCTAACCAACATTACAGCGCTGACATAGCTGTGCCAATGGGACATGTGCTACATTCTGTGGTGGAATAGTAGTCATGGAGGCTTCCTCGAGGGAAGGGAATGTTTGTTCCCTTAACCTCAGAGCTACGTTGCCTTTACCCAGAGGCGTCATCCAAGCGGAACAGCCCGGTACGCCGTTCCTCTAGTTCTGTGGAGGGCCCGGGCCGCGCCGCCTCTCCGGAGGACGGGCGAGCTGCTGCTGGGCCTGCCCTCCCTCCCTTGCGTCCCGAATCGCTCTAAAATGGACCGATTCGGGTGCAGTGAGGCTTGGGGAGGCATGGCAGCCCTCTGCCATAGGGGCGGAGGGCTGTCAATCATCCGGGCGTTCCGGTTCCTGGCGCGCCCGGATGACATCACTGCCTTTACCCCATAGCTGAAAAGTTGGTTCAGATTGTGCCCATAGTTATATGTGAATAATATCTAGCACAAACCAAAACAACCAGAGGAGAGGAGGCATATAAGCTGGGATAGGAATCAATTGACTCTGACAAGTATGTCCAAAAGCTGCAAAAACTCAAGGCTATTGTTCCACAATTGATTACAGGTTTCTACCTTGTCATGCAAGGTTCTAATTCAAGTGAATGACAGTGTAGTCTCTGACCCTTCAAAACATTCCAAACATGGATTTCTGATTTCAGTGCTGGTAGGGACACTGAATGCTCAAAGTGGCATAGTTGAAGAAATCCAGAACAGCCACCTTTGCAGCCCTGCTGAAAATGGGGTGATCCTAAAACTTCTGAAAAAGATCAGGGAACAAACTTCATCCTTCTATTGTCCATGGTACAAAAATCAGATCAAAACAATGAGTCTAAAGCAGCGATGGGATCTACAAATGACCTGGGGGAATGCTGGGCGGGACGTAGGCGGGACATCCGGGTGATTGGCAGCCCGTCCGCGGCGATCCGCAGCTGCTCTGGCCTCGGGGGGGGCTCCTGCTCGCTGCGGAGGATGGGTGAGGGTCGCGCCGGGTGCCTGGGCGAGCAGCGGTGGGGCGCGCTAACCGGGGGCAGCCCCCCAGGCCAGGACAGCTGCAGAATGCTGCGGACGGGCAGCCAATCATGCGGAAGCCCCGCGTAAGTCCTGCCCAGCGTTCCCCCAGGACGTTTGTAGATCCCGTCGCTGGTCTAAAGTAATCTTTTTTAGATATTCCTGTAGCGTTTCTTCAACCAAGGAACTTAGGACACAATCCTATCCACACTTATCTGGGAATAAGCCCCATTGCCTATAATGGGACTTACCTCTGGTAGACATGCATAACATTGTCAATTGGGTGCTGGGAAGATTTTCTAGGCTCAGGAGTCGCTCTACCTACCCAGTCTGGCCATGGACTCCTCTTAACCAGGAAGGACAATTAAGGCTTCTGCATCAGGGTGGGAGAACCTGGGCATCAGCAGTAGTTACTGTATCTGGTTCATGATTCTTGGTTGCCTGTGGCCTGGTGCTGACAATTGGATCTTGCCACTAGTTTCTTCCATCCTCTCTCGTATTTGCTCATTTCTCCTCCCTTCAACACAGAGAGAGAGCAAAGGTTTTTTTTTTCCTATAGGCTGTTATGTGTCAGGAGTTAACATGTTGTAGCAGCTTTGGGAGTCTCAGGTGGCAGGAGATCCACAGCTGTCGGTACCTAATTAAATTCTTAACAAGTGGTGCTGCAATTATTATTGCTGAGCACTCTGACATAGTGAGCAGACTGAAAGCGTCTTGATGTCTCACGCAGAGACCTGGCAGTGGATAACCCATGAAAATCCCACATCTTGTTCGGGTGTCACAGGCCAGCGTGCCAGTCTGCTCTTGCATCAGTTCAGAGAACAGCTCATCATGTTGAACCAAAACTGGTAGCACAGTTGTGGCAGAGGAATGTCAAGGAAACCCTAACTAGAATTTGCTTGCTATGTATCAATGTGTGGGCATGTAGCCCTGGCCCAAGGTGAAGTCGAGCATCCTAAATTTCTGCCTCCTCTTTTTTCATCAATGCACATTGCACATGCACCCACCGCACCTGCCTCCACTGCTGTCACTCCTGCACCTGTTTAAGGAGGAGGCCAGAGGGGCAAAGAGGCAGTGGCAGAGGCTGCGTGATCCCAGAGTGCCTTGACCCCTTACCTCCTCCACTGTGCTGCCACCTTCTTCCTCCCTGACCAGCCTTCAAAACAGGTTGCCCCAGTGAGGTCTTAGGTCCTTCAAAAACTGAAAGGGAGAGCACAACAGTGTGACAACTTCGTCCTCTCCCCGGTGGAGGCTTTTATAAGGCTCAGGATCTCTAAACTGATCTGCGTGGCCATGGGCGCACAGTGTGCATAGGTAAATCTAGGGACCCGGCCCTATGGTTCTATGGTCCTATGGTTTCTCCAGTATGGTTCTCCCCTGACCCTGTTCCAGTTTTGGATGCTCTTCCATTGCAGCCTTAGCTGGCTGGGGTTTCTCTCCCAATGAATATGGGTTGCATTCCATGTGGATTGGTGCTGCATCCACAGCTGCTAGTATGTGGAGGCCATACAGTGCATAGGTAGGTGGCATTCCAGGGCCTTTAAGGCTTATATTTGGAAGTAGGACCCTGATCACCTTGTGAGTGTGCAAATAAGTGAGAGCACAATCCTAATCTGGAGTTAGGCCGGCACAGTTAGGCCAGCAGTTTGGTTGGCACAAGGGGAACGGTAAAGAGAGTTTGGACCACTCTCAGAGTCAGGGTGGATGGCGCACGTCTTTGTGCTGGCCTCTTGAACTCCGAGAGTGGTCCAAATATACTTTATGGTGTTCCTTGTGCTGGCCAAACTTTGCTGGCCTAACTGTGCTAGTTTAACTCTAGGTTAGGATTGTGCTCTTAAACACCAAAATGCAGTGTTTTGTGTTTTTTTTTTAACAAACAAACAAAACATCCCTAGCCATGAGGGAGGGGATTGTTCTTAATTCCTCTGGAAGGAATTCCATATTTGTGGCACCACTACAGAGAAGGCTCGCCCCCTTGGGGTAGAGGCAGTACTTGAAGGAGAGCCCCTTCAGATGATCTCAAAGGGCGGGATGGAATATATGGCAGAAGGCAGTCCTTTAGGTAGCTTGGACCCAAGTCGTGAAGGGCTGTAAAAGTCAATACCATCATCCTGAGTTGAGACTGAAAACGACTGTTTTATTCAGGGCAAACACCAGTAAGTTAGTGGTTCTCAAACCTGTTACTACCAGGACCCACTTTTTCGAATGACAATCTGTCGGGATCCACTGGAAGTGATGTCATTAACCTGGAAGTGATATCATGGCCAGAAATGACTTATAATGAAGCTAGGAATTTTTTTAACGCCCCCATATGATAAGATCTAATTGAGGGCGCAATCCAAGCAGTGCCGGACTAGCTGGGCCGATGGGCCAGCGCCATATCCTAGTGCTGCTTAGGAGAGGCTGGAGCCTCCCCGCAGCAAGGGAGCATGCGCTCCAGCCTGCCCTATGGGCTCCTCAGATCTGCGCCTGCTAAACAGCAGGTGCAGATCTGAGGAGACTGCGCTGCCTGAATCAGGGCTGTGCGGCCTCTCCGACGGGCTTAGGAAGCGGCCGTATGGCCGCCTCCCAAGCTTGCCCACGTCCCACCCACAGTCTCCCTCCTGCTGCCAATCGCGCTGCCGCCTCCGCACAGCGCCTCCCTCGCGACAGCTGGCTTCAGCCGACGCAAGAGAAGCTCAGCGCAGGCGCAATGGAACTGGCGCTGCCTGCAGGGCCAGTCCCGTTGCTTGAGCGCCAACGCGAGAGTGCCGATTTGCGCCCCCCGTTGGCGCTCCGCCTCTTGCATAGACGCTATGATGTTGCATCGACGCAACGGGCACAATAGGATTGTGCTGCCTATAAGTAAGTAAATTAAAAGTTTATAATAAGTATAAGTTAAAAAAAATATTTAAAACATTGAAGAACATTCATAACCCTCCCAAGCAGTTGCTGATTTGTTAAAAAAATAATCCCAAAGGCTGCAATCCTATCCACACTTACCTGGGTGTAAATCCTATTGACTCTCATTGTTAAAAACATATACATTGCTAAAAGCATATGCATATAACAGTAGCCTGTTAAAAGTACAGATATGTAACATTTCCCCAAATGCAATTATGTACCACGGTGGTGTCAAATATATTGAAAATAAAATACACATTGAAATGAATGGGGGCCCACCTGAAATTGGCTGATGACACACCTCGTGTGTCCTGACCCAAAGTTTGAGATTGTGTTGGGTAATATTAAAGTTCCATCTAATGACAGGAGAACTCTCCTGTGCTTGAATTGGATTGGCTCAGGTTAAGCTGAGCTATTTCTCCCCAACCCAATTCATGAAATAACTTTGCTTAATCAGAGCCAATCCTAACCTATTCAGACCTCATAATGGCACAATCCCTACTGCCAACCCTCCACATCCTGCTGGCTTATGATGGTGTGTTGGGAGGCATCTCTAGGACTTCTGTCTGTGGTTTTTGATCTGTGACAAATCAATTTGACCCCACAAAACATATTGCCGAGAACAAAGGATTGAGAGGAATAATAGGTTATTACTTTTTACAAGTTCTTCCTCCACATAGGAGGGGGCCAGCTATGGTTGCCCACTAGAGTGGGGAATGGCAGCATTATATGCACAAACAATGTCTCCATTTCTGCTAGAACTAAACAGAGACATGCAGTATGAGGGTGGCAGGTGAGGCAGAACTAACTGCGGCATTGGCTGTGATCCTGCAAACACTTACAACCCATGGGCTCCAGCTGCTGGATGCCCATGGGTTGTAAGTGTTTGTGTGACCACAGCAGTGGCGGCACTTTTCAAAGAATTATGGTAGGGTGGTTCTACCTCACCTGCCACACCCACATTGCATGTCTCTGAACGAAAACAAATTTTAGGTTTTATTATGACTGTTGCCATGGTTTTGTTTATAGGTATGTGTGCATGCTGGGAATTCTTGAAGGGTGAAGACTGATGGAGTAGTTTAAGAGCAATCACAGTGGTTCTTCACCCACAGCTTGAGCCCGCATCACCGTTTGCATGACGGAATTCGTACCAACAAGTAGAAAGCTGGCTTAAACAACTTCCCCGCTTCTCCCCACGTGTTTCAGCAGGTTGTCCGTTCATTTTCAAAGCAACACGTTCATTCACATGTATTCATTTATATGTTAATCTTTCCTCTTATTTCACAGAACTTCCCAAATCTTGTAAAAAACAACACTTGGGAAATTATTCTGGAAATGAAGGACAAAGGATTAGTAACCTTATACAGTACATGCTAGCCAATCAGCGGCTTACACAGCCATATTTTTTCCTCTAGTTCAAACTTAACCATATTTCCAACTTGCATTTCAGGGCCCGATCCTAAGGAGCCCAATGTGGGCAGTACGCTTGTACCGCCCGCATCTCTGTTGCAAATGGCACCATTAAGTGCCTTCAGCACCAGCAGTAAGCTGTTATCACCAGCACTGGGGTGGCACCCATGGCAACGCTCGCCAAACGCACCCCGGAGGGAGCACTGGTAGCTGGCGAGCAGTGAGTTCGCCACTTGTTGGCGATGCGGCTGTTCAGGGCAGAGCGGGAGAACATTCCAGGGAGGGTGGGAGGGAGGAGTGGAGAGGGATTGGCGGTAACTCTTGCTGCCGGTCCCCAACCTCTGAGTAAGGCTGTGCGGCCTTACCCGAAGACTCTTGCTTCTGCATCGGCTAAATAGCTGGCGCAGAATTGAGTAGACCTGTTGCCTGCCCTGTGCCCTTATCACTCTTGTGGCTGCTTGGCTGCTACAGGATATAGCACCCTGGCTACTGCTGCCATCCTGGGTGGTCAGGCAGTATAGGATTGGGCTCTCAGAGATTGTTCCAGGAGAGAAAAGAGTACAGTACTTTTTGAAGAAAGGATGTGCCCAGCCTGCCTCCACTGCCCTAAAGCAATTACTTCTAGCTCCCCCAATAAGGTTTACACTTTACATGTATTCAGCTAGATAAATATTTGTCATAGTTTTGTTCCCCTTTGTAGATGCACAATTGTTGTTATGTAACCTCTTTTAGAGCCCAATCCTATGCATGTCTACTCTGTTCAGTTATAGTCAATAGAGCTTACTCCCAGGAAATTGTGGATAGGATTGCAGCCTTAGAACCCAACTTTCTAGTGCCGATGCAGCCACAGTTCCCTTGCCTTGAGGAGGGCTTCATGACTGTCCCTCCACCACAGGATGCAGTGGCCAATCAGCCACACCCTGTTTCAGCTGTGCTTGGAGTCACTCAGCAGGCAATCAGCTCACACCTGCTGGGTGACTCAGCACTTTGGGCTGGCAGGCCTAATGGAGTTGCTGCTTGAGGCCAAACATTTGCTATGGCCTAGCTGTGGCCATGCCCTGGGGCATCCACCAGCAACTCCCCTCAACTGGTTTGGGACACAAACCGTATTGGCACAGCTACATTGGTGCGGGAAAGTTGGATAGGATTTGGCCCTTAAGCCTTCAAAAAAATGACAGCAATCAAATCAAATCAGTAACTTAGAAATGGGTGGAATCCACCTCCCAGCACTCACTTTGAAATAGGCTCAATTAAAACAGATTAATTTGGAGAATCTGCCAAACAAGTACAATTAATTTGATTTTATATTGGATCCATTCTGAATTGGCACAACCTATTGTGGTTTCTTTGAGGTTGGAAGAGTCATGCAAATAAAAAATGGGGAGGGTATGTTTGGGAGGGAAGAGCTATTCTCTTCAAAACGCCTCCTGTGCAAGAACACTCATCAGAGGGCTTTATAATAAACCAGTTTTGCAAGCATCTCGGGACTTGCTTCTATTTTCCTTGGCAAGGCTAGTAGGCCATATAGTGCTTCTGATATCAGCAGAGTCATCAGGCAGCAGTCAAGGACATTAGGAATCATGGGAAATACTTTTCCTATGCTTCCTGAGATCTGTGGATGCTTCTACATATTTTCTTGGCAGCAGCTTGGGGAAGGATTCTGAAGTCCTAACTACTGTGCCGGCTCCCAGAAGCCTATGTCACATTTCCCTCATCTGAGTAAATTTGAAAAAAAAAATGGAGGCATCAAAGAAAATGCCCTGGAACATTTTGGAGTGATGTGGTGATTGGGGGAGCCTCCTCCCCCAAATCTTCCAGACTTTCCCAAGTGCTCTCAGGTTCCTGAAGGGAAGACTGCCCTGTCTTGGCTACCATTTCTAAGTCCTGCCACCAGAGATGCATTCCTGTCTCCATCTCTAGGATTTCCTCCAATCAGGGATTAACTGGGGCTTTTGCAGCACTGAAACCTGTCGGAGGAAGAGTGACAGCGGTTTTTCTAAGCCAGGCTTGACTCAACATTTCCTGGTGCTCTATTGCAGTGTCTAGCCAGGGGTGGGACAAGAGAGATAAGAGCAGAAGTTACTTTCTGAGAGCGCGTATTGTAATGAGAGAAGCAGTTTCTTGGAAAGATATGAAATGGCAAACAGTAGGGAAACGTAGGGAAAGTTATTAGATAGTAGGGAAAGTAAGCAAAGATAAAAAAATCAGGCAAAAAAACCCTAGGCCAAATCAGATAAGGCTGTGGCGGGGGGTGGACAGGGAGGGGCAAAACTGGACATGGAGGTGGGGGAATGAGGTGGGGAGGGGGTGGGTCCGGCAGTGATGGCATGCATGCACCAGATCTTAGCCCCTCTTTTAGCACTCTCCCTACTTCTTCACTTCAGACTTGCACCAGCTGCAGTGCTGGCACAGGTCCAAGGAGACCCAATGTGGAGCAGGAGCCTTATGGAGCAGTAAGAGGAAATATATCCCATTCCCTTCTGAAGCATTCTCCCCGCCCCCAATTTCCCCCACTGGGTACAGTGTGCTCATTTTTGGCATGGCTCCATCGGTGGGGAAGAAGGAAAGGATTGGAATCTTAGGACGGCAGAAAGTTCATGTTTGCCTTCTTCAACAGAGAGACATGAACAGCACTTACCTGCAATTGCTGGAACAAAACATGCAGCCTCTCAAACAAATTTCTCTTTTTATGGGGCATTGGAGAATTGGCTTTCCATTTTTCTTGTAGGCTAGTCCAAAGCTGGGGAACTCTTGCTCAGCCCTTATGTCAATGTCAGGTGCACAGGCTTATCTACTGGATAGGAGCAAGCAAAACCCAACAGGGTTCTTTCCTGGCCCATCGTTCCACCGGGGAGTGATGTCAGCCACATTTGTACTGCTAAATACAGATTCCAGATTAGCATAAGCGTAACACACTGCCCTGGCGCTGGGGCAGTGATGTCATGCTGTCACGTGACATCATGACATCACTTCTGGGACAACACTCCTGACCACTTAGCTCCCCAGAGGAAGGGGTGCTTGCTGCAGTGGCTTTGCGCACCTGTTCTTTCTTCTGTGGAGGTTTCCCTTTGAAGGAAATGGAATGGGGTTAGTGATGTTCCTACAGGGGGGCAAAATGCTATGTGTTGCAGGTGCCTGAGCTCCTATATAACATGGTCCTTGCCTCCAGAGCCATTCATGGCGCAGAGAGAAAAGCCTCCAGGCCGCTTCTCCTCGCTGCAAATGGCTCTGAAATGAGGTGACCACATTACACAGGAGTTCAGGCTCCTGCAATAGTTAGTGTTTTCCCCCGCTGTAGGAATGTCACTGATGGGGGGCACAAAGCTGCCAACGCTTTCTTTGTAACTAGAGCAGAGCCTGAGGGCAGTAATGGGCTCCTTGGCTTGGCGCCCAGGGCAGATGCCCCTCAGGCTCTGCTTTAGTTATGCCTCTGTGGATTAGGCCCTGCAGAGGATGTGTGTGATGCAGAGGTCATAATGGTGAAGCTGCACACATTACTTAAGCCAGGTACTTCCCGTAATGGGAAGCTGCGCACATTACTTAACACAGGCAAGGCCTTTCTAGAAAGGCAAAGCCAGACTGTAATAGATCCATTTCAGATTTAATTGGTCCAGATACCAGAAGGGTCTTTGTTGGATCCATAATGGATCCAGAAGGAGCACAAACACGCCTATTCTGTCTCATCACAGAGTGCAATCCTAATCTAGAGTTAGGCCAGCGCAAATTAGGCCAGCAAAATTTGGCCAGCACAAGGGCCACCGTAAAGTATGTTTGGACTACTTCTGAAGTCAGAGGCCAGCACACAGATGTGTGCCATCCGCCCTGACTCCAAGAGTGGTCCAAATGAGCTTTATGGTAGCCCTTGTGCCAACCAAACATTGCTGGCCTAATTTATGCCAGCCACATTCCAGGTTAGGATTGAGCCCACAATCATGGAATGAGAGCATGGGGAGGGGAGAAGGCATCATTTCCATGTATTCCTTTTATATATGCTGGAAAGTTGGTCAGGATTGCATCCTCAGTTAGCAAGGGGAATTTCTCAGGTTTAGAAGTCCAACATGCACATCCAACATGCTGCTAATCGCAACTTTTCAATTCAAAAGCCTATGCCAAAGGGGGAAATATATGGAATTGTCTAGGAAGACTGCATGTTGGCACCAGAACCAGAACCACTCTTGTGCCAGCACTGCTGCCACTGTTCGGCCAGCGCTAGCAGCTAGCATCGTCCGAACAACGGGCATGGGATTGCGCCCTCAGAAACACAGGCCATACTTGCCAAAGATTTTGGTCAAGCCTGAAGAACGTTCTCTCTATTCCCCCTTCCATTATCTCACATCCTGGAAAGAAAATGACAATCTCACTATCTCTAGATGAATGAAATTCTGGTTATCCTGTCAGGCATCTTTGCATTGTGTTTACATTTTGTATTTGCTTTTCTGAATGCAGTTCCAGTAACTCTTGAATTTTGTATCAAAACATTGGATTATATCTGCATTTTACATTAACTTTTGTAAACCTCAGTTTGCTAGACATCAGCTGGCACCAGGATAGCAATGTGTATATTCTCTGACACTACTATCTGTGTTTATATACATTCTGATTGATTAGGAGGAATTCCCTTCATTCATACCCAAGATATCCATTCACACAAAATAGACCAAGTTACACATTTATCCCCTGCATGTAGAAGCAACTCCAAAAATCCTTGAATACTAAGGGAATTTGACAAGCAAATGGTCACTCCTTGAGTGTCCATACGCTGCTCAAAAGGGTCACTCCTTGAGTGTCTATCAAGACTGCCCACATGGTCACTTCTTCAATCACTGCTGCTCTCAGAAGTCACTCTTTGGGTGTCTACCACTCTGCGCACCGAACTACTGACCCACAGACAAGAAAACTGGAGAGATAGCTATACCTTGTGCTTTGCCCATTTGCTCTTCTTTACTTGTCTTTAGTGCTAGCAACTTGGGGTAAAAGAGTTGGGACTCCTACAGATCCTTCCCTACAAACCCCTTTTCCTGATTTCTGTCGGATGCACCAAAACACTACACACTGCACTCACCACCATGGGTACACTCTGATCAAGGTACTACACTAGCTTATTAATTCTTTTGGATATCTATTTGTATTTTTGTATTTTTTTCTTAATAAAGTCACAATTTTTATTGGAAAACCTACAATCCCATGTTCCAACAGAGCTGTCAATTGTAAATTCTATTAATTCCCCTAAACCCAGCTCTTTTGGTAACAATACCTAGGTATCAACCAAATATCTACATAGTATATATGATCTGAGCACTACTGTCTTTTGCAGTTCCGGGGGTGATATAGGAGAAAGCTGCAGTTTCATATATTTTGTGAAGGACTACTACTAGTATTACTACTACTACTGGTGGTGGTGGTGGTGGTGGTGGTGCCTTTTTATCCACAATTTTTAAAAACTTATCTGTATTTTTAAAAATCCGTGGGTAATTAAACCTACAGGCCATCCTCAGAGCTTTATGCTGAAGGGAAGCTAACAAATCTATCTAGATGTGTGGATGGATGGTTTGAGGATGGGGTGGGTGAATGAATGGATAGGATAGGTGAATGGGATAGGAATGGCTGGATAGGATAATTTGGAGAATTACTGTATTTCACATTGCAAGAGTATCCATGCCTCTCTCCAGTTTTTCTTTGTTTCAAAGCTGTTGTTATTACTAACAATATGTACAGTCAGATCCCAGTATCCACTGATTCAGTATCCATGGTTTCAGTTATCTACAGATCCCATGGATATAGGGATGCCTATTTAAAAGATAGGGGGACATTAAACTAATCTCTCTTTTTTTACCTCGTTGCAGCAAAACCATTGATGCTCCCTTATCTTTAAAAAGGTGTCCCAAGTATCCACGGTTTCAGGTGTCCACGGTGGAGTATCCAGCGGATACTGGGACATGCCTGTACTGCTTTTCATCAAAAAAAGTTCACAAAGCAGTTTACAGGCAGTCAAATAATTAAATGGCTCCCTGCCCAAAAGGGCTTACAAGATGCAGAAGACATCAGCAAACAGTCACAAGAAAGTACACAATGCTGGGGTGGCCAGGGACAGTTCCTTTCTCCTTGCTACACAACTTGACAAAGTTCCTTTTGCCCTGTTAGTGTAGGAACAGCTCCTTGGTTCCAGCTATGGTATGATTGCATACAGTCATGCATGCGTAAGTGAGGATGCATCATACATTGCCCCATTTTATTTTAAATGGAATGGATTTCCCTGGGTGGGGCCATCTGGTCTAAATTCTCTATATATTTCATCAGTTCCTGGCTGTGGACCAAGGGGGTGGCACCCTTGGGAGAGAGGCATACTTCGGCTTTAGTCATCAGGATGACTTTTCAGAGCTGAGAATTGGCAGCCCATTCCAGAGTGGTGGTGGTGATGATGAGGAAAAGATAGTAATGTGTTTATTTTCTGGTTTGAGCTGGACTGAGTTAGGTCTCCTGGTCATATGGAGGACTGTAGTGTAGTCATTCTAGCTCAGCAATTTTCAATTTTTTTCAGCTCATGGCACACTGACAAGGTGCTAAAATTGTCAAGGCACACCATCAGTTCTTTGCCAATTGACAAGGCACACTTCCCTGCAAGTGGAATCTCACATCCCCAAATGACCCTACTAATAGATGAGCCTCCTGCAAAGTGCCACGGCACACCTGCGGATCATTTGTGGTACACTGGTTGAAAATCTCTGCTCTAGCTAGGAAATCCTTAAAGCCCTCTAGGATGGTAGATTAGGATCTATTCAGGCCAATGTAAATCCCTAGTCCACTGTAGTTCATGGTTGGGTTGTTCCTGTGTAAGGCTGTTCCTGGTGCTAGGGTAAGCAAGGTCTTACTCCTGCAGGGCTACTTCTAATGGAAGGGGGCTCAGAGAGGGGTTCCTGCCCTCTTAGGACTCCTGGCACCTTGGGAAATGCCACCCTTGCCTCTACCCATGTGGCCCTGTCTACCCAACCTCTCTGTGCACTTCTTTCCATTAATGACATGTTGGGCTAAAAAGAATCTTCTGTCCCCCCACAACTCGGCGATTCAAGGTGGCATTTGAGAGGAATGGTTCCCTTTAGCATAGCCGACAGCTAATTTGTGTAAAGTTTAATTACAGCGAGCATTAATTAACTGGCAGTGTGTTACAATACTAAAAGGGAGGCCATCTGTTCCCAAAGAAACTGCCTTTTCCCTCCCCCCTCCCATTTCGATTTCAGACTTAATAATGTCATTGCTGCGGAGGTTGTTACATCAGATGCAACGTTAACATAAAGTCACTGTAGGAGGGGTTCATCCATCATGGAAGATGGAGGACCAACTGCTGAGGAGATGAACCATAACCGCTCAGAACTGATATTGTGCAGACGCGAGCTCGGGGTATTTTATAATATGGAGTCCATGTGCTGTTTTTGCTCCTTTCCAACTGATGCAAAGGCTTCTCTTGACAAGCGTGGGTAAAATGACTCATTACCTTAGATACATGGACACTTTGTTTCCTGAATATACGCACAGGGCCATGTTTAGTGCACATGTTTGTAGAGATTATTACAAAGCTTCAGAGCCACAAAGGAGAAATTCAGGCCTCAAGGGTCTGTGTAATGAACTTATAAAGCTGTCTTCAGACCATTAATTCATCCAGCTCAATACTGTCTACACTGATGGGCAGCTGCTACCTAGGATTTCAGGCAGGGTCTTTCCTACCTGGAGTTACTAGCAGAGATTTAACCTGGGACATTGTGGGTGTAAAGCATGCGTTTTAGTCTTGAGTAAGGCCCAATCCCATAAATTTTGATTCCATAATCCTCAAATTTGCAAAGGATCAAGGGATCTCTTGTGTGGTCCCTGAAACTAGCCTATGGCCAACAATAGCTGTGCTATTGTTCATCAGCTGTGCCAGTGGCCATAAGAACAGCACCTCCGGATCAAGCCAAAGGCCGATCTAGCCGAGCTTCCTATATCTCACAGTGGCCCACCACATGCCTCAGGAAGCACACAAGACAACAAGATACTTGCATCTCATTTCCACACCCCTGCATCTGGCACTTTGATGTAGCCTAGCTCTAAAATAAGGAGGTCCATCATGGCCTGTAGCCTGCGATGGACTTTTCCTCCAGCAATCTGTCCAATCCCCTTTTAAAGGCATCTAGGCCAGACACCATCACCACCTCCTGCAGCAAGGAGTTTCACAGATTAATTACCTGCTGGGTAGAAAAGTATTCCTTTTATCTGTTCTAACTCCACCTACACTCAATTTTAGTGGATGTCCCCTGGTTCTGGTGTTGTGAGAGAGGGAAAAGAACATCCCTCTATCCACTGTATTCATCTCATGCATAATGTTGTACGTCTCAATCATGTCTCCCCTCAGGCACCATCATTACCTGGTTTAGTAGATAAATGTGCCCAGCTCATCATGATTGGCTACATTATAAATCAAGGGTTTTTTTGTTGATGGGGAGGTAAAACAAGGTGCTCTCTCTCTCTCTCTCTCTCTCTCTCTCTCTCTCTCTCTCTCTCTGTGCCCATGGATTTCATCTTCAGCACACCATGTGCCCAAAGCCAGACTCTTGGCACTTTAAAAGTACTTTAGTGTTTACTTTCCATGAAACTCTTAAACCATGTGAACTTTTTAAAGCAGGTGTGTAAATTACAAAACCATCCTTTCTTACTCTAACCAATGATCTTGTGAGAATAACGGTTGCGTGCTTGCCACGCAGCCCTGTTTGCCCTGTCCCTCCCCGGACACACTACACGGGGACAGGGTTTGAATGGGCCAATGGGAGCCCGATCCGGGGGCGGGGGCTAATTGAGCTTGTTTTGGCTCTCCCCGCCCTTGCCTCATTCTGGCGCGATCGGCGATCCCACCCACCCTCCCGTCATCAGGCTGAGATATCTGGTCGCTTCGGGGCCTGCCAAGTCGCGCAACGAGGGAGAACGCAAAGACCAATATGATCCATAAGTTCTACTTTATTGTTGTACACAAGCCATATTTATACCTCAGGGTTACATCGCACATGTCATTCATCATTAACCCGGCAAGTTTCAATTAACACCTTGCAAACAAGCTTAACGAGCTTATCAATCGGTAAAACCGGCAAACAAGCTTAAACGGTCTCGCTAACAAGCTTAAACGGTTTCGCTAACAAGCTTAAGGGTTTAAGGGTTTCATTAACTTTTTACAATCTTCTTTCCGTCTTAGCGCTTTCTCAATCTTCCGGCCGTATCAGCGCAGGCTGCTCCGTTTCCGATCTCCTTGTTCCGTGTGTTGTCGTGTTGCGCAAGGGTCAGCCGTGTCGCGCAAGGGTTAGTTGATTGCAGCGGACTTCTACTTTGTTCTAGCCCATGTTTCCCCAATCCCATAGTCCTTAGCAAAAACCAACCTTTCAACAACATCTCCCCCTTTTCTTTTAAACATCTGCTCGGAAGTCTTAAAGGCAACATTTTGGATACATTGAAAACAGCAAGGTCCAAACAAACACATTAAGATACATATGACTGCTATCATCAGTACTGGTTGAAGCATATGTAGCAGCCAGGCTGGCAATCCTAGTGAGTGGAACCAGTCTGCCACGGGGTCGGTCTGGATCCGGATTTTTTGCAAGTTTTGCGTTAACCTTTTGAGTTTACTGACAACGGAATCTGAGTGATCGGAAAGATTAAAACAACACAGACCTTCCAGTTCGTCACATCCGTGGTTATGAATTGCAAGTAAATAATCGATGGCCGCCCGATTCTGCAGAACTGCCCGGTGTACCCCCCTGACATCCATGGCCATATCTGCGAGAATACTAGCAGTGATATTCATCTGATTTCTAGCCCAGCACGCCAGCCGGCGTATCTGATCTGCGTTAATCCCCGCTTGGACTCCAGGAGCGAGCCAAGACGCAAAGACAATAGCAGTGGTGCTACTAAGCTCTACTCTGTCATTACAATCAGCAGGCAAGGCAATATCACGCTTGATTCTTGTTTTGGTGAGATTCTGCACAACAGTCATGTTTACCGTGTCTAAGTTTAAAAACACAAGCTTACCAATATAACACGGGCCCCCGACCGGTCGCCAGGGTATCCCAGTAAATGCACGGTTTTCACAAATTAAAAACACCCCAGGTGGCAATGCTCGGGGAGTGAGAATTTTTAGATTGACATATGCCGGCCGGGTATGAATGGCAGCATGCCATAGATTGCTCCCAGTAATATTGGTGTATTGCTCCCAGGTGGGTCTGCCTGGGGTTATGCTTTGATAGTATGCGGCACCATCGAAGGCTATCATGCCGGTGCCATTTACAAAATCCATCGGTCTTCCAGTGGAGGAACAGCCTTCAAGCTGAGTGACATTTTGTTTTATCCCCGGGGGAACTGACCACAACAGGTCGATCTCTTCCGGGGGATCTTGTGGGATCTGATTCAGGGCTCTAACTATACTACTCAGCAGACAGGTGGCCCTATAAAACGGCCACCGCATTTCTTTGGAAATGTTGTCACAGATGCACGTGCAGTGTGTGTTTTGTGAAACTTTACATTCTGAAGACACCTGAGAAGGGTCTATATACAACCGTAGCTCAGTCCGCAATTCTTGCGGGGTCATGGGTACTCCTATCATGCAGGATCGAAACGGATCACCCGCCGCCGTCATCGCCAGGCACATGTGGGTCTGATTCAGTCGTTCTGCCAGCGTCATCCACAGGTTCTGCTTCCCCATCTGCAGATGCTGCGTCTCGATCGCTGCTCTGCTCTCCGGTAGATTCTGAAGGCTCACGAGGAAGAGGAGGCAGGTGTGGACGTACCCATTTCGCAGGAACCCATTGCGATCCATCTCCTGCAGAGATACAAGCATACCCTCTTCCCCACGTTATTAACTGACATGGTCCCCCCCATGCATTTCTTCGTGGATCGAAGCACTCCACCAGCACCTCCGCAGAAAATTCGTTACTTGCTTTACTAAAGTGAAAATAAATAGGTTGCTTGTCTTGTAAAATTGGTCTCACATTTACCCAGTTTAAGACATACATGGCTTTAGCCACTGCCCCAAGAATGCCTATCTCCCCCTTTTCTTTTAAAAAGAGGGAAATATATCTTTTAACATCCTGATGTGTACGTTCAATGATCGCTTGGCCAGTAGAGTTATAAGGGGTACCAAAAACATGTTTTACCCCCCATTGACTCATGACTTGGGCTACGGAATTTGCATGATACGCAGGGGCATTGTCAGTTTTAATTGCGTCGGGCTTTCCCAAGACCGCGAAAGCTTGAAGCCAATGCTGAATGGCAGCCTTTGCCGCGGTTGACGTGGCAGGGGTACACCAAACAGCATGTGAATAGGTATCGACGGAAACATGCAAGAACTTTATCCTCCCTAATGCTGGAAGTTCAGTAACATCGGTCTGCCAAAGCTGCAGGGCTTGAGTCCCTCGGGGGTTGGCTCCCTGGGACTGCAGAGGAGGAAGTCGTGCACAGTCTGGACAGGAGGCGACAATCCCTCGCGCGGTCGTCAAAGGAATTTTGAATTGTTTTGACAGTGTTTTCGCCGACTGATGAAAAAACTGGTGAGACTGACTAGGCAGCTGGCACGCGTAGACCTGGCTCACGCTGGTGTCAATCACGTTGTTCCCTGCGGCAAATGGGCCAGGTAGAGACTGGTGACTGCGCATATGAGTGGTCCAGTATGGGTGCGTTCGAAGTACGACACAATGTTGCAAAGTTAAGAGGGTAGTGCTGATCTTGCTATCTGTGTGAAAATGCAGTAGAGCAAAGGGTAATTTCAGCAAAATGCCATGCACGTACAATGAATCCACTACCACGTTGATAGGTTCTTCAGGATGATCCTTGAATACTTTTAGCGTGGCCAGAAGCTCTAGTTGTTGTGCCGATCCGTGAGCAGTATGCACACTGGTCTTCCAGACTCCTTTTTCTTTCCATGCATAGCCGTATGTCTGTGTTTTGGCGCTAGCGTCTGCAAATAAAGTCTTTGCACCGAGTATCGGTTGATCTGATCGCAAAGGGCGCCACTGTAGCGGTAAATTCGTTGAGAAGAGGGGGTCGGCGGGCAAATGCGGATCAATGGGAATGTCAGCCACTGCCAGGGCGAAAGTGACTGATTGTTGCATGGCCTCTATGACGTTTTCCGTGGAACAGTCAGTTAGACGGAGGTGAATTGCTTGAGGCAGCTGCCCAGTCATTTGAATGGTCCTCTGCTTTGCCTTCAGTAGCATTTGTCCTAAGCTGTCAAAGAATGCGGTGACTGTTTTTTGGGGTAGAGAAGCATGTACCCATTCCAGGATATTTAACTTGGTGCTTTCGTGTTGTCCAATAATAACTGCAATGGGCAGCTGGGTGCCGTAGACATACAAGTTGACAGGAAGGGTCGGGTCAAACCGCTGTGATGATGCGTGCATAATCTTGCTCTCAATTGTTCTTAAGGCTTCCTTAGCCTCAGAAGTTAACTCACAAGGGTCCGTGACTGCTTTAGCTCCCTGCAGGAGGGAATACAGTGGCTGCAATTCTTGCGTAGTAATGTTTGCTCGCGGGCGAAGCCACTGAATGTCTCCCAAGACCTGTTGGAGGTTGTTTATCGTAGTCAAGCAGTCCGTTCGTATCTTTGTTTTCTGCGGGACTACCGTTTCTGGAAATATCGTCAGTCCTAAATAATTCCACGGTGCCGTTCGTTGGACTTTTTCAGGTGCGATGCGAAGTCCAAAACGGGATAGCTGTATCTGAAGGTCTTGCAACATGCCTGATGTTACTTCGTTCGGATCACAGCACAGAATATCATCCATATAATGATAGACCAAAGTTTGGGGGTACCGCTTCCTCCAATCCGCCAATGCCTTATCCACATACCATTGACATATGGAGGGCGAGTTCTTCATGCCTTGTGGGAGGACGACCCACTCGAACCTTTGAGTGGGTCCCCTCAGATTAACCTCAGGTACTGAGAAAGCGAAATATTGACAGTCAGCTTCGTGTAGAGGAATTGTGAAAAAACAGTCTTTAAGATCGATAATAACCAAATCCCATCCCCTTGGGAGCATGTTCGGGGACGGCATCCCTGGCTGTAGCGCCCCCAGAGGTTGCATAATCCGATTGACAGCTCTCAAGTCCTGGAGCAGGCGCCATTTCCCCGATTTCTTTTTAATAACGAATACCGGAGTATTATAGGGGCTGGTGGAAGGGCGAATGTGCCCTTGATCTAATTGTTCTTGAACAAGCTCTTTTAAATGTTGAAGTTTCTCCGCTGGTAGCGGCCACTGGCTCACCCAAACAGGCTCTGATGTTGTCCAAGTTAGTTGTAATGTGGGCGCGGAGGCGCTGCCAGTGACCGCTGCTGAAAAGGCGGGGTGACTATCATAGCTCCCCATTGCGAAAGGACGTCCCGTCCCAGCAGCCACAAATGTGTGTTCAAAACGTACGGAGTGACTTGCGCAACGTGTCCTTCGTTGTCTGAAATAGCAAGCCGGCAGGCTGCTTGAAATGTTCCTTGATGATTCGTTGTGCCCCCTATTCCAGTCACGGCTGCTGCTGGCTCCATTGGCCACTCTGGGGGCCAGGCTTGCAGGGGGACAACCGTCGCGTCCGCGCCAGAGTCCATCATCGCGGGCACCCTTATCCGAATTCCGCTGGGTCCCTCTATGGTGACTTCTCTGAGCGGGCGATCTTCCGTCAGGGGTGCAGCAAAGGCGATAGTTACCGCTTGCGCGCCCGTGGAGCTGAAGCCTCGTTGCTGGGGTAGATCTAGGGTCGCCGGCACAGTTTTTCGGAATGGAATCAGCTGGGCAATTTTATCACCGGCAACAATCACAACGGGAGGTGCCCATGTTCGTACCATGACGTTGATTTCTCCTCGGAAGTCCGCATCCACACATTCAGGAATGACCATCAGTGCACGCCTGCTCGTTGAAGATCGTCCTGTTAATAAAGCAGAAAGTCCTTCCCCCACGGGGGCATACACACCGGTGGGCACGTATACCACATCAGGGGTAGTTAAGGTAATTGTGCTGGCTGCTGCCAGTTCCATGCTGGTGGACCCACTTGTGGTGGCGCGGGGACTGTGGGGGCAGCCACGGGGCACATCTGACCGGCTGAGGTTTGGTTGGAGGAGTATTTGTTGTCCGCGCTCCCCCCGCGGCTCTGCCGGTTTCCCGTCAGCGGTGAGCCATTTTTGTGGAATGTAGATCGGCATTCTGCCGCCCGGTGACCCAACCTGCCGCATCTATTGCAGTTCCCCTGAAATTTTACTTCTCCCTGGGGGGCGGGTGTCTGGCGCACCCCTTGGTTGTTTTGGGTCGCCCGGTTGGGGCAGTTTCTCCGGATATGGCCGGACTGGCGGCAACCGAAGCACACTGGCCCTTTGCTTTGATCGTTTTGCCCTGCTGGCATCATTTGTTTTAGAGCGGCAGCCAGCGCAACACTATGAATCTGCGCCTTCTGTTCCTCCCACACTAAGCGCTCCCGTGCACAGGCTTCAATCATTTCCACAAGGGTCGCCCCCACTGGTAATTGGGCCAAAAGTCGTTTGCAAGTAGGGTTCGCATTTTGCATAGCCAATTCTTTCACCATGGTGGCTCGGATTTCCGGTTGCATATTAGGCGCTTTATCGACCGCCTCTTTTATTCGGTCCACAAATTGCATAAACGGTTCCTGTTCCCCTTGCACGATCTTAGTATACGGAGGGCTTACTGTGCCCATTTGCGGCAATTGCTCGAATACCCACAAAGCACACTTCTGTGATTGTTCTCTAATACGGGGGGCTAGCCGCGCTTGACGCTGGGGATCAGTGAACAGCCCTCTTCCCGTTAACATATCCAAGGTGGCCGTGGACAGGGGATCAGCAGCGGGAAGAGCCACATGTTCCATCATTTTTGCTTCCAGTCGTTGCTCCCATTTTTGCAAAAACAACATATTCTGAGTAGGGGTCAACAACGTCTCCATCAATAATTTAATATCGTAAGGCACCAAGTCAGTATGAGTTAACAAAGTCCCGATCTGCTGCCTCACCAGACGATTGTCTGTGCCATAGTCCATTATGTTCTTTTGAATTTTATTAATCATGTTCCAGTCAAAGGACACCCATTCTGGTGCATTGCCCCGTCTCACCACAGGCATCATGATCGGTTGCATTGTCAAATCTCCCTCTAATGACGCATTCTGTATCACCGCTCGCCACCGCTTTCTATGATCGAACGTCTCGTCTCTCTCTGGCGGGGCCGAATCCCAGGAAGGGAGGGGGTTCCCTGTCAAACGTCTCATTCCGCGGAACCTGCCTCCACCCTCCGGGCCCTTCTGAGTATCTTTCTTGTCCCTTTCTCTTCGCTCATCCCATTCTTCCAACAATTCCTGTGTCCTTATTCTCTCCTCCTCTCCGGGCGATAGGGGCGCTCCCAACTCCCTTTTTTCCCAGGGACTCCACCGTCCTCTTTCCCCATATCGCGCCATCAACCACTCCTCCGCATCCTTCCAATTGCATTCCCGCCTCAGTACCTGCTTCTTTGCTCTCTCCCTATTTTCCAACAACTCCCGATCATCCCAATGCTCTGAGCTCATTCGCGGGGGACGCGCATCTGGTGGGACCTCATAGGCTCCCTCTCTATTCTTCTTCCATTTTGACAGGTCAGGGTAAATTTTGTTTGGAATGTCCTCATCCATGGGCAAGGGGACATCGGCTGGGTCAGATGGAGCCGTGGGACCAGCAAAGGGGGCTTCCTCGGGGAGTGGGCTGGTATACGGAGGGAGGCTGTCAGTGGGACCCCCCATCGCTGTTCTTTCTGCCTCTGTCAGAGGGCACAACTCGGTGTTTGCGGACACGGGGCTCACGAAATGCCGAGAATCACAGCCCTCGCTAATTTCCTCCCCGCTGTCCATCCCCAAAGCCTTCTGCAGTGCCTTTTTTGCCTCGACCTCTCCGTGGAGCCTGGTCATGACTCTATTCATTGTCCCGTAAGTGGAGACCAACCGCTGTGCCTCCGCATTCCCACCTTGTACTGAGTCCCACAAATTCGTCCCAATGTCTGTCCAAGTTTGTTTTACAAACACATCCTTTAATTGTTTAAGGTGACCTCTTCGCCGTGCCCACTGACAGACAGCGGCGGCATCCTTCTCCTTCAGATGGCAGTCATACTTCAAAGCTAATTCACACAACAACCGGAGCGCTGCCTGCTCCGAAACCGATACGGTCGTTCCCATCCCGTGTTCCCTGACTCACCGGTCAGTTCCCTGACCCACTGGTCAGTCGTGGCCACTTTTCCTTTTCCCGCCTCTCTGGCGTCCGCCTCTCTGGCGTCCGGGGGACCCTTTGGCTCTTGGCCGCGGCGATCCACTTCCGTCCGGGGTGCTAAGCCTCGGGCTCCTTTGGCGTTCGATCGCAGAATCACGTCGGGGTCACCAATTGCCAAGTCGCGCAACGAGGGAGAACGCAAAGACCAATATGATCCATAAGTTCTACTTTATTGTTGTACACAAGCCATATTTATACCTCAGGGTTACATCGCACATGTCATTCATCATTAACCCGGCAAGTTTCAATTAACACCTTGCAAACAAGCTTAACGAGCTTATCAATCGGTAAAACCGGCAAACAAGCTTAAACGGTCTCGCTAACAAGCTTAAACGGTTTCGCTAACAAGCTTAAGGGTTTAAGGGTTTCATTAACTTTTTACAATCTTCTTTCCGTCTTAGCGCTTTCTCAATCTTCCGGCCGTATCAGCGCAGGCTGCTCCGTTTCCGATCTCCTTGTTCCGTGTGTTGTCGTGTTGCGCAAGGGTCAGCCGTGTCGCGCAAGGGTTAGTTGATTGCAGCGGACTTCTACTTTGTTCTAGCCCATGTTTCCCCAATCCCATAGTCCTTAGCAAAAACCAACCTTTCAACAACAGGGGCCGGCTAGGAATTTTTTATCGCCAGCAGGATTGGCATATTGCTGGCGTTTTTTTCGCCTACCCCAGTCTGAGGCGGGTAATTGGGTGTAGTTAACAGTCACTTTCTGGCAGGTAGTGTGCGGGGGGGTAGGCAGGTAGGCCTTCGGCGTCCGTTCTGAGGCAACACGGTTGGGGATCGGCCGTGCCGCTCATAAGTTGCCTTTCCGGCTCGTTGAGTGGTGGGTCGTATCCCGATCGGATTCATAATGGCTACCCTTATGGTGTGTGCCGGGGTGAGCCTGTCTTGGACACGTTGCCTCGACCTTTGGGTTGGCGAGGAAGGACTTCAGCTTGGCATAACGATCTGAAGTCTGGAGTCAGATGGGTTGACGCCCTTGATCATTATGATCAATTGGGGAGGCAGACGGCTAGTGCCGTTTCCCCATAGGCCCACACGCTCGGGAGTTAGTTAAGCTGCAAGTCCTTTAAGTTAAAGTTATGTAAGTTTAATAAAGTGGCCCTATTAGACCAAACTCTGGTCTCGTGTCGTCATTTCTGGGGGGTGCAGGGTAATGTTCAGACCACATATATAATACCAAGACAAACCACAGTTCCCAGGCAGCAATGCAATAATGTGCATGGATGTGTTGCAGCATCAGTGTGCATAAATCAATGCTACAAGATGGGAGAGCACTTAGTAAGCAGATGAACATTTTTGTCTAATGCTCCCCAAGGAAGTTTGATTCCAAATTGAAAGGAGAATAGTGCTCTTATTACAAAATGGCAGGATAGTGTTATTGTCAACCTAAGGCCCCTCTGTGTCCGGACAGCTTTGCCTTTGGTCACCTCAACTTTCACTCTAGACTGAAAAAGAAAGATTCCAAAACTCTGAACTCCAAATACATCATTAAATATCCCCATTGAGAGCCCCAAAGCTGAAAAGTCTGGAAGCCAAATGCCATTCTTAAAACAAGGTAGTGACACACTCATTTTGCTCTCATCATTGTATGTTTTCCCCCTTTCCCCCCAATCCTGTTGGATACCTCCAGAGTTGTCCTTCTCTCCAATCCCACCCTCTTCCTGGCTTAGTCATGACTGCTCAAAATGACTCAGCTTCTCTCTCCTCCCAGTGCTTCTCGGGGCCTTGCTGAGAATCATTCTTCATGCAGAGCACTTGCGCCAAGCTCTGCTATGTGAGCATCTGATTGAAAGCCTTCTTTCAGGAGTGGGGCAGTGAGGGTGCTACAGTGATCTCCTGTCAAGGAGCCTGTAGGGTCCTGGAGGAGCACAGCCCCCTCTGATCTCCTCTGTGACTGCTGTAAACAGGTTAGGTGCAAGGGTACCTTATCTGCCATCAGAAGAGTCTAGCAGAGATAAGACACTCAGGAAGCCAGCAGAGTGCAGCAGGAAGTGCCAGAAGATCTCTGAATGCTGCAGAGACTTTGCAGAGGCGGCAGGGATCTTCAGATTGGCACTGCCAGCCATTACAAAGGGGTCAATGCTGGTTGCAGGTGCAATTCTGAAGTTCCCTGCAGCCCTTGAAGGTCTCTGCATAGTGGATAACGAGGACAGAGGTGCAGATAACAAGGTAAATAATAATTCTGCTCCTCGTAGATAAGAGAATTTGCAGATAGTGAGGTCGCATAAAGAGGATTGACTATACTATTGTTCACAGTGCAGGAATGTGACCAGACCACCTAACCAAGCCATCTTGCCCATGCCTTGTATAAGCTGGCCCTGCTGCGAGACAACGACCTCAGAGGGCTCTGAGAGTGTGCATTCTCTCTCTCTCTCTCTCTCTCTCTGTGTGTGTGTGTGTGTGTGTGTCCTCCAGCAGAGTTCTTTCTGCATCTTCTAACCCTGATTACCCAGTCCAGGGTCCACTCTACTGCTACAAAGTGTGCAGAACCTTAAAGGGGCAGCCTTTGGGGCTAGCACTCCACCACCTCACACTCCACCATCACACACTCTCTGTGTTGGCAGGTGGGCAATGAAGGGCAAGAGGTTCATGGCCTGCTAAGGCGCAAGGCCAGCTTGGGTGAGTTTGGCCTGAGGGCACCAGCTCTGGGTTCAGGCTCCTGGGTTCAGGTTCCTAGCAGAAGGTACTGATGTCAGAGAGGTGATCAGCTCTTCCCCTTCTAGCAGACACTTGAGGTTCAGACGATGGCTCCAGCAGTCGTCTCTAGTTCTGTCAGTTCTCTCAATTGTTTTGCAGTGCTCCCTTCGGCTTGTATTTAAAATCTGACTTTGTTCCCAAGTGTGTTGCTCTGAGAGAGAGAGAGAGAGAGAGCGAGCGAGAGCGAGAGCGAGAGCGAGAGCGAGAGCAATGCCCCTGGGGTAATACTTGCGCATACATGGCACCATCAGAGGACATGTACCAGCAACAGGAGATAACTTGTATCGAATCATTGCTCCCCCCCCCCCCACTCACAGCTATCAGAGTGAGAGAGAGGCCACAACTTGCAGAGGCCATTGGGCTGGATAAGCCCCACCCTGTGGAGTAATTATATCCACAGCCAGGCAAAATGAGCCAACATGCTACCCAGGTGAGCAGGTGAGGCTTGCAGCAGGTGACAGGTTAGCCCCAAGGTCATCTTTTTGTGGGTCTGCTCTTCAAGCAAGGGCATGAGGACAATACAAGGGTACCAGAACTCTTAGTTAACTTTAGTGCCTGGACTCATTGAGGATAACAGAATTGATGGCAGTTGGTCCCTGGTGAGGCCGGAGATCTTGACAGGGTACATTTTGGAGACAATGGCCCCGGCAGACATCTGAATAGCATCTGCTCATTGTTATGTGTATTAGTTCCTCCAATACACTGTGACATAGCCTAGGGTTTGCCTACCTGCAATATATATATATAAAAACGGACGTGGGTGTGTGGGTATGCGTGTGGGTGGGTTTGTGTGTTTGTTTGTTTGTTTGTGTGTATGTTCTGCATAGGCTCCGCAACGCCTTGCCCGAGCTGCACGAAACTCAGCACGCACGTACCTTGCACCCTGGCAAAAAACACTGTGGGGGTCAGCCCCCCCCTACAGCCCCCCATTTTTCAGGGACAGGGGCCAGATCGTCAGGAACCAAGGGGATTGCATTGGACTAGAGGTCTGCTGCCACCCTGTGGTCACAAACGATTCTGCAGGTTATGTGGTGGAACTGCAGTAGCTGAGCTCATACACAGGGACTGATCAGAAACGAAAGTGAAAATACTGCCCACTCCCTGAGTTGCCCAGGCTGGGAAGAGCAGGTTCCTGACAATTCCAGCACCCACTCGGGTCTGAGATGGACATATTTGCGCAGAGCTCACTGGCCGGCTGTTCCCGTCTCTCATACTTCACTCCTGCCCTGCACATCACCTGCAGACATTGTTCAGTAAGTGTGCCACTTTCATTTCTCTCTCTTAGTTGAGTGTGTGCCTGCTTCCTGATTCCTTCCACAGTGATAGTGTGCATTTTGGATTCAGGGTCATCAATGCTTTCTTCTTTCAGTGAGGGATGTTACATTTCCACCTGGATCTAACTACTTCATACTGTTTATGCATAGTTCCCTATTTCCGGGTATGTTCCTCCCTCACTCTAGAACGCCTGGGACGCTGCGCCCCACACCTGGTTCACATATTCCTGATGATCTGGACAGGAATACTGTGGGGCGAGGACCCCCCTAATTCATTCCTTCTCCTACTAGAACCTCAGGATACATTGTCCCCCGGGCAACGCCGGGTCACAACCAGCTAGTCAAAAAATAAAATTGGGTAATTCATTCATTCCTTTTATTCTTAAAACCAGATGACATCAGATGAGGAGGAGGAGAAGACAATGATGACTTCTGGGCCATTGGCCTCTGGGAAAGGACTAGGGCTGCAATTCTATGCATACCTTCTTGGGACTAAGCCCCATTTAACTCAATGGGACTTACCTCTGAGTAGACATGCCTAGGCTTGGGCTGTCAGTGAGCTTGGCTCCTTCCATTTTAGATATTTACAGCTGAACATTCTCTATCAAAGTGTGAATTAACAGTTTATGTTTACAGTAACATCCTAGAGGGCGACTGGGTAAATGCAGCGATGCGGTTGTCTATACAATTTGTTAAGAAGCCAAGACTTTGTGTGGGTTAAGGGGACACGAAACTTCCCCATCAGCCATTCCCATTGCAGGGATAAATAGGAACTCCAGGAAGCAAATGCTTTTAATTAGAACAGGTGCTCAGCATCCAAGGAGCTGCAAACATTTATTGAAGCCAGTCAAATGCCCTGGAGAAAGAACAGGCAATGCGCCATCCAGCTGATCTTATCCAGACTCCCTCAGTACTCCAGAAAACAATCTGTCAGAGAAAAGTATTAACAAATGTCTGCAGATGTAAGCAAATGCAAGCCGTGTAGTGGCAGGGCCTTAGAAACAAGTGTTTTATCCTTGTGAATGATGACTCTCTTTCTGCAAGATGCTCCAAGCAGGGACGAATGGAGGCCCAAGCGTGCCCATGGCAGGCAACGAAACCGCGCCCCCAGCACATCGCCCCACCCCCATGTGTCATCCAGCCATGCCTCCCTGCGCCCAGAATAGCTCTATTTTGGAGTGAAATGGAGGCAAGAGAGGGCGGGCCAAACAGTGCGTGGGTTCGTCCGCAGACTCCGTGCAATGGTGCCCCACTGCCCCACTGCTGCCCGGCACCCATGGCTTGCGCCACCCCAGGCTACACCCTTCCTCCACCTCTGGCTCCAAGGGACAGGTAGGTCTAGTCATGGCTCTAAGGGGGCTGCCCTTGAAGATGACTCGGAAGTTGCAATTAGTGCAGATTGCGGCTATGGGAGCTAGGCAGGTTGAATCTGTCAGACTGCTGCTTCAGCAACTGCACTGGCTGCCCATTCATTTCCAGGCCCAATTCAAGATGCTGGTTTTGACCTTTAAAGCCTTTCATGGTTCAGGTCCAGGTTACCTAAGGGACCCCCTTAGGTCATCTGAGGGGCCTTCCTGCAAGTGCTGCCTTTCTCCAAGTTAGGGGGTTTTCAGCATGGGGGCGAACCTTCTCAGTAGTGGCACCGCAATTATGGAGCTCCCTACTGGGGAATCTAAGATCTTCCTCCTCCCTCATGGCATTTCGGCAAGGGCTCAAGACTTTTCTGTTTCATCTAGCGTTTGATGTTGACATGTCTGCTTCTTGTACCTCTGCAGCACAATCTGCATTGTAAATAGTTTGCCCTCCTCCAACAATTTTTTCTCTGTTTTTATTTATATTTTATTTTATTGCTTTTATTATTATTATTATTATTATTATTATTATTATTATTATTATTATTATTATTATTATTATTAT
>JAJKFI010000106.1:4516501-4580843 GCA_029204185.1 Lerista edwardsae | reverse complement strand
AGAGAGAGAGAGAGAGAGAGAGAGAGAGAGAGAGAGAGAGAGAGAGAGAAACCTGTGCTTTTAGCAGCCAGACTATGATGCCTTAGCTCTTCTGGCCACCCGAGCCACATTGCTATTCCAAGCTCCCAGTTATTTCTGGGTTTGGAGGCCCAAAATCCCACTACTAGCCAAGATGGGAGGCCTTTTCCCAGCAAGCAGTTTTCACGTCCTGGGGCAATTCCTGCCATGCCACGCTGCTAAACGCTCCAACCTCGCCTCCAACCACATCTCACAATGTCCCAGCAAGTGCAGAAGCACATGTATCCATCAGAAAAATACTCCATAAATTGATGCCATCGCAGCGGCATAGCTAACGAAAGTGCAGTCCAGCGCCAAGGGCAAAATGATGCCCTGGACGTGATGTCACTTCCAGAAGTGACAGCATGCCTGGGCTTTTAAAAAAGGTGAAAATGAGAGGGGGAATTCTCCCTCCAGCAGTGCAACTCCTCCTGCAGCCCCCAAAGCCCCAGTCACCCCCCATCAGTGGCATAGCTAGGTCATTTGACATTTGGGGCCCATGTATTTTTAACATCCCCCCATATGACAAAATCATTCATTCATATTTTTTTCACATTTTTATACTATCCTTCTGCCAAGGAGCTCAGGGTCGTATGCATGGTTCCTCCCTTTCTTTTGTCCACTTTAAAAGTTTTCGAAGCCAACAATTTTTACATGACAGTTGTATTTTCATTTTCAGTTTTTTTTACCATAACCTTTGATAGAATGAAGATATTACACTCTGGTTTGTTGCATTGCATTCTGCATTAAATTACCTTTCCAGTGATATATAATATGATGGTATTATTCATACATATCAAGGTTTTCACAATTTTGGCCCCTAGTGTCAAACTCAGTTTTGTCACGCCCCCCCCCAAAGCTTGTTACCTGGTGCAGTTGCACCCCCTGCACTTCTTTAGCTACATCCCTGTGCCATTGAAAGTACAATCATATCAAGATAATGTCTTTGCCATGTTTTATCAATGTGCAGAGCGTAGAGAAGATGAAAGATGCAAATCAAGTGAAGGAACTGAATTTTGGAAGAAACTATGCAGGTC
Organism: Lerista edwardsae; assembly: GCA_029204185.1. NCBI lineage: Eukaryota > Metazoa > Chordata > Lepidosauria > Squamata > Scincidae > Lerista > Lerista edwardsae. Next base: position 4,579,749 of record JAJKFI010000106.1, on the reverse strand, counting down.
CAATTCCAGCATTAATTTTAGAAATTCTCCTTTTTTCAACTGGTAATTAATGAGGGGTGAAAGGCATGGTTGACTTAACCAAGGAATAATATAATGCTTCTGCTCCTATGAGGCTTCTGCTAGTGCAAACTGTGGTGGTCAGGTAATTAGTCTCACAGAATGAACATATCACTCCAATTTTGAAAGAGCCAAATTGGTGTCTGACTTGCTGAGAAAGTGTTTACCTTTAAAGCCCTAATAGTTTGGGCCCTATATATCTTTAAGACTACCTGCTCTCATGAGATTCTATATAGCAAATAAGATCTTCTGGAGTGGCATTGATCTGCATTCTGACACCTGCTGAGGCTTGAGTGGGCAGGGCTTTCTCAGTGGTTGCCCCCAAGTTGTAGAATTCCACCTTGGTGGAAGATTCATGCATTTGGGGACTTTTGAAGACTATTCTCTTAACCTAGGACTTTGGGAGGGATGCATAATATAAAAGTGCTGCTGGTTTGTTGGTCCTCTTGTTTCTTTTATGTTCTGCCACTTCTTTTATTTCTGCCACTTCTTTGGAACTGTTGTATTCTCTGTTGTAAGTGATTGTTATGGGCTCTGCATTTTGATTTCATTATGTTTGTGACTGAGTGGTAAATTATCCTGAGGGTCTCTGGACAAAAGGCAGTCCATAAATAATAAAGTAATGGAGCAAGGGAAATAAATTCTCTCAATCAGCAATGAAAAGAATAGGATCCTTGTAGGAATGGCAGTGCCTGGAAACAGGCCCAACCATGAGACCACATGAAATGGTTTGCATCAGTGGCAGATTGCGAGGGGAATCAGGGGTGTGTGTGGATGTGGGGTGCCCTACACCCTGTCTGCCACTTTCTTCCTTTAGCCCTCCACAGACACAAGCCACAATGATAGTTCAAGTGAGAAGCAGATCATCAGACTCCTTTTCATGCTCCTCACACAGTTTTCTCAAAGCCAGAAGCAGTTCTTCCAGTTCTACTTATGCGAAAAGTGCTCCCACGAGAATGCTTTGCATTGGGCCCTGCTGCTCCTAGAGCCAGCCCTGGGCGCTCCTTTGTTCACACGTTCCCTTTAAATAAAAGAGGAAGTCCTGCACTTCTGGGTTTGAGAAAACAGCACAAGGTCCATGGGAAATGGCTATTTTTTCTTACAATGCATCGTGGTAGAGGTGGCAGCTGCAACTGAGGCATCAGGCAGCATCTGAGGTCATACCACCCTCTGCTGGAGCACAAGAGTCCCTGTCACATAGAGGATGGGAGGATGGCTCATGTCTGTGACTCCGCCTCTCTGACTCAGAGAGTGGTCCAAACATACTTTATGGTGTCCCTTGTGCCAGCCAAACTGCTGGCCTAACTTTGCCGGCCTAACTCCAGTTTAGGATTGCACCCTTAGGCAGAGACTTCCCATTCCAACGCAAGTTGCTCCATGATATTATTGCATCATGCAGAGCTCACAAAGAGCTACCTTTTGACACAGCCATGCCATATTTGAAGTAATGCCTTGCCCATTTCATGCAACACAATTGTGCAAAGACTCTAGGTCGGCTTATAGATGGGTGCATTCTCAAGAGGGCATGCCAGCAACCAGATATTGACATATTTCTGGGAGACCTAGAGTCAAGTCTCAGCTGTGACACAGGCTCTGTGGGCAGTCTGGGAAACTACCATCAGCCTTGGCTTCCCTGTTTGAAGAATGGGAAGAATAAGGGTTAAGAACTTAACAGAGTGAATACAATGAAAAGTATTGCAAATTAAAAATGAATACATGGGGGCTCATGGCCATTCTTGATGTCAGGCACCCATTTTTTAAGGAAAAATACTTCCCTTTTGTCTAGTTCTTCTCTCTCACACTCCCCTGCTCATATAACTAGTATGCACAACACTGAGAGAGCGAGAGAGCATAACACTTGAGTCACACATTGATAATGTTGCCATTTTTTTTCATTGCACTCCTTCCTACAGTCCCAACTTTCCGTATGCCTTATACACAGCTTTTTAGAATGTGGAGTAATTACAATGTTCATAAACATTCCATTATATCCCAGCAGCTGAGCCAAAACTAGAGCTGTTACAGTCAATAGCTATGGAGGTTTTCAAAAACTTCAGCCTCCATTCAATTGGGTGCCCCTCTTTTGTTGATTTCTTTTTTTGAGGGGACAGAGTAAGACCACTCCATCTACATGTCAGTCTTGTCAGTCAGCCTGCCTGCAAATCTGTACATTCTATGCTTTAATTTGATACTTCATTTGTCTCCCTGTGATGATCATAGTGACATTATTCAAAAACTGGCTTTGATTTGACACACAGCTATGTAGACAATGAAGCACTGTAACCACTAAGCAACATCTTGTCATAGACAAATGACAAAAGCCAGATCAGAATCAGGGTTGAATAAAGAGTCTCTCTGTATTTTCTGATGCGTGTCAGAAAGGCCATTTGGCGCCACCAACCTCAAGGAGTGGAACAGAAAATGGTAGTGTCTTCAGATGACCCACACTATTCCAAAATAGTTGGTTTCTCTCTCCATTCCCCCTTGGAACAGCTGTTCGTCTTGCTTTTCAATCTTGCCAAGATGTTCTTAGTGTGACTCCATCTTTTGGGCCAAAATTTAGCAGTGTTTGAATAATAATTATAATGAAAACATACATTTTGACATTCAATATACCACCAACTCCTCATTATCCTCCATGATTGGTTTTCCTTGCTGGTTTTTCAACAGGGTTCCAGATTGTTCAATAGTGGTTCATTTCCGAATTGGGAGGGAAACCATTGGGAGAACAGCTGCCTATGTTGGTCTTGGTCTTGCTGGACCACAATATTTGGTTGCTTTCTCTCATCCCCTCTTTCCACAACCTCTCAGCTTGTAAACGGGTGACCACCATGACTTTCTGCTTACAAAGAGGGCAAGTCTTACATCTGGCCTGGGTGATGTGCCAGAGATCAACACATTTGCTGTGAAAGGCATGAGAACATGAAAGAACTTTCAAGCTATCACATTCCAGATACTTCTCCAAGCAGATGGCACATTCTTGGTATGTGGAACTGGTAAAAGAGATGTCAGGCTGCTCCTTTCCAGTTTCTTGAGAAGGCTGGTTTTTCCCCTTCACCCATTTAAAATACCGTAATAAATATCTGTCAATGAGCGAACAGACAATTGCGGTGGCAACTAGGATGCACATCATCAAGCAGATGTGGAGATAGGCAATTTGGGAGCAAGGGCCAGACAGCTGGATGCGGCACAGGCACGGGTATGAGGAATGGGTGGTCCCAGACTCAATCTTCCAGGTAAAGTGGAAATACTCCGGGACCAGGATCACTGAAGTCAATTTCCCAGAGTGATGGAGTTGCTTCAGGATCTTGGAAGCCACATCTGTTGTGAACACAGATGGGATGTGAATGTGCTGCTTGACGTCTGCCTCGCTCACCATGTTCACGAGAGTTTGAGAGTTCACATTGTGCACAATGGCTGCGTGGTAACCAGCCCGCTGGGCATGAAAGATCTTAGTTGCGAAGGAGCAATTGTACCGACGGATCAGTGCAATGAAGACAGAGGAGGAGTTTGGTGGACCTTCGATGGGTTGGCAGGCATTCGCGGGCCTCACCTCCACCAGAAATCCCATAAGCCCCTCTGCAGTAAGGGGTGGCCCAAAAAGTGCAGGCAAGGCCTCAAAATCTAGGCTGGTGGAGTTATGGCTGCAGATGGCATGAATGAAAGCATTCCCACCAGGGACTTGGAGGACCAAAACCATTGTGATCATGTATAAAGGTGCAGGAGAACTTGACCTCATGCTGGCAAATACTGCTGGAGATTGCATACTGTGCGAAATCCTACCTGAGAGTCAACTGGGTGGGGCTGATTTAAAGGGAAACTTTGGTCTTCAAGGGTCTATAGGCGGAGCCTCATACTCAAGATGGCCATCCTAGTTTCCATGAGACTGAAGAGTTGTGGGCAGAGATGACCGGTAGAGCTGGTCTGATGCTTTTTGGCCCCCGTCTCAACAGGCTTGGCCTGCTGGCTGCTCCTAACTGATTCTCAGCTACGTCCTCCAAAAGACATTCTAGAACTTTCTGCCCAGGTCTTTGTGACCTCATTGATTTGTCTTGGGGGAAAAAAATATCCACCATTTCTCTCCTTCCCAGTGGCTTCTGGGAATTTGCTTCTTAGCTAACTAAAGATATAACTTCTTTGCCAGAGCTGCAGGCTAAGAACAGCAAACAATGCTTGAATAGAACTGAAGATCACAGTGAAGTTATTTTCATCTGCCACAGCAAACTGTGGCAGGAAACAAGAATGAGATCTCCCCTCGGAAAGCAATCTTGTTTTTTAAATTATATGTAAGTAAAAAATCAAGTTGTTCAGTCTCCTGAAAGGCATCTCTTTTATTTAAAACGTGGTCCTGCTGGAAAAAATAGTTGGTGAGGAGTTCACCTTCATCTTCACTAAGAAAAGGTATACTTCATACAGGCTTGAATTCTGGGAGCTGCGTCGGTCATCCCTGATGCAAAGGAGCCCTTTTAAATTGAGTAGTGGATTGGGGACCAAGTGGAGGGGCAGCAAATACATGCATGGCACCTCCCTTCCACTTTGCTGCCAAGGCCAGAGCCTGCCTCCTTACCAGCCTCTTCCTCCATCTGACTCTTTACACAAAGCAGGATATGAAAATATCAAGCAACTTGCATTCAGTAATTTTTTTTTTTTGCTGCTAGTTTTGCAAAGTCTGTGCCAACTGCCAAACCGATCTATACTGCATCCCCTCTTTATTTTGCCTCGTTTATCCAACCTTTTAATAAACTCTTTTTATGTTACTGATGACATCTCTGGCTTCAAGTGACTGGGGAAAGCATGTGAGTTACCACATTTCCCCAATTGTTCAGTCCTTGTACTGTTTGTATCGTAAGTATTGTATACTTAAAGAAACCCAACAGTTATTAAGGGTGCAATCCTGTGAGCGCCTTTGGGCCGATGCTAGCCGCTTGTGTTGGCCCTGCGCACGCCGTGCTGGTGTGAGAGTGTTGTTATGGACAGCCGCACCAGCGCTGCGCCTGCAGGTGCGATGCTGGCAGCAGCATCGGCTCAGCAACGCCAGCAAAAGCTGGCGCCACTCCTGCGCCCAAGAACATTTCTGGGTGGGAGGGAAGGCGGTTTCTGGGTGGGGTTTCTGGGTGGGGGGGGGCATGGAGTGCTGACCTAGGGAGAGGGGTGGCATTGGGATGCGGCCATCAAGCCACATCCAAGCTCCAGTCCCCAGGCCATGCAGCCCCGATTTGGGCCACAGGGCATCCTGTGCCTGCTAAACAGCAGGTGCAGGTCCGAGCAGCCCATTGGGGTGGCTGGCACCTATCCCGGGGTAAGGACACGAACATGCCCTTGCCCCATGGAGGAACCAGCCTGCTCCCAAGCTGCGTTGGATACTGCTGGCCTGCCTGTCCTAGCACATCTTAGGATTGTACCCAGTGATGTCATTCGGGGGGAATGGACCAGAACGGGCGTTCCGGATCCTAACGGGCTCCGTGGCTGGTTCCGGGTTCCCGATGAGTGCCAATCAAAAGTGAGTTCCTGTTCCTAAATCATTTGAATGACACCACTGATTGTACCCTAAGTGGAATTCTCCATGGTCTTAGTTGGAGTTTTCTCTTAGTTGTGGGTTGTGACGGGTATCATTTCCCCCTGTAACTCCCAGTCTGAACAGTAGGAGCAGTGGGGAGAGAGCAAGGTAAAAGGTAACTATCCCTTATTAGTCCACAGTATGCAGCGCCATACTATGCACTGCATACTGAGAGAGGGGGCAATCAGGCAACAAGCAAGAGGTAACTAAAAATATTTTTTTACTTACTTCCCAGTACACCATCAGGTCATCAATTGGTCATCTCTGACACATGCCAGCTATTTTGCTGGCATAAGTCCAAGGAGTGGAAGGGGGAGGGTCTAGATTGAAAAAGTCAGATAGGATCCAGTGCACATGACTGTCACTGTGATCCATACCTCCCACCCTCTAATGGCCCATTCCCCACCCCGATCCTCCCCCAAATCCTCCCCTCTGCCACTTTACCAGTACTGGTGGAGGGTCCATGTGGTTGTGGCATGCACATGGAGCCTCTGGCCATTTCCGCTAGCAGCTCTGTAGTGTGCGACAGTGGTGTGATATCTGCACTGTCAGAAGGTGATTTATGGACTGCTAGTAACTGTTAACTAATAGTTTCACTCAGTGATGTCATGCAGGGGGAACGGACCAGAACGGGCGTTCCGGATCCTAACGGGCTCCGTGGCTGGTTCCGGGTTGCCGACAAGTGCCAATCAAAAGTGAGTTCCTGTTCCTAAATCATTTGAATGACATCACTGGTTTCACTGCTACGTGCTGCATATGTTGTGGGCCCTCACGCCTCTCGCATCCCAGGGAAGATGCTAAGCTTGCCACAGCATCTCATCTGAAATGGAAAGTGTGCAATTTGGGAACAGACATTTGTAATTGGATCCCCCAGAAAAGTTGAATGGAGTTTGTATGTGCAGTTGTGCCATGATTGGTATCTATTGCTCCCCAAAACCAGATGTCCTCCTCAGTCAGGCGCTGGTACTCTGCTTGCAGTGGGCAAAAGTGGTGAGGATTTGGGATGAGTGATGGATACAGGCACAAAACACCCCATGCTGGAGTTTAGATACCTAAATAACAATACAAAACAATGCATTTTAAGATACTTTTCAGAATGGATTACTTTTCCAGTTAGGAATAATACTGTGGCTGCCTCTGCTGGCACTGTCTCACCTATATTGCCTACCTAGTACACTTTTAAAGCATTTTAGGGCGCAATCCTAAGCAACTTTCCAGCACTGACATAGCTGTGCCAATGAGGCACGTTCTGCATTCTGCAGTGGAGTGGAGGAGGCCTCCTCAAGGTTGGGGAATGTTTGTTCCCTTACCTCCAAGCTGCATTGCCCTTATTCTGGTGCTGGCAAGTTCGTTAGGATTGCATCTTAAAATGCTTTAAAAGTGTACTAGGCAGGCAATATAGGTGAGACAGTGCCCTAAAGGAATAAAAATTAGAACTTGGAATGAAAACACATAACACTGCTTTCTGTCTTTTTATTTTTTATTTTTTTTTCAAATCACAAAATCTGTGAAAACTAAAACCATTTTCAAACACCTCTAGTGATGGATGAATCAACCTGGGGGAGTTCAGAGTGCATATGTGCACGTGCATGCACACACACGTATGAATAGGTATACACAGTTTAGAAAACCCCACTCTAATACAAACCAAATCCAAACCCTTTTGTACTGCTTGGTTCACACTGAGGCTCATCCCTGATTCTGCTGCCAACCATCCCTCCCCCTTGGTCCAGTCACATCCTTCCCATTTCTCAGAGCACAATCCTACCTTATGCCGGCCTAGTAAGGCCGACATAGCAGGGCCATATCCAAAGGCCCATTTGGAGGCAGCAGCAGCAACGTGCAGGACAAGGGGAGGCTTTCCCATTGCACCCGCGTAAGCCCCAGTCACCCCAATGGGCCTGCTTGGATCTGCGCCGGCAAAATAGCAGGCACAGAAGAACGTGCATGGGAGTGGCCTGAATCGGGGCCGCCATGGCCGGGGACCGGCATTAGGATATGGCACTACGGCCATCCTGCATCAGAACCGCATCAGAACCGCCGTCTCTGCCCACTGTGCAGCCCAGTTACACCCCTGGAACGCCTCTGGAACGCCCTCGCAGAAGCCCTGCGCCAACTGAGTGATGCCGGCGCTTGACTGGTGCACAGCCGGCACTGCCGGCGATCATGCCAGCACCGAAACACTGGCGCTGCCACTTGCACTGGCCGAGTGCCATAGCACTGATGCGGACACGCTTTACAGCATGTTTGCGACACTGTTCGGCCCGCCCCCGCCCCCCCCCCCCGCCCCGGGGGGGGGGGGGGGGTTTATAGGATTGCACTGGCGGTCTGATTTAAAATTAGCAGTGTGGCAGTCACAGTGTCATGGTTCCTCTGGAAGCCGTTAGGTGAGGCTTTCCTGGTCCCTAGAATACTGCTATGGCAGCATCACAGAAAGCCTGGAAAACCTCCAGAATGCCTGAGAGCGCAATCCTAACCTAAAATTAGGCCAGCATAGTTAGGCCAGCAAAGTTTGGCCGGCACAAGGGACAGTTTAAACTATGTTTAAATTATGTCCAAACGCCCTTTACAGTGGCCCTTGTGCCGGCCAAACTTTGCTGGCTTAACTGTGCCAGCCTAACTCCAGGTTCGGATTGCGCTCTGAACTTGATTTGTCAACATCCTTTATTCCTCAAACACTGCAACAGCAACATCTGAGGTACCGGGACGTGACTTTGGAGGCTCCCACTTCCAAGAAATATCCAGAGCATGTTGAGGGAAGCAAAACAGCCTGCACATTCCACGGGAGTTTGTGCGTTTCTCACACATCCCCAGGGAAGGATGAAATGGGAGGATTTGAAGAGGATGAAGTCCAGAATCCAGCTCAGGGGTTGTTGTTTTTATTTTGTTTTGTTCCTTTCAAGATCTGAAAGACGAAAGATAAACTTGACTTCTCATCCTCCCTCATGCAAATTGTCTGAGGCAGCTGAACTCGCCTGGAAAGGTGAGAGATTTCACAAGCCTCCTCAGCTTCCAGCTGCACCCCTAGATGAACTGTGAAGGGCCTGATGTGGAGCTTATCTCTCTCTAGGAATGCAAGAGATTGCTCACAGAGGTGTCATGTGGAACACTGGGGTGGGGGGAGAGACTGCAAGTCGGCATTGGGGGTGGTTTTATTTGAACCACTGAGCCCCTTTTCCCACTAGGGTACCCAGCAGCTTCAATCCATCTTCCTGCATTACTGAAAGGGTGTTTGATTTGTTCAGCAGGAGGGAATAATAGCAGCTTGGACATTTTCAGATTACCCCAGAGAACTGTGTTCGCAGCTTAGCTGCTTGGCATCTCTTCCACAGTGCAAAAACACCTGGGGGAGGACAACAACTCGGTGGGCATAATGCATGAACAAAAGGGAGAAAAACAGTGCTCTGAAAGCAGAGAGGAAGAATGTGACATTGGCAACAAAAGAGACGAAAGAGGAGGAGGGAAAGGGATGAAACCATCAGGGGTGGTTTCATGAACCCTCAGCAAGGTGGCAGTGGGAGGACCCTATACAGGGTCCAGTAAAGGGTTTTGCCCCCAGAGGTCCTTGCAGACTGGTGCCAGTACTGAATGGAGATGGTGACAGGACTTAGTTATTTATGTAAACTACTTCTAGGTGAAGGGACATGGTGGCGCAGCGGGTTAAACCATTGAGCTGCAAGCTTGTTGACCGGAAGTTTGGCAGTTCAAGACCACGCAATGGAGTGAGCTCCCATTGCTTGTCCCAGCTCCTGCCAATCTAGCAGTTCAAAAGCACCTAAAAACGTGAGTAGATAAATAGGTATCACTTTAGTGGGAAGGTAACAGTGTCCCATGCGCCTCAGCATATAGTCATGCCAGCCACATGACCACGGAAGCTTGTCCTAGGACAAATGCCGGCTCTTTGGCTTAGAAACCGAGATGAGCACCGCCCCCTATAGTCGGTCATGACTACACCATTCGGTTGTGGGAAAATCTTTACCTTTACTTCTAGGTAGTCTTTTCGTCCCATTGGTCCAGCATAGGTCCGAGGAGAACCATAGGCCACCAGAAGGCCTATGCAGAAGTAAATAGGAAGTATTTTTACAACTCTGGTGGGCTTCCTAACCGCTGCCTCCCCCACTGGATGCAGTACATGCACCTTCAGCACGACTGTATTGTCAATGGTGGGGAATAAGATTGGGCTGTAAGTTGTACATTAAGCAGAGAAATACATTCATTTGTCAGACCTGAATCTCCTGTGAGCCATATTTTTGGGGGAGATAAGAGAGCGGGGGGTATCTTTCTCCATCTTCTCTACCATACAGTGTCTGTCCCCAGTATCCATGAAGGATAAGTTCCTGCTGCGTCCATACATAGCAGCGGACCCTACTCAAATCCCACCCCCACCCCCCATCGCACTCATCCCTGGTCTTTGCAAGCACTTTGCACTTTTTTTTTTCTTTTTACTCTGGAATAGGAAGCAGGCAATGAGAACCTAGACACATAGTTGCTGGAGGACTTCCTGTTAACCACATGAGATTGCCTTCTGTAGTTCCACTAGCAGCTACAGTCGAGGTCAGTGATGGTCAGTGATGTCATTCAGGGGGAACGGACCAGAATGGGCATTCCGGATCCTAACAGGCTCCGTGGCTGGTTCCGGGTTCCCGACAAGTGCCAATCAAAAGTGAGTTCCTGTTCCTAAGTCATTTGAATGACACCACTGGTGATGGTGAACATTTGTCAAGGGTGACATGCCATGATGTTTTCAGCAGTGATGTCCCTACCTGGGGGCGGAGCTCTAAGTTTTGCAAGGAGCCTTACCTTGCCATGGAAATGGCTCCTTTCCCGCACCGTTTTAGCCATGCTCAGGGGGAAAAACGTCTTGGTGTTGTTTATTGGCTACAGCAGCTAGGGAGAGGAACAATTTACACATAACAGGAGGGTAAGATTCCTTGCAAAACATAAGAGCTCCACCCCCCCCCCTGTAGGGACGCCACTAGTTTTCGGTGACACGCCAGCATTCACCAACACCCAACAACTGAATTTTTTAAAACTCTAATTTCATTTTTGTAATGTTTCTTTATAGACTACATAGCACCATGCATTATTGGACTGTATTTAAAAAAAATGTAAATAATTGTTTTTCTTTTGTTTGGGAGGTAGGGTGACACACCAGCACAGTCAAGTTAGGCATTTTCCAAATTTTTGACACACTAAGGCCGAAATGTTTGACATACCTAGCCATCACTGGTCTAGGTTCTCACTATTTGCTGCCTGCTTCCTGTCCAAAGAGAAAGGGGAAAAAATCTCCCTTTTGCAAAAAGTCATGAGCACGATATGTGTGTGTGTGTGTGTGTGTGTGTGTGTGTGTGTGTGTGTGTGTGAGAGAGAGAGAGAGAGAGAGAGAGAGAGAGAGAGAGAGAGAGTGTGTGTGTGTGTGTGTGTGTGTGAGAGAGAGAGAGAGAGAACTGTGGTAAGTGAAATGGAGGACAGCTGCAGTTTTATAAGTTTCTGTCATCCCATCCTTAGTCAACTGTTTTCTCCAAAATGAAAATAAATAAATAAAACACAAATATGCTATCATTTCCTTTTACACTGAATAAGGGAGAGGCAGTTACCAACATCTGCTACTTGCATTGGACAGAACTTGGTGGAGTTTGGTGGACTCCATGTTTGCTGTGTGACTAGCCACGACATGTTATACTTTTGCAAATAGTCATTTAAGTAGGACTCCATTCCTTAGTGGGGAAAATGGGGGGAGGGGAGGTTTGAACTCTTTACCCCTCCATGGTCCTGATCCAAGTAAGGCCCCAAACCAATCTCAGAAGCTGCCTTTAGTGGCTTCCCTTCTGAGGCAACCAGATCAGGACCTGATCCAGTCTGTGGCCATGGTGTAGGAAGGGGAGAATTGAAGCTCCCTCCCACCTACTGTGGCCATGATTCTGATTAGGTCCTGATTTGGTTTCTATTTAGAAAAGCTCTCAGACAGTTATTGGTTGCTCACTGCTGCCGTGTAGCACCACCCATCGTGGCCAGAAACAGTACTGTGCTTTTCTAACCAAAGTTATCCAAATAACCAGTATGGGTTAAATTAGTTCTATATAACAATTGCTCCAGGCTTAGTTCTTCAGTCTGAATTACTAGGCTTTGGGTAAGGACCAGCCTGCTCTCAACCTCCCCGCTTACCTGCTGCTCTGCTTCTCAACTCCCCTATGTCACTAGCACAATAGCTTGCCAGTTCACTGTTCAAGACAGCCTTGCTTCCTCCACTCCAAACTGCTGTCTCTCAGAGTTTCCAAATGGTCTTGAGAGCGCAATCCTAACCTGGAGTTGGGCTGGCAAAGTTAGGCCAGCAAAGGTTGGGCAGCACAAGGGCCACCGTAAAGTGCGTTTGGACCACTTTGGGAGTAAGGGAGGATGGCACACGTCCAAGTGCTGGCCTCTGTGATTCCAAGAGTGGTCCAAACATACTTTACATTGTCCCTTGTGCCAGCCACTCTTTGCTGACCTAACTGGGCCGGCCTAATTCCAGGTTAGGATTGCGCCCTAATTCTATTTCAAAGAAAAAATGAAAAAATAAAAAAATAAAAATATGCCCTATCCAGTCATTATTCTGATAATTCAACACTGAATCCAAATAAAACCAAGGGGACAACATCTTATTTTTTGGGAGAATTTTGTTGGTTCCAGTTTTCAGGTTGGGCTTTAGCCCGTTGGCTTTCGTTCTTTCCTTCTCTCTTTGTCTTCCTCCTCCTCCTTCCTCTACCAACTCACCAATGGCTTCATCATCCCATTCCTAGCCTGCAATGTTGACCTTCTGCTTGCAAATTGGGCAGGTCTTCCCCCCCCTTGGGCTGGAGGAGAAGCCAAGTGTTGATACAGGTGTTGTGATAAGCATGGTTACAAGGAAGAATCTTCAGTCGGTCACCTGCCTCATACTCGGCCATGCAGATGACACACAAGTCATACCTGTCTCCTCTTTTGAAAGTCTTCACTCTGATGCCCTGGCTCCTGCAGCACCATCTCATGAAACTAGCAATCAGCAGGAAACTGAAACCCAGACTAAAGAGGATCACAAACCCAAATTTTTGGATGAATTCAGGGATCATTTGTTGGGTACAATAACCTGGCCAGTACTGCAAGTAATGCCGAGATGGATCCCAAACAGAAATGCCAACATTGTCCCAACAGGGATTGAAGTAGCCCCGAGGTACCACTGCTGTGACTTTGGTCTCATTTTCAGCGCGGATCATCCTTCTGAGGTGCTTGGAGGCTGACTCCGCAATAAAGAGAGAAGGAATCAAGATCTTCTGCCTTGACTCAGCCACCTCAATGGCCATGCTCACCAGCAAGTCTGAGTAGACATTGTGAATGATGGCAGCCCGGTACCCAGCCTGCTGGGCGTGGAGGACCTTGATGCCGAAGGGGCAGTCGTACCTGCGGATGAGCACCACAAACTCTTGCAGGGACCTTTTTGAGGCTGCAGGAGCTTTAATAATAGGATGACAGGCATTGGCAGGAACAGCTTCAACGAGGTAACCCGTGAGACCCGTTTGCGTGAGTGGTGGGCCAAAGCAGGCAGGCACAGATTTGAAATCAAGGCAGGTGGCATTACGAGTGTAGACCAGATGGACAAAGGGTTTCCCCGAGATGTTCTCTAATGCCAAGGAGAAGACCACCAGAGAAGCAGGAAGCAGGAAAGAGAACTGCATATCAGAGATCGCCTGCTTTAGATGGAATGTCAGTTTGATGGAACATTTGGGCCTCACCTAGGCATTTTGGGCAGCTGTTTTGAGACTTTCAAGACAACATCAGTAGCAAGGCATGGAGGTCTCAGTAGTGGTAGTGATTCTTTCCTGGTGAGAGGCTTTCAAAGAACCTTTTAGTCATGGCAGTCTCCCAACTTTCCACCACAGTCAAAGTACCCCCACACACACACCACTAGTTGTTTGAAACTGTCTAGGCCCTTGTGACATCACTCACAATGCTTGGACTACAGTATATCTCTGGCTGCTTACAGTAGGAAGAGAGTATGTATGTGTACATAAGACATCAAGAGCCTCAGGCTAGGAACTCCAACAGCAGGTAATGTGGCCACCTGTGCCATCACAGCAGCTCTGAGGAGAGGACATTATCGGCCTACTGGCTGTTGAAGTGCACCACCACCCATGTGATGTCCAGAAACAGTACTGGAGCTCTTCATCTCAGATAATCTGAGGAACCGTCAGTCATGGTCCTACCATTCAGGGGGTAGGGCAAACGCCCTGGGCCCCGCACTGCTAAGCAGGAGGAGGGTGCTGATGAGGCGGCTTGCTTCTTGGAGAGGTGAGCAGTGTTTGCCTGGCCCTCCCTCCCTTGCCCCTATATGGTTCCAAAATGGAATCTGACCTGGTGTGGGGGTGGCAGAGTGGCACACAGGGGCGGGGAACCACTGGAGAGGGCGCCACTCCCCTTTTTCTGTCCCTGGGCCACCCTTGGCTGGGTCCCCAACTGGAAACCGTACAGGCCTGTCTACACATCTATACCTCATTCTAATGGCACTTAATGAAGAAATAGCACCTATGTGCCTCATCCAATCTTGCTTCTGCTTGACTGGCTCACCTGCTGTTCAACCACAGGCTGGTCCTGATTACATCTGCTGCCTCTGGGCCAATTGATCCTCATCTGCCTGCTCAACAATTGCCCCCCCCCCCAGGGTACAGCCCTGCTTAGGCTAAGATATACCAAATATATACAGTGGTGTGCCACGAATGGACCCCAGGTGTGCAGCAGGAATTTGGGAGAGAGTCATTTATTAGTAGGGCCATTGGGGGATGTGAACCCCTTACTGGCAGCACAGTGTGCCCTGTCAATTGTCAAAAAGCTGGTGGTGTGCCTTGACTTTGTACCTTGCATTTTAGTGCCTTGCCAGTGTGCTGTGAGATGAAAAAGGTTGAAAATCACTGAGCTAGATGGACCCATTGGCTGATTCTGTAGAAGTCGGCTTTGTCTAGCCAGTGTTTGCACTGATTTAGGGCCAGTTCTAGAGGCTGATTGGAAAATTCTCAGATCCTTTGACCGATATTCTGTACCAGGCTTGTGCAGCAAGTCCAACCCTTCATTTGCATCTCTTGTCCCACAAATAAGAAGTTGACACGGATTACTGTTTGGCTGCCTCCAGTTTGGGATGCTCCCCTCGCCTACAGTTCCTCTGGGCCCTCCTGCAATCTACTTGCTCATTAGGATTTTTGATTTATTTAAATGTCAACAAGCCACCAAGGAGATGCAGCAGTGCCTGCTTGAGAGAGGAGCAATTACAAGGAAAATGTCCCGCTTTCCCACTTGATGGGAGAGCCAAAGCTATTGGAAAGGAGAAGTGGCCCTCCTTGGCATTTTAAGTGATCGCTTGCCACAATCCTGTCTTCTTTCCCAGTTCTACTGGGTGATACTGTGGCCTTAAACGGCTGACCCCTACCACCACTCATGTCCCATGCTGACAATCAAGCCAAGCACCCAAAGCTTATGTCAGCAAGCAGTGCTGAGCAGCCGTGGAGTGAGCCAGTCACAGGAGTGGCTGTCAGAGTGCTTAGCTGTGAATGTCAAGAGGGGCAGGTGGAGTGTGGCAAGATGGGCAGCCCCCATCCAAAAGGTAAGTTGGACAAGGGGAGACAGGCTGGAGGAAGAGCAGGCCTAATAGTCAGGTGACTCGAGTCTGAGCCAAAAAAAAAAAAAAAGCATGGTTTGCCCTGACTCGTGTACACTCGGGCATTGATTTGAGACTCAGGCCATTGACTCAAAAACGAGTCAACTGTTCTGGGAAAGTGAGTCAGCGAGTCTGGGCATGCTTGATTCCTTTGTTGCACCACTTCCATGTCACGCAATAGACCTCGTGTGGCAGTCTGGAAGGCAACTTGTAGTCATCATGAGCAATGGTAGGTTCCCCTTCCAGCCAGTACGACATGTCTGAGGAGAGGAGGAGTGATCCTCCTTGGTCCTGCCTGCCTGCCTGCTTGCTTGCCTTCTTATGTGGGCCTGCCTCCATCCTCCGACCCATAGCAGTTGTTCTTCACCCCGCGTGGCGGAAGGTGCCCAGTACACCATAGGCTGCAACATACAGTCTTTTCCAATCCTGATCCTTCTCCACAGTAAGTTACCTGGGAGCAGGCCTGGCTCCAGGAGCTGCGGGGCCCAATGCAGGGCATTCCCATGTGGCCCCTAACCTTTCTGTGGAGCCCCCCACTCACCAAGAAGAGCACTTGTGGTGCTGTGCGCAAAGCATGGCACCTGGAAATAGTTGGTGTTGACATGATGATGTCACCACCAACTGCTTCCAGGAGGCCCATTTTGGGCCATTGGGAGGCAAGGGCAGGTCAGAGGGCCCAAGGTAAAGCTGCTCTGCTCACCCCACTGACTTACAGCCCATAGAGAACCTGGCTGCATCAGCTGGCAATGTGCTCTCTGCACAGGTGCAGGGGCCCCTAAAGTGCAAGGCCCAATGTGACATTGGTCACATTGGCTTAAAGCTGGCCCTGCCTGGGAGGGAAAAAATGCCTCATGACCGGCCAGGACTAGTTGTTGTTTTTTTTGTTCCTCTGAGTATATCAGGAGTTGTGATGTGAACGGAGTGTGGGGAGGTTTCGTCATGGTGGTTTGTATGGAGCCAATCGTTTTTCTACACTTGTTGCAGCTGCGCTTGCTCGAGTAACAGTAACAGGTCAGCCTGGCTTTTATTCTTTGTTTACATAAATGAAATGGTGGTTGAAAGAGTGAAGGACTTTCAGCAGCACATTGCTGGCCCACCGGAATGTTAGGGGAGTGTAAAACGACAACTCCGAGAACGCCCCCCCCCCAGCACCTCCTATTTTTTGGTGTGTGAAGGGAGTCGAAAGATTCGGCTCGAGTCAAAGTGACCTGTGAATTTCCATGAGGAGTCACCACGGGCGTGCCCTAGGACTCGTGCACGAATCAATTCCCAGGGGGTAGAGACTCACAACTCAACTTGAGCTTGAGATCAGTGACTCGTTCCCAATTCTAGCAAATAGCTCTGAAGGCAAGAGGGAAGTGCTGTTTGACACAGGAGCTCAGGCTCCTGCAAAACTTAGCGTTCCTCCCCAGAACTCCACTGTGGACCAGTGGTATGACTTAGCTGCCATAAGGCACTCCTGGCCACTGCCATGAATGTCCCAGGCACATCTGTAAGAGGCAAACTAGCTTGCGCAGGAGGACGATGTGACTACTGTCGAGAACAGGCTGAGCAACTACTTCTTGATCCAGGGAGTTCCAGTTTTGAGAAGTAAATTCTAGCTTCTCATAGGGGTCTTTCCTCCAATGCCCACATCTCCCATTTTCTTCTATGCATGAACCTCCTGTGCCACATTTGGCACTTTCTGTCCTTGGGCTCAAAACCCTTCCCTCCCCCCACAATGTTATTAAAAAGTACATGCAAGATAATCTTGTTTCTTCTAAAGCACACAGTAGCTTACATGATTTGATAATAGCTTCTAAACATCCCAATCACCTCCAACTAGAGTCAACGTAAGACCTCTATTATCCCCGCCTCTCTAATTTGTCTCTTTCTGGCCATGATTTAATCGCTTTTTCTGATTACATGAGCTTAGAATGGAAGGTACATTCTTCCAGCAAAAAATTAACCCCAAATTCCTTATGAACAGGCCTGGTTCTCTGTTATAAGTGTCATGTGCCCAGGTTCTGTTGCAGAATTTGCTGCCTGCACCAAACACTCTGAAATTCTGATGAACTCCAGATACCCACAGTGGCGGTCCTGCCTTTACTGTGGGCGAAGGGAATGCCCCAGGTGCCATGCTGATGGAGGAGGTGGGGCGTGGCAGAGGCTGAGCGCCTCTCACAGAGGCAAGCAGGGAGAGCAGTTCATGGTATGGGGCAGCGACACAGGGTTCAGGAGCCAGCGCAGGGGGTGGCAATCACTGCACCCAGCCCTGGGGCAGAGACTCAGCTGGATCTGCCACTGGATACCCATAAGAACATATACCAGCTAGAGGTGGGCAAAATGTTCAGCCATACTAGGGAGGCAGGATTAAGTGGTGAAAGATGGGTGAAATTGCCATGCTTCTTTTGTGTGTTGAGGGGTGGGTGGTGAGTGTCAGGGGTGGGAGGGCAACATTCATTTCCTGGCTGATGGCTACTCACCCCTCCCCCAATACCCCAAAACAATGCTACATCATGTCAGTGTAGTTCCAAGAGACATTGGGCGGGAAAATGGTGCATGCACATATGTATATCCAGTAAAACTATACAAAAAACACTTTCTAAAGAAGCATACATACACAATCACATTTAGGGTCTAATTTTATGCATCCCCCCCCAACCCATGGCCCTGCCTTAAGAAGTAATGCTGCCGAATTGAAGCCAGGGGGTGGGCTTAGCGGCCATGTTTTCGTACTCAAAACAATGCTGATTCCAAGTATTTCACATTGCTTTGCGCGTACTGTTTGGGACTGAATAGTTTACTCCTGAAGTAAAAACTTACGAAAATAAAAACGTGTGATCGTGTAGAAACATTATTATACACACAAGAAATTACACAGCTTCAAAAATAATGTACTCACTGAACTGTAGTTTTATTGAACCAATGTAATGAGAATACATGAATCTTTCTGCGGAAATTAAGTCCCATTTTTCATACAGCGATTCGCACACCTGTATGCAGAACACGCAGGCATGATTAAAAGGTTTTACACGCGTGCAGGGAGATTTTTATTCGTGAATTCGCGGCAAGCCCCCTCCTTCGCGGCAATGATCTGAGTCAGTCATCTTTTTATACCCACGGCTTCAAGAAAATGATGTCATGCCTTCTCCAGTGTATATAAGCTTCTTGATCCCCCCCCCCACAAGTGATGCAGGCATGCCAATATAGCTCGTGGGGGGCTTTAAGGGGGGCAGTTTAGGAAGTCTCCTTTGGGTAAGGGAACACAGCATGGAGGACTTGTGCCAGTGAAATTCCTGGCTCAGGTCCACACGGACACGGCTACAGGATTAGATCTGGGATGGGGGCTAGGAATTGACACCCCCCTTCCCAGAACTGATCCTCCCTTCCCCCACCCCGTCACCGCCCCATTCTGCTCTCCCCCACTCCATCCCACCTCCCCCATTGACTTACCTTTGTTGGCAGGTCCCAATGGAGCTGTCTCTGCGTGTGACGTGGCTACAGCCCTCCTGCTGGTCTTCTGGCAGGCCAGGCCATGCTCGTTCTTGGAATTCTTTTTTGTGACTGCCATAAGGCCGTCTTAGAAGACAATGGAAGTCCCACCATCAATACCAGCCCATAGG
The DNA here is from genome assembly GCA_029204185.1 of Lerista edwardsae. Taxonomy (NCBI): domain Eukaryota; kingdom Metazoa; phylum Chordata; class Lepidosauria; order Squamata; family Scincidae; genus Lerista; species Lerista edwardsae. The sequence continues at coordinate 4,560,869 of JAJKFI010000106.1, read as the reverse complement.
ATGGGTTTTTTTTTTTAAAAAAAACAGTGTTCATTATCAATGTGCTTGCACATCAGGAAAAGATGCAAAGTAACTGAAATCTAGGCACATGGTTTGAATCTGGAATTAAGCTTAGAAATTATCCAAGCTAAACGAGAATTTGGAAGGAGTGGAATTCAAGGAAAAGTGAGGCAGAGAGAGAATAAACCGAGTCACAGAAGTCCTTTCATTGAACATGATCCTTTTGAGCCACTATAAATATGTGTCAATTTTGGTACAACTCTTGTGCAAATTTTACGGCTGAGCTGACTTGCCTCTCTCATTTTCACTGTGCCTTTTGCAGGTGCTGAAGATGAGAGCGATTTTGGGATTTTGCCTGGAGCCAAAATTGGGGGTGCTGCTCTCAGAAGCAATGTTGCTGTTCCCAACAGCCAGTGGATTAGTGCCTCTGTGCCAGCCTTGTTTCTCCCATTCCCTACTCCCCCCAGTGATGCTGCATGATGGCATAGCACCAGTCAGAGGGGAGATGGTGGCAGCTAGATCCAATGGATACAAACTGCAAGAGAGGAGGTTTCAATTGGACTTTAGGAAGTAAGCATTAGGGAGTAATCAGAGATGGGTACCCTGCACTGATCTGCTGCCCGAGGTGACCAGTTAAGTTGGCTTCATGGACCTGCCCTGGCTGGTAAAATCTTTCAATTGTTGGCTGCTCCTTTTGCACCCCAAATGTGTACACTTAGAAGACAAGTGTCCCATTCACCAGTGGTGTTCCTATCATTGTCCTGGAGCCGGAGCTCCTATGTAACCTCCAGAGCCATTCACAGCTTGGAGAGCTGGCAAGGAGGCTTTGATTTCCAAGACATGAATGGCTCTAGAGGCAAGGGGGAGGGCCCGCATTGCACAGAAGCTCAGGCTCCTGCACAACTTAGGGTGCAATCCTAGGTGCTCCCTAGGGCCGACACAAGCCAATTGCATCGGCCCTGCGCACACAGAGTTCAGCTGGTGCAGGGGCATTTCTGGGTGGGGGCAGGCGGGCCAGGAGGCATGCTGTCTTGGGGAGGGGGGTGGATCTGGGCCGCATTAGTCTGCATCCAAGGCCCTGTCCCCAGGCCACATAGTCCTGATTTGAGCTGTGTGGTGTCCTCAGCTCTCTGCCTGCTAAATAGCAGGCACAGATCAGAGGAGCCCATTGGGACAGCTGGCACCAACTGGTGCAAACGTGCCCTTGCCCTGTGGAGGCTCCAGCCTGCTTCCAAGCTGTGCTGGCCTGTCTGTTCCAGCGCAGTTTAGGATTGTACCCTTAGTATTCCACCCCCTCCCCTTCCGTAGGAATGCCACTGCTACTCAGGTCACCTTTTTTTCTCTCTTTTCCAAACTGGATTCAGTGAACAAAGCAGCCATTCCATTTGCCTTCACTTTCTAAGAAGCTTCAATCCATCTTACTGCATTACTGAAACCATGTTGATTGTTCTACAGTCCCGAGGAATAACAACGTGTACTTTTGCAGATTACCCCTGGGAAATGGCATTCGCGGCTTAGCTGTGCCATGCATTTTTAGAGACCAGCAATGTAATTGGCAGGGAGGGGGTAATGTGATTTGTCACAGCAAGCTCCTGCGGCTGAGGGGGAGGGAAGGCAGGTGTTTTTTGTTGTGGGAGGGGGTAGAAAAGCGAGAGGGATGAGATGATAGGTAGAGATCTTCACAGACAAAGCAATGCTGGAAAATGACCTTAGCTAGAATATTAGGAGGGAAAAACTTTAGGAGCATCAGCAGCATTTGAGGATTTAGCCATTTTGCTGTGCAAGATTATTTCAATTGATTTGGGACCTTGTGAGATCTTCCCCATATTCAGTTTCAGCCTCCCTCCTGAGCTGGGAGCTAGGGAAGAGGGTTGGAGGATTGCTCTCTCATCTTGCACTGCGCCTCTCTATCCAACATCAGAGGCAAAACCTCCGCACCCACCCACCCACCCCCATCCTGGCCATACCTGCCGCCTGTAGGAGATGAAAGGAGTTGCATAAAGTTCAGCACATGATACTTGATCTGAAGGCCAGACCAGAATGGAATCTTATCCTCGCTTGGCTAATGTCAGGAGAGATCCTAAGGGGTGCTCACAATGCAGAGGACCTGGAGCAAAGGCACAGTCAGGGCCAGGGTGAGGTTGCAGACCAGGGTGTCAGGCAAAAAGGAAAAAGGCGGGATGAGGGAGGCTACTTGCCTTCACCAGTCTCTGACAAGTTGTCCAGACTGCCAGACTAGCTTAGACGCAAAGGCGTCTAAGACCTGGGATGCGTATGGTGACTACATCCAGCCTGGGTCAGAGGACCCTATCCAGCCCATCAGTGCCCCCTTTCCCCAGGATGTTTGGCTGAAGAGTCAGGTTTGCTGAAGGGCCAAGGCATGGGTGGGATTGATGCTAAGCCTGCAAAGGGACCAGGTTCAAGAGACACACTTACCTGGCACCTTATAGAACTGAAGTTAAAAGTCTGAGCCTAACCACGAAATGATCCTTTTTTGTCTTCCAGAGGCATTCTGAGGACTGGGAGGCTGGGTGTGGCCTCCCTGGCCCTCAGAATACCCTTTCTACACAATCAGAGCGCACCTTGGAGGGTGCAGCCCATGCCAGCAAGGTCAGGAGGGACAGAGGCTTGCCACAGGCCAGATAGAGGCTCTCTGAGGACCACATCTGGCCCCTGGGCTGGGGTTTGGAGACCCCTGATTTAGTGTAATACATTCATTCACTGGAACATGGTCTAGACCTCTGCACATAACTTATCACAAAGCAAAGAGAACATTTGCGGAATCAGGAACATTGCCCACTGTTTCACAGCATTCTGCATTCACATCCAAACTAAGATGAAGAGTTATCAAGCCAAAGGCAATGTGACAGCTGTGGGACTTGTGTAGGAGCTTATAAGCCCAGTGCGTCAACCGCCGACAGAAGGAACGTAAAAGGACGTACTTCTTCATGCACAGAGAGGTGGGTGGAGGTATCACACAACCTATTCCGGGTAACATTCTGGCTCCAACTATAGTCCCAGTTGTGGGATACTCCAAGTCAGTTTTTGGCTCCGGGTTTTAACAAGTCTGCTTGATGCAGCTGCTGTTGTTTCCTTAGTTCACATTATACACTTTGATTCTTTTTTGCTCCAATTTAAAGCCTCAGAAGGACTTTGCCCACTATGGATGGTAGGGCAACACCCATGTGACATTGCAGTTGTGCAGAATGAATGGAGGTGGAGAGACTGAAGGTCAGTTAATTATTTCAACATCTGGGTTAGCTGTCTTCTGTTTTTTTTCTTTTTTTTTGCAGGTTCTTATGGATTTCCACATTCTGTGATCCTATAAACCAAGCTAATATAAGCAACAGGAGATTCTTCTGTTAAGCAGTGGTGGACCTGGAAGGGGGGGCAAGGTGTGCTGGGCACTGGGCTGGGGATGCGGCAATGCGAGCTCCCCCTCCCGCCCTGCCACCCTGCCACCTGAGTAGGAGAGCAAAGCAGCTCCAGGAAGCAGCTTTCACAGCTACTTCTAGCTGTAGAAGCCATTCCCGGAGTGGCTTCCTGTGGTTACCAAGCTCCGCCTGGCCCTTCTTGAGTGGCAGGCGGCACTTGGTAGTCGCATGTCTCTGGGAAGCAGCTACTGCCATGGAAGCCACTTCCTGGAGTGACTATGAAAGGCTGTTCACCCCTCCAGGAAGGGGCGAGTGGTGCTTCTGTGGCTGAAACTGCCTCCCAAGCGACGCACCTATGAAGTGCCACCCACCCCTTCTCAGAGGGGCGGGTAGCTCTTCATGGCCATGCGAGGCTGCTGGGGTGGCAGGGGGCAGCACCTGCAGGTGGGGGCGCAACCCTGGAGGTGTGCCCCAGTTCTACACCCCCCAGGATCACCCCTGCTATTAAGGTTATTCAGAAGTATTTTCCCCACAGGGAGGAAATCGATTGGAATCACAGATGTATATTTCAAAGCTGACCTTCTAGAGCCACACGTTCTCTCAACTTTCTAGACTTCGCTGCATGGTAGATAACCCTAGGAAGCATTGGTGTTTTTCTGTACATAAAAAGTGGCACGTGGAGTGCTGCGAGTTGAACCCCCCCCCCCCCGGCTCTAACAGGACAGTTGGACTGGGAAGAAACTTTTTTCTCTCCGGGAGCGACTGCATCAATGAAGACAACTGAGCTAGATGGTTCAAGGCTCTGACTTCAGACGACCACTTCAGACGAACTTCAGAGACATAAAAATTCACACCCATTGTAGAGGTTCCTGTGATTCACTGAGAAATAACTCATTCTTCTCCAGGTTTTCATGATGCCAGTTGCTTCCAAGAGTGACCTGCCTATTGGATCTCCTAGGTGAGTTGCAGGAAGGAAGTGAGATGCTTGCCACAGATTTGTTTGGCTGTGATGGAGCATGCCTGGTCAATTTCTTCTGCTCTGGACTGCTCTACATATGTACTTTGCAGGATTACAACCAGTGGTGGGATTGAGGGGGAACACGGGGGAACTCAGTTCCACTAGTTAAAATTAGGGCTGACCCCGCCCACTTCACTCTCCCCCCTCCCAATTCCTCTGCAAAGAGCTTTTCTTCTTGGTTGGCCAGCACTCAGAGGGTTAAAGGGAGTGACTCCAGATTCCTAGGGGGGCGAAGGCAGTGATGTCATTCATGGGGAACGGACCAGAACGGGCGTTCCGGATCCTAACGGGCTCCGTGGCAGGTTCCGGGTTCCCGACAAATGCCAATCAAAAGTGAGTTCCTGTTCCTAAATCATTTAGATCCCACTACTGATTACAACTCAAAGAATTGCCAATGGAAGGGCACAGTGGTTCTTTTGGGCATTTTGCAATTGGAGCCAGTTTTCTTCTTCAAGGTCATACCTTGGCACAGACACAGGTGCAGTCCTTCCAGCTTCCCTCTGTTCACTCTGACACTTCCCTGCTTCTCATCACCATTTTTAATGATAGGAATATTGTACCAGTGTGACTTATAAGTGCTATTCTAAGGAATAGTGAGTCGATATATTTGTTTTCTCGTTTGATATATGGCCACAATAGGAAGCCATGCGTGAAGTTTATTAAACCTGCCTAATTTTCTATCAGTTCTGAGAACTATTGATCCTGTCCGTAGAAGTTATCTGACTTCAGCGCAAGCATAGGTTAAAATAAAATCATTTAAAAGCAAAGGGAAAGTAGGGGAGGGAGATAGAAAGAAGAAACTAATTTTGCAGAAGAGCCACTAACACAAACAATAAAGAACCGTATTTGAATGCAGCTGCAAAATCTCTTGGATCAATGGGCCAAAGAGTTGATTTTTTTTTTTTTTGTGGGGAGATGGAGAAATTAGAAAGCAGGAAACACAAATCAGATGAGGCTCTCGTTTCTGCTTCCAGTGAGCTTTTGAGGCACAGGAAATTAAATTACTCATTGTCCCGATCAGGTTTTGAGCATGGATTAAATGGAAAAGGTGCTCAGAAGGGAATTCTGAGAAATGTTGACTTATTCACTGGAAACCAAGATTGGTGCAGCTAGAATGGAGCAAAAAACAGATTTGAACTGAACACAAGAAGAGCCCTGCTTGATCAGGCCAAAGACCCATCCAGTCCAGCTTCCTGTATCTCACAGTGGCCCACCAGTTACCTTAGGGAGCACACAAGACAACAAGATGCCTGCATCTTGTTGCCACTCCCCTGCATCTGGCATTCTGAAGTAGCCTACTACTAACGTAAGGATGTTGCACAACCCATCATGGCCTATAGCCCACGATGGACTTTTCCTCCAGAAATCTGTCGAATCTTTTAATGGCGCCTAGACCAGATGCTACCACCACCTCCTGCGGCAAGGAGTTCCACAGATTAATTACCCACTAGGTAAAAAGGTATTTTCTTTTATCCGTTTTAATTCTCCCAACACTCAATTTTAGTGGATGTCCCCTCGTTCTGGTGCTGTGAGAGAGGGAAAAGAACATCTCACTATTGACTCTATCCATCCCATGCATAATTGGTTCCTGGCTGCCAGATGTTGCCTTCATCCCACTTCTTCCAAGAGTAGTTTTAGGTCTCTTCTATCTGTTGACTTCTCCACACTGCCAGTTCTGGAATGAGAGATTTAAGTCAAAAGTGGGAAGCAAGTCAGGGGTGTAGCTGAAGAAGTGCAGGGGGTGCAATTGCATCAGGCAACAAACTTTAGAGGGGCAACAAGCTGAGCTTTACAGTAGTGGTCAACATTGGAAAAGCCTTGGTATGTGTGAATGATACCATCATGTTATATACCAATTGATGCGGAATTTAATGCAGAATGCAGTGAAACAAATTGGAGTGTGATATCTTCATTCTGTCAAAAGTTATGGCCAACCCACCCCGAAAATAAAAATACAACTGTGATGTCACTTCCTGTTGTGACATCACTTCCAGAGCATCACTTTGCCCTCTGCACTGGGCTACACTTTCATTAGCTACGCCAGTGAAGCAAGTCAAGAGTTAGGATGGAAAGATGGCAATCAGGGTCGAGTCAAACCAAAAATTAGGACTGAGAAACAAGCCAAGAGTCACAGACAAGAGCTAACACTAGAGCTAAGGAGAGATCATTGCTCAGGCATCTGAGCTTATCCCATCCAGATAAGAAGCGCTTTCTAGTCTTTCCTGTTCCAGAACCTAGGTAAGGGCTGCTCCAGAATCTGAAAACCTTTTATGGCCCAATCCTATCCCATGCTGGCATGCAGCACTGCTGGCACGGCATCCACTGCATCCTGCATGCCCGCCAGGACTAGGTCAATTAGAAAAGACAAATAAAAAAAGATCAGTCTCTGAACAGCTCCCTATGAGCCTACTCAGCTCTATGCCAGGTCTTTAGCTGGCATAGAGCTGATCGACCGCAAGGGGCATGTCAGGCCCAGAATGGGGGCTCAGAACATGGCAGATGTCACTGCTGCTGAGATCTGCTTCAATTCTAGCTCCTTACCACTTGGGGCACCGGATCAGAGAACCTGCCAATCCAGGCAGTTCTTGATACTGGCAGGAAAGACTGGGAGGATGTTCTCTGTCTGTTTCCTATTGTAAAGCACCAAGCGCATAGTCGTGTTGTCATTGTAGTAGTAGTGGTGGTGGTGGTGGTGATGGTGAGAGGTTATAAAGTCCCTGGCAGACCAGAATAACAGGTGCTTGGGGAGTCACAGGCTGTGCAGATACAAACCCATCCCCAAGCCAACGGCTAGGATGAAATACAGACCCCTCTCTCAAGGGATTGAGCAAAGCCAACAAACAAGCAGGCCACTTTGTGATCTTAGAGATTCAGAAGAACGAGCAGCATGGTGCCTTCTCTAAACTGGCTTTGATCCTTTGCTTTCAACACTATCCACCTGACATCACACAAAAGGGACAGTTCACTCGCGTTTAGCTGGTAACAAGGGCATGTTATTTTTAAAAAAGGCTTAAAGGGGTAAACATATGAAAGGCTATTATATCTGGAAAAGGATTGGCACCAAATTTTTGAAGAAAAGATGAACCTATAGCAGGATTGTGCTGTATTCATCACAGTGTAGGAGGTGGCTGGAGCTCAGGGTAGGGGAATATTTTTCCTTTATTCTGGACTAAGTCCTAGCCAGCCCTATGGGGCTGCTCGGATCTGCACCAGCGAAATCACTGGCACAAATTCAAGCTGCTGGATCGGGCCCTCCTGGCCCGGGACAAGGGTTAAGATCTGGCCTAATGGCCTGGTCTACGCTCCACCTGTCCTCTCCAGGCCAGCCTGCCCATGGCCCCACCTGCTCTTCGCCCTCCCTCCCCTCCATTCCGCCCACTCCCACCTTCCCTCAGCCCAACTCAGCCAGTGTAGGCAGCTCCGTGGCGTTCCTGGGTTGGCGCGACTACCCGCACCGGCCCAGTGCCTTTTGCTCTGCCACAGTCTTGCCTTATGGCACATTTGCGGCATGCAAACAACATGCATCGGTCCAGGGACACAATAGGATTGCACCCTCAATGAACGTGAAGGCTCCTCCCAAGGGGAAAAAAAATCTAAGAATTTTCAAGGGAAGCCAGATCAGATTTTAGAAGACAAATGGATTGCCTGAGAGTGGCAATGTATACTTAGTGGAAAATAGGCCTGTGGCTTCTTGGGAAAAGGGGCAAAAGAAATTGTAATTAACAAGTGAAACACACACACACACACACACACACACACACACACACACACACACAGAGAGAGAGAGAGAGAGAGAGAGAGAGAGAGAGAGAAGTACAGCTAGGAGAGACGGTGAACCTCTAGTAACAAGATGATGCTTAGGTCAAATTGCCATTCCCTCCTTGGCCCCCCCCATCTTATACTCCTTGTTTTGCTTGTGAAGCTTTTGCAAGCAAGGTCACCCTCCTTAGCTAATGATGCCAAATCTGAAGTGTGGCTGACAGCCCTTAACTAGGCCAAGCGCCACTTGATTGGCTGAAAGGAATGCAGCCATGACAATGTGGCCACGACCTAGTCAAGGGCAGCCAAAGTCTTGAGTCCGTCTTCTTTCATCCAGAGGTTTAAATTTCAGAGATAATCACGGCTGAGTCACATACAAGCAGGTGGGGCCAGTTAAACACTACAAAGGCAGAAGGCCCACTCTGTACGTCCAAGGTGGAGTCCCCCCAAATCTTTTGCAGGAGACCAGAGAGATTAGATAGTGCTGGTGTCTGGCCTTCAGCTGTAAAAGAGGAGCTCTGTGGCCTCTTCTTTCCTGGAGAGATGTGAGCAAACCTTTAGGTTCCCCATTCAAACTTTAATAGGACATTTCCCCAGAAGGGGATGTTAGAATGAGGGCAGGGCTTGGAGGATTTCTTTGGGAAATGGGATGTCCCTAGATCCACAAGGATCCATCACAAGATCATTACTTGTGTTTTACAAACTACAAGAAGAGGTCTCTGCCTCGAGAGGCTTGCAATTCAACCTGGAGGGGGAACACAGTGGAAGAGGAGATAAAATGTAGGCAGGGTAGGCAATGATGATTATGCACTTATTTCAGTTACACCTGCTCAGCCTATAGATATAATCTCTGCTCAATAGGAACTCAAGAACCTAAGAAGAAGCTTTTGGATCAGGTGAAAGACTAGTCTGGCACCCTGTTCCCCAGAGTTGTCAGTCATTTTTAGGCAATTCCCATCTCCCACTGTTGCTTCCCAGTAATTTTCATTCAGAGGCAGACTGCAGAATATACATAGGATTCAGAGATTGATGGCTAGCTTATTCTACAAAGATAACAGGGAAATTGAGGAAGGATAGGTCTACTAACTTGCATAAGGCATAACTAAGCAGATCCTCCATATTCAAAAGCAGAATACGTGGTCTAGGGCGGGGAGCAAACCAGGAAACACTGTTACCTTCCCGCCCTGTTTTTGGACTTCCCGTAGGCATCTGGCAATTACTGTTGAGAACAATGATTTTGGACTAGAGGGACCCTTGATTTGATCCTGTAGGACTTACCCTGTGTTTCAGTTGAGCAAAAAGGCCTGAGCATGTGTAGCTCAAATAAATGAAAATTCTTCACCGGTTCACTCCCATTGCCTTCCTTCACCATTGTAAGCCACTTGGGGCAGGGACCTATTCTGTTTTATAAAGCACTATGCACATGGATGGCACTTCATAAGTTATCTATATTTGTGTTCTTCATCTTCTGGCATCTTGTATGTTTTCCTCTACTGGGAAACTTTAGACTGTAAGCTGCTACTGTGTATGCCAACAATGCTCACCTGGCAACCTCCTCTTACCTTGAGTTTTTACCACTTTCCAACCCGACTGATAATGAGGATGGAGAGCTGACACCTGAAAGCAAATCACAAACACCTCCTGCTTGTCCTTTGATTGCACAAGAGTGAGGTAGAGTAGTGAGTGGGAGGGAAGCCTGAGAGCATCAGCAGTGATGCAAAAGACAATGTTACCCTCCAGGTTCCCTCTTGGGTTCTCAGCATCCCATGCTCCATGGTCTCCTCTGCAGTATTGTTGAAGTGTCTGAGATGTCTTTTCATTTATCACTGGGAGGAATGTTTAGCTTGGGCATGGAAAAGTGATGTCAGGGCAGAAGGGAGTCTGGCCCTAATGGCTTGGCCAGGGAGCATCTGTCACACCCCAACTGAATAAGTTAGCCCTCCCTGCTGTAGACGCTATAAAAATGCTTGGAAAAAAAATCTCCTATGAAATTCAAGCATCCTTGCAAGATGATGGGATTTCTAGCATGACAGCATGCAGGATAGGATAAAAGGATAATTAAAAGGATAATTAAAAGGATAATTTGGTGCAAAAAATGAAATTAATGTTAAGGAGAAAAAAATCCTCTAAAACAGCACATTTGTGGACATTGTATTCACTTTGCAAGTTAACTGAATAACATCCTGGAAAACATTTGCCTAACTGCGCATGGGCTTCAGATGAGGTGTCATCACCAACGGCATCGCACATACAAAGCCGTGATCCAGATCACAAGTGTGGAACCAAACAGAAGGTAATGCACCCTGCCGAGAAAGTGACACTGCATTGGCACACAAGGAAAATTCCAGTCTGTAAGGCCGTGTCTGGATTTTTGAGGGTTTGACTGGCAGTTGTAACTAAAAGACCAGAAGGAAAGCCAGTGACATTCGGGTATGAGAATGACATAAGCTGTTTGGTCATAATGGAAGATCCTTTTGAGCTGGGTGGAAGCAGATTCACTGATGAACCAAGAAGGGATGCTGATTTGTTGCTTCATCTCTGCCCTGTCACTCAGCATACGTATGAGGGTTTCAGCATTGACATTGTGCACAATGGCTGCATGGTACCCAGCTTGCTGGGCATGGAGAACCTTGGTGGTAAACGAGCAGTTGTACCTCCGGATGAGAGCAATGAAAGCAATGAAGGAGCTGTTGAACGAAGGTGGAGCTTCAATGGGCTGGCAGGCATTAGGAGGTCTGGCTTCAACGACATAGCCAAGGAGACTTTCATGGTGGAGTGATGGTCCAAACTGTGAAGGCAAAGCCTCAAAATCTTGGCTGATGCCATTATGGTTGTATACCGCACGGACTACAGCTTCTTTGGTGGGTAAGTGGAGGAAGAAGATGACCACTATAATCACATGGAAAAGAGATGAGTAAGCAACATGCATTGTAGGCTATATCAAAGTTTGGGCTGTCTAAAGAAATTTCTAGGCAGTTGTAGAATCAAAGTGGTGGTTTCTAGATCATGAAACCAGAGAGTTGCTGGGCAAGTGGAACACATCCAACCTTGGGATAGCTGACGTTCAGTGTTGGCTGATGTTGGTGGGTCTCCCTCAAGAGCTTCTGAGCTTCATTCAGGAGCTACTTTACCTGAGGTCTTTGTGACTTCATGACCCCACTGACCTACCTCCTCCACTCACCCCAGAAACCTCTCTAATTTTAACCTCTCCCCTCCACAATGCTTTAGGTTTCAGGTCTCCATTGTGCTGGGTTTTGCCTGAAGCAGATATACCATGTTGGATTTGGAGTCTCCTTTCGGATTGCCCCACTCTGTCCCCAACTGGGAACCCACAAGGCCATCTGTAAGGCAGGCCCGTCATAGGACCCTGGTGTGCAATTTGCTCTGAGGTTTAGCACTCAAATGAAGTCTTCAGTGCCTCACTTGACTACCCCTTTGATTCTGCCCCTACTGGAAAGTGACACAACCCTTAGAGGGTAACATCTAGTCTGTGACAGTCCATCTCCATCGACTTCCTTTTGCCTCCCTGTTGATACTGGTGTCCACATGGGAGTGTAAGATTCCTGACGTAGTTGGATCTGGTTTCTTATCAAGCTCAGAAGATGGGGGTTCTGTGGGCTCAGGGTCTCTCAGCTTTCAGGCCCAGGCTTGTGTGGGCAGGGTGAGGGCGCAGTGCTGGTCAGCCCCTCCTTATTGGGATCATAATTTGAATCCTGACAGTTGTTTTGGGTTCTACTGTTTTGAAACTCTGATAGTAGCTCTAGGTGGGATCACATTGCAGATAAAGCGTATAAACCAGGAGAGTCTCGATAGGGCATGTGAAATTTCTCGGGGAGGGGAGTTCCACAGGCTTTCTGTTTTCTGTGACATCCAGAAACGTTAGGGCACAATCCTAAACAGCTTTCCAGCAGTGGCATAAGGCAATGCAGCTCTGAGATAATTGGAACAAACATTCCCTTACCTTGAGGAGGACTCTGTGACTGCCCCCCAACTGCAGGATGCAGTTGGTTAGGATTGTGCCTTTGTCCAGTTGGGCCATGGGTTGATGTCTGCTTCTCCTTCCTCTTTTGTGTCCTTCTGGGAGTCTGGACCAGGTATAGAGCAGATTGTTCTTCCCCCCATGCGGTGGGTAGCTTTTAAGACATGGGACAAGAGTTATCATGATGATAATCACATAAAGTGAAATTCAGAGATGGGCTTGGGGCTTCCTGCTCAGACTGTCCTCTCTTGGTTTGTGTAGGGATCTGTGAAAAACTTTTGCATTTCAGACCTTTTCCATATGTTGGTTCTGACCCTGTCCTTAATGCCGTGTGAGTGAAGAAATAGGTTAATGATGGTCCCCTCCCTCCTGCTACTGTGTGTTTGCATTGGGGAAAATAAGAAATAAATCTGGAGGGAGAGCAAGTCATAGTTGGATGTTACAGGCTGAGATGTTAAGCATATAACATCACTTAGGTAATCTTGAAGTACATTCATTGTGATGGAGCAGCCAGAAGAGAAAAAGAGAGAGAGAGAATGCTACCTGTGTGTTTTGCTCAAGTGTTATTAAGCACCAAAGCAGAGATGGCCTTTACCAGAGATGAGGTAAAGCAAGGAGGTAGATTTGGGCTGCACTGAAGGGTGGTACAGCAGAAGACAAGCTGATGAGACCCAGGGCGCAATCCTAAACTGGAGTTAGGCCGGCACAGTTTGGTCAGCACAAGGAAGACGGTAAAGTATGTTCGGACCACTCTCAGAGTCAGAAAGGCCAACACACAGACATGTGCCATCCTCCCTGACTCCGACAGTGGTCCAAACGTGCTTTACGGTGGCACTTGTTAGGATTGCGCCCCCATGCTCTTGAACGTACCCCAGCCCTCATTTCAATGAAGCTCATGTGGAAGAACTGGAGTTGAATCATGCCCCATATTCATTAGCAGCAGAGGTGCAATTTCCATTTTGTCTTGGACATATGAAGCTCCCTTCTGCTGAGTCAGGCTACTGGTCCATCTAAATCAGAGTGCAATCCTAAGCAGTGCTGGAATGGCGTGGCCGACAAGCCAGCGCCATATCCAGGCCTGCTTAGGAGAGGCTGGAGAAGCGTAGGATTGTGCTGCCCCTATTGTTGATGCCAACTAGCAATACAGATTGATTATCCCTTATCCGGACTGCTTGGGACAGGCAGATGTCCAGATTTTGGATTTTTCTGGATTTTGGAATAATTGTATCTATATAATGAGAAATGCTTCCTCTTGCTCTTTTCATTGTTACCCATTTGGGTGTCTGCTGGCCTCTTGGACATTTTTCAAAAAAGTCTGTATAGGCCCACACCAAAGAGCAGAGAATAGAACTTACATCCTATATGTGGGAATAAGCACAAGACCTTCTTTCTACAGAAGAAGTCTTGGACAAAGATGTCTGGATTTCAGATGTCCGGATAAGGGATCATCTACCTGTACAAAGACCCAAGGGAAAAAGAAAAACAGTTCCTTGCCTTTCTGCATAGCTCCTTTCTTCTACAATACAGTGAGTTAAGCAACACAGAGCGCAATCCTAATTCATTTTGAATTTCACTAGCAACTCAACCCATGAGGTCTAGAAGCATGCAAAAGCCTAATTGCCAGAGGCTAAAAGCCTAATATACTTGCTCATTCTGACAGCCCCATCCTAAGTAAGGCCGACATAGCAGGGTTGTATCCTAAAGCACATTAGGGACAGCAGCAGCAAAGTGGAGGCCAAGGGGAGGTTTTCCCCTAACACCCACATAAGCCCCAGTCATCCCAATGGGGCTGCTCAGATCTGTGACTGCTGTTTTGCAGGCTCAGGTGCACATGTGCAGAAGAGGTCTGAATAGGGGCCGCAGAGGCTGGGGACGGGGTTTAGGATTTGGCACTACAGCCATCCTGCATCACAACCCCTGTCTCCGCCCACTGCACCGCCCAGCTACGCCCTCAGCACGCCCTCAGTGAGGCCCTGCACTGACCAAGTGCCGCTGACGCTTGACCGGCACAAGGCCGGCGCTGCTGATGGTTGCGTTGGTGCCCGAGCATCAGCGCTGATGCTTGCGTCAGTCCAGCGCCATACCGCTGATGCTGATGCGCTTGACGGCACATTTGCGACAGTGCTGGGCTGACGCAAGAGCGTAGCACCAGTGCAATGAGGGTATAGGACTGCGCTCTGAAAGATGCTCATAGCAATGCTGTTTCTAGACTGACAGCCCAATACCTAACTGGGCTTTATGGCAGCAGAACAGCAGCCCTGCTGTTGTAAATGACCACAGAGTGGCACGCACAGCTGGCAGTCATTCAAGAACTGCTGTCACAAATAATGACGGAGGCCAGCTGCTAATGCTGCAAGTTATTGGTGCGAGCACCGGTAAGCTGGCACAATGGGCAGGTGGGGGGAGGGATGTGTGTGGAGGGGGAGGAATGGGGCAGGAGAGGGCATGACAGGAGGGGGAATGTCTAGGTGGGGAGGGAGGGATTGTGGTGGCACCGTCATGTACCAGGATCCTATCTCCATTCCTCTCCCCTCTTCCTTACTCTGAGTAAGTAAGGAAGTACTCACACACATTTGTGTGCTAGCAAAATGCACATTTGAGGAGATCCACTGGGACAGCAGAACCGTGCCCCAAGGTTCTAGGGAGGCCTCCAGAACTGTCTCCCCCCATGATGCAGTGCGGGCTCCATTGGCCCGGCTGCATTGGTGGTGGGGATTTAGTTAGGACCGAGCTGCCACACTGCCTTTCCTCTCTTTTAATTTCTCCTGTCGCTTATTTGAAGTCATATTAAATTGCACCTTCCGCTCGCAGTAATTGTCTCTCCCCTCAACTTTTCTTCTGCTTTTCTTCTTCCAGGGTTTCTCCCCAATGTACTATGCGCAAGAATGCGGAGTCCAGAGGCCAACTTGGCCTGCTGCCATGCTCTGTGCATCCCTCTCCCTGCTCCCAATTCCTTTCTCACTGGTTTGCCAACCCTCCAAGGATTAGGAGGCAAAGAGGCAAGGGATGAAGCTCAGACTAATCCAGGACTACCATGTGCATGGGTGGGATAAGAAGCTGGAGCCACTGACCTGTGAGAAAACTTGGCGGATGCTTGTGCCAGACCTGTCCTATTTCAAATGCAAGTTTTGCTTATGTGCAAAGCAGGGGGAGAGGGAGAAAACAAGCAGGGCTGCTTTGCATTTCTTTTTAAGCCAATTTAAAAGAGAAGCAAGACAATTAAAGCACGAAACATATACAGTATTAAGCAAATCCACAAATGTGCAATATTTGCCATTGTTCACATCTGTATATGTAAAAGAGGTTTTAACACTCCATCACACCTTTGTGTAAGTAAGGAACAGAAGGAAGTGTTGCATATTATCTTGAATATATGTATCTCCCTTCTATTACAACAGACCTTCGGTTTGTCTCATTCAGAATTGCCTACACAAATGTTTCTCAAACTTTGGGTTGGGACCCACTTGGTGGGTCCGTCCTGATGTCAGGTGGGTTGCAGAAAGCTGGGAGAAGCCATCTTGAAAGCTGCGGACCTCACTCTTGCTATCATCCTTTTGCAAGTGTTAACAGTTTGAATTTTCAGGTGAGGATTTTTTGTTTAATATTGCTTTTAGTTCAGTGCTTTCACCATAATATTTTGTCCTAATTTTGCTTCCTGTCAGGGATGTTTCATGGCGATGCAATTGCTGCAGTGTAGGAATGCCATTTTGTATTCCAGGAGTGTCATTTTATTATGTCACAATGAGGGCACTTCCTGCATAGTCACTTCCGGCTATGACATCACTTCCAGAATGGTGTGGATCTGGGAGTGACCCAGTGGTGTAATTCAAATGATTTAGGAACAGGAACTCACTTTTGATTGGCACTTGTCGGGAACCTGGAACCAGCCACGGAGCCCGTTAGGATCCGAAACGCCTGTTCTGGTCCGTTCCCCCTGAATGACATCACTGCCTTTGCCCCCCTAGGAATCTGGAGTTGCTCCCTTTAACCCTCTGAGTGCCGGCCAACAAAGAAGAAAAGCTCTTTGCAGAGGAATTGGGAGGGGGGAGGAGGGAGAGTGAAGTGGGCAGAGTCAGCCCTAATTTTAACTAGTGGAACTGAGTTCCCCCGCGTTTCCCCTGCATGACATCACTGGAGTGACCGTCTCCCCTCTGGCGGTGGCGGCATGACTGGGAAGCTGGCAGCTGCCATTCTCCCTCCCAAGTCCCTTTTGAACAATTTCACATGTTGATAGAATGTCATTCTGAGGACTTCCAGGAGAAAATGGTCATCGTTGCCCTCCCAGAAAAAAAGTGCTGCCTCCATGTCCACAAGCACTGGATCCACTTTCATCCCTTCAGTTGCACTGGCTGAAAATGGAACAGTGAAGTTCTGGGGGGACATCCACTAACACTGAGTGTTGGGACAGTTAGTACAGGTAAAATAAAATACTTTTTTTACCTACTGGATAATTAAACGGTGGAACTCCTTGCCAAAGGAGGTGATGATGGTGTCTGGTCTGGGTGCCTTTAAAAGGGGATTGGACAGTCCATTGCAGACTACAGGCCATGATGGGTGGTGTAACCTCCTTATTTTAGAGGTAGGCTACCTTGGAGTGCCAGATGCAGGGGTGTGGAAATGTGATGCAAGTATCTTGTTGTCTTGTGTGCTCCCTGAGGCCTCTGGGGGGCCACTGTGAGATACAGGAAGCTGGACTGGAGGAGCCTTTGGCCTGATCTAGTGGGGCCCTTCTTATGTTCTTATGAGCAGGTCATCGAAGACTAGATGGTTGCAGTGTGCCCTTTTTAAAGAGAGGGCAGAGAATAGGGGGAAGGAAAATTGAAGCAGAAGTTTGACAGTTAAGATATTCTGGATGTCTGCCAAGCTCCAGCTCCACACAGACTTCCGTGGGAGAAAAAGGCAACATGTTTTTTCTGGAAATGAAAGACTTCTTCTGCTCAGGAATCTGATCCCTAGCTTCTGATGAGATGGAGCAAATAGCAGGAGGCCGTGCCAACACACAGTTAGGCCAGATGCTGCTGGCTCCCTTTTCATCTCTCTACCAGTGCTACGGCTGTAATTTGCACCCTTTCCTTCTGAAGATCGCAAGCCGTTGTTTGCAGATGCTAATTAGTAATTAATTAGATCTCAGTACATCCTGGTGAGAATGGTATCACCCCCAGCACTCACAAACACCCCGTTCCTTGTAAAAACAGAGAGGAAAACAGCAACGGCATTGAGAGAACCAAGTGGAAGCCGGCTGAAGGGAGTAGGTGCCATGCTCTCGAAGTCCAGAAGATGGATGTAGCAATTACATTGCGCATTTGGCATCCTTGTTAAGCTTTCACACATTCTTTGCACACCATGTCCCAATAATTGTTAGCACAGTTCTGTAAGTTTGGCCAGTGTCATCCCATTTTTGTAGAGGGAGAGTTGTAGCCCTGCCACTTAGCATACTGTTCTGGTCCTTGTGCATTTAAAAAAGCAGAGGCTTTGCATCGTTTTGCCTTCCAGAGCACCTCCAGGGGTGTCCAGCAAAAGGCCCTTGTGCTGGATGTGGCCCTCAGAAGCTATTTATCCAGCCCATGTGATTCGTAGGTTCTCCCAGCACCACAATCATCTGCTCTCAGCTGATGAGTTGCAAAGTGATGCATTGGCAGAAGCGGCCCTGCTGAAAGGGAGAGACCAATTTTCACCCTTTCGCTGTGCTGTCACTGCTGAAGGGGTGGCCATGATAATTGGGCTCTCCCAGCACTTCCCTTTCAGCAGCACTGCTTTTGCTGTGGTGTTACTTTTCAGAGACCTCTCAGCTGCTGAACACCTTGGCAAAAGCAGCACTGCTAAAAGGGTGACCCTTGTGATAATTGGGCTGATTAGCTGGCTGAGGAAAAAGGGAGGAGCAAGGAATTTGCTGGTCGATGGGGATGTTTCTCCCAGCCAGCTATAGGACTATTGACTGGGATGAATGACCCCACCCTGCCCCAACAGGGCAGAGAAAGGGAAGGAAGCATGATCCCTTTTGCCTCCCTCTTCCCCACTGGTCAAAGGCCTGAGGACATTTCTCCCTAGAAGTTGCCTTACTTTGGGTAGCCTCACAGCCAGTGGGGAAAAAAAGGGGTGAGGAAGTACCTGAAAGAAATTTGCACTGGTGCTCTCTCCTTTCTCTCTTTTGTTCTTGTCAAATGAAGCAGTCTTGTCTGCCCATCTGGGAGGGAGGACAACAAGCAGGATTAAGGGCAGGAAGGAGAGAGAGTGGGGAGACGCAGGGGGCAAACACATGATGCAAGTGCAGGGGGAGATCCTTTTACGGATAGTGGCCTGAGCCTCAGCACAGCATGGCACTGACCTGTCCATCACCAACATACAATACCCCACAGACCTTAATCATCTGGCGGATGGCAGAGGCCTTAGAGTGCTTTCTTTCAGTTCCACTGGCAGCTGGGGCAGAGTGGTCTTTCTGGCACAGAG
The DNA here is from genome assembly GCA_029204185.1 of Lerista edwardsae. Lineage (NCBI taxonomy): Eukaryota > Metazoa > Chordata > Lepidosauria > Squamata > Scincidae > Lerista > Lerista edwardsae. The sequence goes on along the minus strand of JAJKFI010000106.1, from coordinate 4,542,292 downwards.
AGGGGAAGCAATCGTTCTATTCAAACTCTTCGCTTTATTCCAGCTTCATATACTTTTCCTTAATTTGATTTCCTTTCCTTTTGCGAATACCTTTGCAAAGCACAGGTACTATGCTATTATAGCACAAAACCAATTCAAAATACAAAAAATGATTTATTAATAAGGATTCTATGATTTATTTAAAAAAATTGCTGGAACCACAACTTTCAATAATTATAGGGTGTTGCCTGACATAGAGTAGTAGTGCTAAATTTAAATTGTTCATTGCAATCTAAGGAAAGATTATTAGAGTCAAAATCAGCGATGGGATCCGCAAATTGAGAAGGGGAACGCTGGGCGGGACTTAGGCGGGACTTACACATGATTGGCAGCCCGTCCGCAGTGTTCCGCGGCTGCCCTGGCCTTGGGGGGGGGCTCCTGCTCGCCACGGAGGATGGGTGGGGGCACGCTGGGTGCCTGGGCGAGCAGCGGTGGGGCGCGCCAACCGGGGGCAGCCCCCCCCCGAGGCCAGGGCAGCCATGGAACGCTGCGGACAGGCAGCCAATCACGTGGAAGTCCCGCGTAGGACTTCTCCTTCTCAATTTGCGGATCCCATCGCTGGTCAAAATGGATTTCATTAAATACTGTAGCCAAGCATGGGTATCAAGCTTGTAAAACATATTTTGGAAAGTGGTCTTGGCCTTAAAGACAGAGATATTGGCACCGGTGTTGCTATACATGCTCAGGATATGACATTCAAACCCCATCATAATCTACCTCCATGCATGCATTTTACATAAGAACATAGGAAGAGCCCTGCTAGATGAGGCCAAGCTTCCTATATTTCACATGGAAAGGGGTTTTGAAACGATGGAGAACAGAAAAGGTGCAAAACACACCCCACTCCAATTTCTAAATATCTAGGCCAATGGTTCCCAAATTGGAGGGTCACAACCCATCAGCCTGGGAAGTTCTGGCCTTTGCCCCTGTAAGGGGCAGAGAAAGGGGGGAAGGCAGCAACACAACCCCCAGAATTGCACTGCTGCCAGGGATGGGAGATGGTTTTTTTTACTCATTATCCTCCAGCACCGGAGTCCTGGGGGGTCGGGGGAGCCCTCCGCAAGGCTTGGCTTGCCTCCAAAAATGTTTTTAAAAGAAAAAAATGGGCATTTCCAGTTTTGCGATGAATAAGAAAAGTAATATTACAAGTAATTGATGAGTTGACTGGTTAAGGCTTCCTGGATCCTGAGAAGTCTCATTTACTACCCTCTTTTTCTTCTGTACTCAGATTAAGTGGGCTTTTAGAGGCCAGGATTTTAAACTTGTGTTACCCAAACTTGTTTGGGAAATGTTGGCCTAGTGGCTGGAAAAAAATCAATCAATCAATCAATCAATCAATCAATCAATCAATCAATCAATCAATCAATCAATCAATCAATCAATCAATCAATCAATCAATCAGCAGTATGTACATACTGCTTTTCAATACAAAGTTCACAAAGTGGTTTGCAGGCAAATAATAATAAGTTAAATGGTTTTCTGTCCCAAAAGGGTTCACAATCTTAAAAAATAAAATAAAATGCAGAACAGCACCAGTAACAGCCACTAGGAATTCACTGTGCAGGGTGCAGAGGGACAATTACTCTCCCACTGCTATAAAACCATCATGAAGTTCCACATTTGAATCTCACCCATTGAGGAACTCAATAGGTGGACTTTGGAAAATCATTCTTACATCTGCACCATACCTGGAAGAAGAAGAACTTGAATCAATGCAACTGTTATTTTTTTTTAATCAAGTGCTGATTCAATTAAAGCTCTCTACAAACAGAACAGTCACAGCTCAGTGGGAGAACTTAGAGTTCCCCTTGACTTTGTTATCCTTTCCTTCCCAATTTGTCATTCACTTTGGACTGTAAGTCTGCCAGCAGGGCATATATTATTTTTGTATAGTTTAGCGTAATAATGAAAATAATGGTGTGTATGCAGCAGATTCCAGGTTCATTTCTTAGCACCTTCAGGTAAAGGATCTTAGGTAGTACAGCTGGGACAGTGCTCACATTATGGGAAAAGGGAATGTTTCTTAATGGCATTCACCACACCACCCTTGACTCCCCCAATTTTAGACCAACCATGACACAAATGATACTTAAGGGGTTAGTCACAAAAGTGGAGGAGACCAGGGCTTCTCTGACCCCTTCTATAAGTCAAGTGGTAGACTGGAAAGTAGAAGTATTACTTCTATTGGTAGAAGTATTGGTAGAAGTGTTTCTCAATACTTCAAGAACTTCTGCCAGCTAGAGTAGAGCCCACAGGTTCGGAGGGCCCAATAGTCCGATTCAAGGGAAGACAAGTTAAGCAACCACACTTTCTGTAATAGGTGCTCCTGCATTTGCGCCTGGTGGCCATTTGTTCTAATCTAAGCAGGCTCAGTTGCCTTATGTATGTTTGTAATTATTGCCCTGTGTGGGACGTGGTGGCACAGCGGGTTAAACCGCTGCTGCTGGGCTTTCCGACCGGAAGGTTGGGAGTTCAAGACTGTGCGACGGACTGAGCTCCCATTGCTTGTCCCAGCTCCTGCCAACCTAGCAGTTTGAAAGCACCTAAATGCAAGTAGATAAATAGGTGCCACTTCGTTGGGAAGGGAACAGCGTTCCATGCGCTACGGCGTATAGTCATGCCGGCCACATGACCACGGAAACTTGTCCTCGGACAAAACGCTGGCTCTATAGGCTTTGAAACGGAGATGAGCACTGCTCCCTACAGTCGGTCACAACTAGACCATTCGGTCGTGGGGAAACCTTTACCTTTAATCATTGCCCTGGCATCCCTCCGTAAAGCAGACAACTTAAGGTGAGCTCATGTATAGGAATGGGCTATTTTATTAGCTGCCATTCAAATTCAAATTAAATCCTGCAGCAGCTCCTGACTAAAGCACTCCTCTGCTTTATTGTGGACACCTTGGACACAGAGACAGGCCTAATCCTATCCAACATTCTGGTGCCAGTGCAGCTGCAAAACAGCCCTAAGGCAAGCAAACAAATGTTCCCTTACCTTGAGGAGTGCTCCATGACTTCCCCACCACCACTGAATGCAGCACACACCCAATTGGGACAGCTACAGCAGGGCTGGAAAACTGGATAGGATTTGGCCCACAACCCACATTTCCCCTTTGTGGATTAGCATCCTGGCTCCAACCAGGGATTGCTTCTCAAAGACCCTTGGTTTTCCCCACCAATCCCTATATTATTATTATTATTATTATTATTATTATTATTATTATTATTATTATTATTATTATTATTATTATTATTATTATTATTATTATTATTTGGCTTCGCTACTACAGCACACATTTTTTTCAGCTACTACAGCACACATTTCAACTACTATACAGCATGTACACCCCTTCGTTACATAAGAACGTGGACACAGATGGCCCAAGGGAGCATTGTAAAGTCTACGAGTGCAATGAGAAGAAGGATGAAGTGTCTTAATGGCCCTTGGTTATCACAATGAGTTGGGATCAGATCTCCAAAATAACATGAGCAGATGATATACTAAAGGGGGTCAAGGGAATGCTGCACATCCAAGCACACCACCACTAGAGTTCTGAATGTCAAGCTCAAGGCAGGACCACTGATGGAACTCTGCCCCAGCCACTGAGCACACCAGTCAGGTGCAGCCTATCCCTGCCCTGTCTCGTGCATGGTGGGGACAAGCAAAGGAAGCCTCCGCCTTAACCGTGAATTGTTCCATGGTGGAGCTCAGACAGGCCTGGATAATCAAAGACTAAACTACTGTTCCTGCCGTGTTAGCCCACTTTTCTTCCAGTAAGAGGGCCCATCGCCATGTGGTAGACTTCATGCTTCACGTGCGGAAGGTCCTGGATGAATCTCTGGTGAATTGTTTAAGAAAAGGATGTAGGATAGCATGAAAGATCTTCTCCCTGTGATCATGGACAGCCACGTTCAGATGGATAACACTCAGCTAAACAGACCATAATCAAACCTGATAGAAGGTACCTTCGTGCATTCATGCAGAGTCACAATTTAACAGTAAACTCCTATTGGCATAGTGGTGTGAACTCTATGATATCAATGACCTGTGAGTTAATGGCAAAGCCAGCAATACATCAGTGGAATTCTGCTGCTATGAACGTTCAGGTAAGAACTCTAATAAATTAGGATATAAACCCATGTACTGTAGGGTGCTCTGAACTCCTTGGAAGAAGGATGCAACTGCTAGAGCACCCCTAGTTCAATGGCAAAACACAGGAGGTGGGGACTGAATGCTGAGCTGAAGCTAAGCAGGAGAATCTGCTTGAAGCTAAGCAGGTACTGCCTGAAGCTAAGCAGGAGAATCTATGGTCTGTTTTTGGGTGGGAAACAGAATGCCAGGCTTTGATAAGCTGCTGTACCCCCTTGTGGCAAGACAGAGTAGCTGATGAGCTGATTAGTCACCGAAAGTGAGAGTTGCAGGGGAGTGTGTGAGAAGGCCTGCCAGCTACAGAACGGCCTTGTCCAGGCTTGATGTAGGATTGACTGCTGAAGCTCGATGACATGCAGCCAAAGGAGAAAACCACACCATGAAGGCTACATCTGGGACTGAGGATTTGGTGAATCACAGAATACTGTATATTTGTTTTTTTTTTAAAAAACCTATTGAAAAATGGTGGTTTAGACTAGCCTTCCCATGTAAGCTGCCTTGGGCAAATGCTTTGGCATGGGAAAGGCAGAATATAAATTCTTGAAATAAATAAAATGCTTTGGCTGCAAAATGTCCCTGGTGACCTCAAATCATGAGAATGTTCACTTGTCATAAAAGGAGATGGTTAGGCTTCCCTTACAAATCCTCAGCTGTTTCTCCCTGGGAGGAACCCTGAAACTGGCTTTGTATCTCAATTTTGTGCAAAAATGTGGGTGCCAATCTAAGGTTACTCCCTCAGAAAGGGATTGGCTTCCCTTGAACATAATTTTTCTTTCCTCCCTAAGGCAATGTCATTCACTTACCATGTAAAGTTTGCAGTTTATGTTTGATTTTTGTAAAGTGCCAACAATCAATCAATGTTTGCATGCAGAAGCTCTGAAGTTCAAGCCCTGGCATCTCCAGGGAAAGGAGCTCAGGATGGGGGCTCAAATGATGGAGTTGGAATATTAAATTTGAAATTGTGACAAGTACAATTGGACTGTGATTGGGAAGAACCCTGCCTGATTCCCTGGACAACTGATTCCCAGTCCAAGAAGATAACCCTGGGCTAAATGGGGCAGCAGTCTGATTTGGTGTAAAGTAGATCCATGTATTCCTGCATAAGGAAATCCAATTGCTACTTGGATTGAGTCAAAGTCCAAGGGGAGCAGGCGGTGATTGCATTTTTCTTGCTAGTTCAGCCTCAAAATTCCCCCTCCTCTCCATTGGTCTCCCCCAGGACATTCTGACAAGCTGTCAGCATGACCTCAGTTTACCCTAGCAGCTGATCATGGCTTGATCAGCTGGAGAAGAAAGCTCCTAGCTCAACCCATGCTTATTCAGGAGTTGTAGAAGTGCCGCACAATTGTCTATTAACGATTAATTTACTATTGTTTCATTGATAGCCTGCTTTTTTGGACTCTCGCTCACAATAATTAAAAATGAAGTGACAATGATTATCATTGAAAAGAGTGAGACAACAATAATAAAATAATCGCAATGCAGAATAAAGAGCAGGAAGCATGTTTTGTTTTGGAATGAATGGAACATGAGCCAAATGGGGGTTCTATTTAGTTTGGATTCCATCTATTCCAAAATTAGTGAACCAGGGAACAAATGGGGGCGTCCATTCTGAGAACCGCCCATTTAGTATCCATTCATTTTCAGTGCTATCTGTTCATTTCTTTCATTTTAAAAAGAAAGAAATGTCTAACTGCAGTGTTGTCATCACCTATGGCAGTTATGATAGGAGCACTAGTGTGCAGCAGCCTTCTTGTGGACTCTATACTGAATACTCAATCTGTCCTGGAATGTGGCATCATCTTTGCCACTGCCAACGACACCATAGAAGTCGCAGGTGTTTTTTTCTTCCTCAGTGGCGGTGGAATCCTTCTTTCCACATTGCCCTGCAATGATGTGGCATCCCAAGGCTGAATGGGGTATTCAAGATGGAGCCCACCAGAAGGCAGTTGTGCATTGCAGTGTTTTGCATGGTGAAAACTGCAGTTAGATGTAAGAGGGTTTTTTTGAATTGGAAGAAAACTCAAAAAATGATTTGGGAAGAGAAAACAAATTGGGCATTACAATACAGAAAAAAAATCTTCAGTTGCTGCTGCCTCTGGATCTCTTTTTAGCTTTGCACTCTCCTTCCTCAAACCATCTTTCGAGCGCATGGCAGCTGCATAGCCACATCTCATCATGGTGCACCACCATATCAGCATTGCCACTTCCAGTAGGGTTGGGCCAGGTGGGAAAAGGCCATGTAGCCACCATGGCAGTGCAACCAAATAAGGGAATGTTCCTCTTTGCTGCAGCCCTGATCTGGATTCCCCCCCAAAATGTCCATTTAGCAAAGAAACATTGAGCATATCAGAGACAATGCTGCATTTAATGTTACCATAACCAACCCTTAGATAAGAGTGAAAAGGGATTAGGCATGCTGATGAACCTAAGGCTGTCCATGGCTATGCGGAACCTTCATGTTTGGAAATATGCCACTGAATCCAACACTTGGCAGGGAGCAACCATGGGATATGGGGAGCTATTCATGCTCTTATAGATTTCCTGGATTTGTGTCACTCTGAGAAAGAGGATGCTGGATGAATTGATCTTGGTCTGATCCAACTAGGCGCTTCTTTGTGTTTAACCCAACAAAGAGAAGCCATGCTTTTTGTTAGTCATTCATAGCAAAATAGAACCTCCATGTTCAGAAGCAGTATACTGCTAAATACCAGGTGCATGTGTATGTGGGGTGAGGAACCCACAGCGGAAGCCTTTATGCCCTGCTTGAAAGCTTCTAGGAAAAAAAACATGTGCAGGAAAAAAGTTTATTCCCTGTCCTAACCATGCTATGAATTAACACACACCCCTAGTTCTATAGAATTAGTAGAGTGAGTTGGGTCCTGCTAATGTCACATCTAAGCTGTGTCCTGTGTGGCTTGAACAACAAGATGCCTTCCAACACCCATGTCTCCTGTCTCTCAAGACTAACACAGCCCCAAAGATGAAATACTGGCTGACAAAGCGTCTTCCTAGCACTTCCTTACTTCCACTTTTATGAGTATTAGAAGAGGAAAAATACACACACAATCACTCTCCCTCCTTGCGTACAATTCCAACACTCCACAGGATGTAATTAATCCTCCACTTTGGTTTAAGAAATATTATTTGTGAGGAGAAATACATCTTTTTGCCGTGCGCAGATGTGTGTACTGTCTCTTATCCACATTAAACAAGCATGCATTCTCAACTTCCTATTCCCCCCTCATTATATCTTAGTAAAACGCATTCTGCCATGGGGAAACTTCGCTGTGTTATCACCAGAAAAGCAGCTTTCATTCATTGCGTCCCCCTCCCTGTTTCTTTTAGCAAAGGAAGGAAGGCTTAAAGAAAGCAGCTGGATTAGAGAACCAGAGCCAAATCTTCACATACCATGAGCGAGCGAGCGAGCCTGGGCTTGTACCATTCACTATCTCCACTCTATAGGGAAGGCAACCATCAAGACAAAAGTGATGGGGAGAAGCATAGGAAAAGTAACCATCTCAGGCCTGCCACAAGTCTTATTGGCTACCTATTCCAGAATGGGGAAACTGTCCACTTTTCCAATCCAGGGAGGGGAGGAGGATCGGTGGAGGCAAGAAGGTAGATGGAAGTGCACCCCCCCCTGTCAGTCTGTTGCCTGAGGCAGCAGTTTCAGATGCCCCTATGGATGGGCCAACTCTGCGTATACGTTCTCAGGGAGGAGCCAAAGCAAGGCAACCAAATGCGTAGAGAAGGGCCAACGTTCAATCCCTGACATCTCTTGAGAACAGGTAGTAGAGCTAGGGGAGACTCCTTGCTTAGGATTCTGGAGAGCTTCTCCAACAGACATTTCTGACCAATGGTCCAACTCAGAAGCTCCATCAGGAGCATCTCTATGGGCACAAGCCAGAACGGCAAGGCCAGCAGGCCTTCACCATATCCAGCACAAATTAGGAGGTCGCCCTTGCCCCAGAGTAGGCACCAGCCGCCCCGATGGGCTTGTTCGGATCTGTACCTGCTGTTTAGTAGGCAGAGCTCTGAGCAAGCCATGCAACCCAAATTGGGGCCAAGTGCCTGGGGGACGGAGGATTGGATACAGCCGCATCCCAGCTCTACCCCGCTCCCTGGGTTAGCACGCTTCCCAGCCCATCCACCCTCACCCAGTTCCAAACTCAGCTGGCGCAGGAGCGGTGCAGTGCGGCCTTGGGCTGGTGCCCTTGGGCCAACGTTGCTGCTTGCACCAGCCCAACGGCACCAGCGCAGACACGAGGGTGCCGGTTGGGGGTCTCGCGTTGGCACTGCAGACGTTTGGCCGATGCTAGCAGCTAGCGTCGGCTGAAGGTCGGGCATAGAATTGTGCCCTAAATCAGTGCTTTGACATGCAAAAGGTCCTGTACAGTCCTCAGTTACAGGGTCTGGTATCAGGTGATGAGGAAGAATCTTCTGGAGAGCTTCTGCCAACTGGAGCAGCCAATATGAGCCTGCATAGACCGCTGAGCTGAGCTGACTCACTGGTAGGCAGCTTTTTACATGCTGAACTGAGGACCTCCTGCTTCTTACTTGCTATTCAACACCAGCTTTCTAGCAAGCTTTCACAGTGTTTTTTTTTAAATCCTCTTGCTTGTCTTTTCCATTCCCCTCCCTATTCCTAATCTGATAGAGATAATAACACAGCAGGCTTTGCTCTCTTCTGTACTAAAGTGCTGGCTATTCACCTCCCCAAGATCCCTGGTCTGATAGAAGGCAGCCATTTGGAGAAAGAGTTCTCACTAGAATGGAGCAAAATCCTGTCTCATTATCTCTTTTCCCATTCTCTTTTTAAAGATAAGGCTTGGTGTGACAAACGATCCAAAGACTAGCTTTGGCAAAGGAAGGGGGTCCTTGGTCCACTCCTCACATCCACATGTTTATTGCATCATGGTCTGCTCCAAATCATGTCATGTCAGATGCAGAAGAGACACGGCTAGTTAAGGCTAACGATTTTCTGGTCTGCCTACCTGCATTTGCTTAGTAATTGGAGGAAGGCGCCTGATATTATCAGAGCCTTGGTCCAGCTGTTCCAGCATTGTCTACACCAGGGGTGTAAAACATAAGGCCTGCAGGCAGGATGCAGCCCATGGAAGCCCTCGTGCTCTCCCAGTACCACCATCAGCTGCTGAGCTGTGCTGAGGTGTCAATGCTGAATCAGGAGACCACATGATAATTGGGCTCTTCTGTATCTTGAAGATATGATCAATATGTGTGTAGTTTCTCTTGTCACTTGCAGCTAATTTGTTGAGGAAAAAATGCTTATTTCTGGTCATGACCTGCTTAATGACATCACTTCCTGCTTAACGACATCACTTCCAGCCCACAGCAGACATCATGAATTCTATCCAGCCCACTGTATGAAACAGGTTTGACACTCCTAGTCTCCACTTAATGGTAGTAGCTCTTCAGGGTTTCAAATGGTTTCTTTCCTGGCTCTCCTTGGAGATCCTGCTAATGACAGAACTTTGAATTCTTTGAATGTAAAGCAGGGGCTCTACATTCAGTTACAGTCCCTCTCCACCATCAGCTCCTTATGGAAGTGGTTCCCAAACTGTGAGCCTTGGCTCCCTGGGGAGCCATGAAAATCAGCCAGGGGAGCCACAGAATCCTTGTGAGAAACCTACAAGGGAGCCAACAGTCGGGGGGGAAAAAAAATTGGGAACCACTACCCTATGGAGTTCTGTTTATTATTAAAAGCTGAGCAGAAGTGGCTCCTAGATTCTTGAAAACCCAAACACGGGCAATGAAAATGTGTGGGTGGGATTTCAGTGATTTTTTTTTCAGGAATGCAAAAGACAATTCTGCAAAAGCTTTGGGACAAGTTATTGCTTGCTGATGTTGCTTGTCACAATTTTTGTTTACATTGATTGCACTTTATATTTTGTTCCTATTTTTTTTTAAAAAAACTTACTATGTTTTCTATATTTCATTTGCCACCTGGAACACCCCATTTATTTGGTTGTGTAGATGACAGGGTTAGTGTCAACCAAGAGTTGATAGGATTACAGGCTCAGGGATGTTTCCCAGTCCAGAGTTTGAACCAGGGATGTTCATAAGAGGATGGGATAAAGACCAGCTTCATGTATCTTACAATGGCCCACCAGATGCACATAGCAAGATGTCTGCATCCTGTTGCCAGTCCCTTGCATCTGGCATTCTAAGATAGCCTACTTCTAAAACTAGGAGGTGCATATAGACATCAAAGCTTTAACCTGTGATGGACTTTTCCTCTGCATGCAAAATAGAGCCTCTACCATTGGGCTACAACTACAATTGTCATGGGTAGTCCCACTCACTACAGCAAAACTACTGTGCTATGGTGGTATTATTACTGCATGGCAAGGCTTTGATCTGGTTCAGAGCTTGGATTGGTTTTCTGAACATCCAGACCACATCTGGGTTCAGCAAGTAGAAAATGATGTTTCAACTTTTTGCAGGGCTCACTCTTAATGCTGGCATCTGCTGTGAAAGAGGAATGTCATCATCTACCCTACAGTCATCGTCCTCTCTCCCCAGATTCCACTCTTTCCTGTTCTCTTTGGGCAGCTGGAGAGCTCCAGAGCTTATCCCCTCTGCCTGATGCCTGGCTGCTTATGAAGAGGTTTGACTGGAGTCTCATACCTTAACCACATCTACTGCATCATCAACTAGACTTCCAGGGAAGCATCGATGTGCTTCCATCACTTTGGTAATAGATCCAGGCCTCCCTGTCATTTGGTTTTTCCCTCTTGGCTACCTGCAGCTTTGGATCAATCATTATCATCTACTGGGATGTAGTCAGAATATGTGGCCATGGGTGTAGCTTCCTTCCCATGGCTTTCATACAATCATAGAGTTGGAAGGGAACCACAAGGTCATCTAGTCCAACCCCCTGCCTGTAGCAGGAAATCCTCCTGGAGCATCTCCAGCAGGGGCCTGTCAAGCCACTGCTGGAAGATCTCCTGTGAAGGAGAATCCACCACCTCCGTCGGCAATCTGTGCCACTGCTGAACTGCCCTAACATTTCTTCCTGATGTCCAACCTCCTTTCTTGTAGTTTGTACCCATTGGATCTAGTTCTACTCTCAGAGGTAATTGAGAACAAATGTGTTCCTTCTTCCTTATGACAGTCCTTCAGATATTTAAAGAGTGCTATTATATCCCCTTTCAGCCTTCTTTTCTCCAGGCGAAAACATACCAAGCTCCCTTAGCCTTTCCTTGTAGGATTTGTTCTCCACATTTGATCATCCTCTTTGCTCTTCCAGGAACTTCTGCTTATTGGCATGCAAGGGACATTGTCAGGGGATCTCAACACTGGGAAATCATCTGGTTCATCAAGATTAATAACAGAGTGGATTGGATATGGTGGTTTCCACCCATCACTAGTTTGATTGTACATAAAGCTTTGTGGTGTCATGACATTGCACAGCTGCTGGAAAGACAAAATTGAAAAAAAAAAGATGCAAAGGTCTCTTGTAAAACTGGCCTTTGTTTTTCTTTAATTGCTGCTGAGCACATGAGAGGCAATTCCCTTGGCAGACTTCCTTGTTACTTTCAAGCTGAAAACTGAAATTTGAAGGAAAAAAAAAAAAACAGCCCACTAAGATTTCAAGCAATGATCAGTTCAACAATTAAGAGGATCGACGTGAATCTTTCTCCGACTTTGAGAAGTGACAACTGGCGATGTGCTGTAAGAGAGATATTAACCTTTGGAAGGAGCTCTCAGCCTCCCACCTGGAAGCAATGAAGGACTCTCCATGGCCTGCCTGAACAAAGACATTCAGCTACAGCTTCGGAATGAATGAAAGAGACAGGGGCTAAATCAAACACGATCAATAATAATATATCAAGAAAGCACAAGAGGCATTGGACAGAGAGCCTGGGATGGAGGGAATGGGGAGGGGAGAGAAGCAGTGAAGGGAAACCAAGTTGGTGGCAAGCTCTCCGTGATCAAATGATTAAAAAGAGTAGTTGAACATGGTGATTGGGCTTTTAATCTCCGCACTCTGCTGACAAAATCCATGGAGTTGGAAAATTCACTTATCTCCAAGATTCAGCAGCAACCGAGTCATACAAAGTTGCTCAGTTTGGAGGAAACGAGGGGAATATGGTATTCTTTGAGGAAATTGGCACTCAGGTCAAGAACAGGCAGGTACCTCACAGGGTTGAAGGCAGGCTATGAGAAGACTGGAAGGCAGAAGGTTGCAAGAGAACAAGTCAGGTGTAATGGAGGACAATTGGTTGGGGTTCTGGGCTCCAGCTTTGGCTGTGAACTGAAAGCAGGGTTGTAGACTCGAGTCCCACGACTCAGTCCTGAGTCAGATTTAAGTCCTTAACAACAAATTTGTCCCTTCTTCCATAAGACAACCCTTCAGATATTTGAAGAGCGCCATCATATCTATTAATCAATCAATCGTATTTATATACTGCTTTTCAACAAAAAGTTCATAAAGTGGTTTACAGGCAAAAAATAATTATAATTATAAATAATTATATTTATAAATAATTATAACGTTAAATGGCTCCCTGTCCCAAAAAGGGCTCACAATCTAAAAAAATGCAGAGCACCACCAGCAACAGCCACTAGAAAAGACACTGTGCTGGAGTGAAGGGGGACAGTTACTCTCCCTCTGCTAAATATAACAGGAAAAGTGGACACCACTTGGAAAAGTGCCTCTTGCCCAGTTAGCGGGGTTTTAATGGGTTTCAGCAGGGTTTTCATATCCCCTCTCAGTCTTCTTTTCTCCAGGCTAAACATTCCAAGTTCCCTCAACCTTTCCTTGTTGGACTTGTTTTCCAGCCCTCTGATCTTGCTCTTCTCTGAACTTGCTCCAGTTTGGCTGCATCTTACTTGAACTGAGGTGCCCAGAATTGTCCAGAAGAACACATTCATGTTTCTCAGTGGTTCTCAAACATTCCAGTCTCTGGAACCCTTTACATTCTTCAAAGGAGTCTCAGGACCAGCTCAGGTGCACAGCCTCTGGGAACCCTGGAGTTCCAAAGCATGCACAGAATGACTCAGGACGCAATCCTAACCTGAGTTAGGCCAGCATAAATTAAGACAGCAAAGTCTGGCCAGCACAAGGGACACCGTAAAGTATGTTTGGACCACTCCTATAGTCAGGGAGGACAAAAATGCTTTATGCTTTACATTTCCAAAAATGCTTTATGGTGGCCCTTGTGCTGGCCATATTTTGCTGGCTTAGTTTATGCCAGCCTAACACCAGTTTAGGATTGCACTCTTAGCCATTGCAAGTCCACATTGACCTGGGAAGGCTGATCAGGGCCGGGAAGGATTTGAATTTTGCACCCTCCTTTCCACCCCCATTGTCACCCCATTCTGCACACCCCACCCTGTTCAACCCCCTCATCACCTCCCTTCAACCCCTTGTCTGGGCTTATCTGCTCCGCCAGTGAGCCTCCTGTGCTTGTCGGCGGTGGCTGTTTTGTGACTGCCACGAAGCAACCTCTGCCAGTGCCATACTAGTTACACTGGGTGCGGAATGGGGTTAGGATTGGGGCATCGCTCACCACTGCAGGAACCAGGGGCCATCCCAGAAACTTACCACTTTACCAGACAAGTAGTGCCCACCCACATGAGCACAGCAAAGGGGGTTGTGCAGATCGGTGAAAAGCATCTCAGAAGGCTGCATTTGCCGAGTCTGGCTGCAGGTTTCGCATGGCAACAGGCCAGCATGCGCTTTGACAGAATCCGAGGCCGAAGTTCTCAACCGGCAGTGACGATCGTCGTTTGAGTCCCGACTGGCTGACTTTTTGTTTACGCTGTCAGTGGCCCAGCAAATGGACGCCACGCCAGAGCCATTCCCTTGGACGCCAGTGGGAAAGAAGCGAGATGGAGAGCGAAGGGGGAGAAGGGGACTTGGAGAGACAGCCTGCTTCTGTTAAATAAAGCATCGCCTGACAGAGCTTTGATTTAGCTGCCGCTCTTTAAAAGGGGCTCCGAGGCAGGTGATGACACTGAGCAGCTGGAGCTGAGATAGCCAGCTCTCAGGCAGCGCCGTTCAGCCACGTTAGGCAAATAAATAACGGCACAACAGGAATGTGTCGAATCCAGGGCTCTTGTGATCAGCGAAGAAGTCCGTGGCAATGAAGCCTCCTGCAGCATGTTCCATTAACCCACTGCTGCTTCTAACCTCCCCTTGCCACCTGCCCCTGCCCCCAGCCTCCTGTCTGGTTCAATCCAGTCTGGTCACCCTTTGCCTGCAGAATAGCCGGATGCTGCAGCTGCATGCTGAGCCATGAAATGCATTACCTGGTCTTGCTGCCACCATTGATTTCACCGCCCCCTCTGCATCGTCCATCTACCTGTTTTGTTGTCCATGACAATTTCTGAGCTGAGCTGTAGGCCATTATCATCCAATAGGCCCTTTTGGCTGCATTTGGCTGGGAAGATTAAAGCCCAGATGTCCAGCAACGACAATAAACAGAACTGTAAATTTGCATGGCAGCTGAGGGCTGTTTACAGAGCTGAAGTCAGCAGACCCAGCAACTGTAGTTCTTTCACCTGCCAATGCTGAAAATCACCCCCACCCCCAAAAAAGAGGGAGGCTGAGGCTTCCCCTGGCCTTGTTTCCCCCATCCTATTTGACACATGATGAAAGTACAACTCTACTGGATACTCCTACTAAAGGAGTTCAGCCATTCTAATCTTTTCCCTAGACAATCTGGAACCTTCACTCAGATGCTATCTTGTGCCTACACTGTCAGCCCAGATATGAGTCTGGTGCACAAATGATGTTGTCGGGAAATGCCATGCAGCACTTCCAGTTGGTAAGGACAGAGGCCGGAGGGACGGAGCCACTAGCCCACCTGCTGGCATAACATCCCACTCCAGCTGCTGTGCTGTAATTGGGAATTTCAACAGGGTCCAGCCTTTTACATCGGTTCTACTTCCCTCTAGTATTCTCCTGGAGGTGTGGATGAATGAAACTCATACCTAGTGGGCACCCACTGGCTCTGGGACCTCTTAAAATGACATTGTGGTATGCTCTGACATCAGCTTGAGCCTCTGCATGACGGACATCTGTCAGCTGCAGCACTGAGAAGGGGAAAAAAACAATGAGGGAGAAGGAAAATTACTGGCATACTGCAGCCAATCAATGACCCAGTCAAAAAAAAAAAATGAAGCCTTCCTGGTCTCACTGACTGACAGTGAGAACTACACAAAGTTCATGATGAGTTTTGAATCCACTGCATTGTTGGAAATTATGATTGGAACAGGAAGGAAGAAATGACCATTTCCAACTGAGGCAGCTTGCACATTATGGGGTATTATATAGATTGTCTAAAGAGAAGAAGGCTTTCCTTTGGTCCATTCCACCCAAGTTCCATTCAAATGAACATATGATTCTGCATCAGTACACCTCAGTCCATCTGGCTCAATGTTATCTACACCAAGAAAGGTTCCAGCCCCATCTGGAGTTGCCAGAGGGAAACCTTATGCATGCAAAGCAGATTCATTGCCATAGAGCTGCAGCCCCATCCTTACAAGGAATGGGGCAATGATATATTGATACAGTCCACCTATCATTGTGGGTCACATCACAACTCATCCAGCTTTTTTTCTCCACATGGAGGCAGTTAATTTCATACACTTTCACCCCACCCTTCCTCTAAGGATCTCAGGTTTAGATATCGGCAGCAACAGCAGTGCAAGTAGTCAAGGTCTCCTTCCAGACCTTGACTGGAGGCTTGCATATTTTTTAACTTACTTCTCCATCACATCATGATCCACAACTGGCCTATAGCATGCAGTGGAGCCTGCGCACTTCACACTACAAGCCAGCAAAGGATAGGCTTGGGCTGTGGCTTCCCTGACCCACTATAATATCACAATTGATTGCATGGGAACACTTGATGGCATAGATAGATTCTTAGATAGAGCACAACATAAGAAACGTGATACTCCATCAGGATTCTCCACATGGCAAGGCTTGCCAAATGTTACTGTCGAACATTGAGAACCACTGCAGCAGAGCACCTGACAACGCAGTGCCAAAAGCAGCATCCTTGTCCCTGTTCAAAAGAGTTCCAAGAGTGCTGCATGGATGAAGTTTATTTTTGTAAGACTATTTTTATGTTGGCTCTCCATTTGAAAGTACACACCTGGCTATTGCTCAGCCTGACTATTCTCCTTAATGGACCACAGTGGCTGCTTTCACTACTGTACATGGGAACTGAGCACAGAAGAGACAACTTGTTTTCTCAGCATGGGGGTAAAGGAAAGAGATACTTTACTTGAAATGTATCTGCTATCACCCCGAAGACTTTGCACAAACATTTAGAAGGCCATTTTACATGGGAGGAGGCCACTGCTGACTGCAAAGCTAGGTGAGTACTGCCGACTGTGCATTCATGGAGAACACCCAGGGTGCGTTGAAATCCTTGCATCTGGCTTTAAAAAAAATGCATCCCTTGCTCTCCAACAAGATGCAAGATTCATTTCTATCTTAAAAACATGAGGGCCTTGGTAAATATTTGATGCTCGTAAGCATGCAAATCCTTCTCCTCATCCCCACAGGTTTAACTCGTTATCTTTGCACATATTCGTTATTACAAAGCCCAGGATTAATTTCTAAATTTCGAGTATGGCATTTCCAGTGTTCAATTCATAACACTGAATTTACTAACAGTGATTTGCAACATGATTAGCTATTAGCAAGTACAATGAAAAACCAGGTGCCGATGCTCAGATGCGTGCATGTAACAAATCAGGCATTGCTCAGATGCATGCAGTGGCTCTGAATACACTGAGCCTTTGGACATCAGCTGTTCATAACTACCTCTCAACCTTCAATCCTCCCAATTTGGGGGAGCTGCAAAGTGGGACAAAATATTCATCCATCTAAGAAGTAGGGGCGACTGCCTTCCTTGCTGCTACTTAACACAATTCCTCCCCCATTTCACATCATGCTAGTATGAGGTAGGAATCATTGCCTTCCCACTGAAGGGGCTTCAAGACTAAGCTGAAAGTTGCCCATTAAGAATATTCAGCTGAAATTTGAGAGATTGGGAGGCCGAAGGGTATGTCTATGTATGTGAAAATTGTCTCTTGTTTTCACAGCTGCCAGTTTTCCAGCAGAAGTGGTCGTCTAACAGAATCGGTCCTCCTCTACATATTTGCAGAGCATTAATCTAAGGAGGTATCTTTGGGGTGAGGGATACCTCTAAATTATCTAAATTAACCCATGGGGCTGCCCTCTCTCCACCCTCCCTCTGTCCCGATCTGCCTCCCTCCCGTCTTCCCCCTTTCCTCCCCACTCACCCCCGGCCCATCTCTGCTGGCACCAGGCTGGCTTATCAGGCATCTGCATCATCATTCCAGGGTCATAATGACTCTCCATGCCAGCCCAGCGCCCTCTTCTGTAGCACAGACATGCCTTACAGCATATTTGCAACACACTGCAGATGGCAGGACTGAAGCTGAGAAACCGCTAAGTGAGAACATGGCAGAACTGCAATTCAATTTGGGGCCCATCTTTGTTCACAGTGTTTAGCTCCTGCCTGACAACAGTTCATCCCTCATTACCCCAGGCACATCAGGCAAGAAGCCTTCGTGACAGAGTCTTGTTGTGTCTCATCATCAGCTTTCAATATTGATGAGGGTAAGTGTGCACGTGTGTGTATGAGGTGGGGAGTTTTTTGTATGAGTTTTTTGCCTCCCAACAGTTGACCTACTGGGGTGTCTCTTGCCTGGTGTGAGCTGTCTTGGTTTCTGAGCATATAGCGAGGGGGGTGCGGTGCTCCGGAGCCTTGACACGCAGCAGCGCTTGGCGCTTTGCTGAATATTTCATGCAGACACATGCAGACAGACACGCCAGCCTGTTTTCAATTCAGATCTCCCCCCCCCCCCCTCCGCCCTCTGGCTGCCTTGCTCTATGAATGATGCATCATGTTTAAGCTTCACAGTTTGGGAAAGAATTGCAACACTCCCTAAGTTTGCAGGCCTGCTGCTTGAAGCGGGGAGGGGGGCATGAATCTTTGGGACTGAGAGATGAACTGGTGCAATGTTGCATTCTCTTCCTATACGTCACATCCACTTGGAACTCGTGTGAATAATGAACCACAGGCCAAAGGCTGCTTTGGCTGATGGCAAGAAGAAGCAGGCTCTCAAAGCAGTTTGGGCATTAGGCAAACCCAGGTGTAGACCTTAGCCAATGGCGTTCCTATGGGAGGCAAAACACTTGCAGGAGCCTGAGCTCCTGTGTAACACGGCCCCTCCCCCTTACCTCCAGAGTCATTCACAGCCACGATAGTAAAGCATCCAAGATGGATTTCCAAGCTGCAAATGGATCTGAAGGCAAGGGGGAGGTAGGTTCCCCCAATAGGAACACCACTGATCTTAGCAAAAGTACAAGCAGGCGATTACAGAGGATTCTCAGAGAAAAATAACATCTCACAGATGATCTCACAGATTGCTATTGGTACTTAAACCAAGGCATCAGCTTGGCTGTCGTTACACCTTTCTGACCCAGGAGGTGAGTAGACTAATGACCAGGACAGGCCCATCCATGAGGCCAAGTGAAGCGGTTGCCTCAGGCGGCAGACTGGCACTTCTGTCCACCTGCTTGCCTCCACTGATCTTCTTTGCCCCTCTCCCTGGACTGGAAAAGGATGAGGGGAGAAAACAGGAGAGCAGTAAGCAAGTGTTGCAGGAGCCAAGGCTGGCACATCCACACATTGGGGGAGGGGCAGCATTTGGCAAACCACCTCAGGCATTCCGAGGTCTTGGACCAACCCAGCAAACCACACACAAATGTATGCAGAAAGAATCAAGTTGGAACACACAAGCATCCTTGGGCTTGATCTGAAGTAACTGAGGCTTGATGAGATCAGTGTCCTGTGGAGTGCCCCTCAGTCAGAGGCGTTGCGAGGGTATGGCGCCACAGGGCACGAGCCCTGGGGTGCCATAAGGTGGGGGGCGCCGTTGGCATGGCGCCCCGCCCCCCCGCCCACAAATTTGCGGGCCCCTGCACCCCGAGGTGCCTTGGCGGCGTCCCAGGCTGCTGCTGGGGCGCTTTAAGTACTCCAGCAGCAGCCGGGGGGAAGGAAGCTGCCGCCGCACGCCCCGAGCCGGGACGTGCGCCGGCAGCTCCCATCCTGGGCTGCCGCTTGAGCCAGCCAAACGTCATGACGTCACGTCGTCGTGACGTCATGATGTTGCGTGCCCTGGGCGTGGTTTTGCCCAGGTACGCGCCTGCCCTCAGTATCCCACCACCCTTAGTTCCAATCAGATGGGCTTGGATGCCCAGTTGGTGGGTATGAGCTGAGGGCTGTTGCTTTTCTTGGACAATGACGACCAGTTCACAAAATGACCTGCCTGCCTGGCTATATAGTCCTTCAGGAATAGCGACAATTCCAAACTGCCTCAGAAAACCTCTTCCCTATTTAGCCTGATATTGGATCTTCCCTTAAGGCAAAAAATACAAGGAAAGGAGGGAGGAGGGAGGAGGGGAGAGAGAGAGAGAGAGAGAGAGAGAGAGAGTAACTGCAGGGCATAATTCCTGCTCCTATTTTCTTAAAACATAAAGACCTTCATGCATGGCCTTGGAATATACGCTGGAACACGTCTGTTCCTTGCCAGGGGTGACACCAAAAGGATGGGCAGTTGGTCATGTAGAAAATGCACATCATTCCCTCCACTGGCCTTCTCTGCTCTTGGACACTGCAAAAGGCAGCTGCACTTCTCAAAGGTTAGGAATGACACATCTCCATGGGCTGTGAGCTATTGAATAATCCTAGAAAGTACTGAACTGCAAACCAAGCATGAGATGGTTGGAAAATAAGTGTCCAAGGACCTGATCGAAAGGATGTGTGCTTCTCCAACAACAGCACTGGCATTAAGCATCTTGGAGCCTGCCTCTCCCAGTCCTCTCCCCTGCCCCTCCATAGCATATAGTTGTGCCAATGGTGGTGGGTACGGGGGGGGGGAGCAAAAGGCCAAGTATTCTACCTATCTCTTGGTAGGCTTTCTGGTCATCTATGGGTCTCCTCAGATCCATGCCAGCTACTTTGCAGGCATGTCCAAGGAGAGGAAGGGGGCTGTTCTGGTCTGGGAAAGGAGAATTGGAACAGGGTGAGCCATTGGCATGTTCAGGGAGCCGCTGGCTGTTTCCACTGGTGGTTCCTTTGTGTTTGGAAGCAGTGCACCATTTACTATGGTGCTGTGCCATTTACAACAGCAATTAAGATTGTGCCACATTCCTTTTGTGTGATCACACACTGCATGGGTGCATGTGGGTTCTGCCCCCATTTATCCCACAGGTGTAATGTGCACTGCTGTGTGATGCCAAGGAATGCCTGGAGGGAAACCAGGAGGGCTTTTCAAGTAGGATTATGAACTCATCTCTGGATCTAGAAACAAATTCCTGGGCTGAGCTTATGCCTGGAAGTTCCCTGTTCATTAATTCTTAAGTGTATGTCCGTCCCTCTGAGCTACAATATTGGATTTGGCTGGTGGACTTCAAGATTTTAGGGGGGAAAACAAAGCAGATTCCACAAGCCAGAAGTTTGCCCATGCTCATTGTAAAACAACCTCAACCATTGGTAAGATTTAAATTATCTGCCACTTTTCCCCAAAAGGCTTTCCTCCATGCAGTTACTCATGGAAAACTTGGGTTCCTAATTACAACGTATTCAGTCGCATTGGCACCAAACTCCACAATGAGTGGGTCCCGCTGCTAATTTGGAGAATTCATGTTTTAAGAATCCAGGTGTAATGCCCAGCAGTAGAGTGTTTAATCATAGGGCACGGGGGTGACCTGGGTACCACCCTCGGGGTGGTGGTGGTGGTATCACCACAAGACACCAAAATGTGAAAACCACAACTTTATGGAACGTTATGGAATAATATCATCATGCTATATATCATTCGATGCAGAATTTCATGAGGAATTCAATGAAACAAACGGGAGTGTAATATATTTATTCAACCAAAGGTTATGTTAAAAAACTAGAGACCGAAAATACAACTTCATATATAAAAATTGTGGTTTGTTAAAAAACACAATTTGTAGGAATAATACAATTATGCTATACATCATTTGATGCAGAATTTTGCAAAGAATTCAGTGAAACAAACCGGAATGTAATATCTAAAGTAATGGCCAACAAACAAACGAAAATACATCTGTCTTATGCAGGGGTGTCAAATGTACAGCTCATGGGCCTGCATAATGAGTCTGTGAATGAGGACTGCAGAATCTTTTCATCTGGTCCCTGTGTGTGTTTGCCTAGTCCCCTGCTCTCCGGCACCAGGTCCCAATCTGTAAATGGGCCAAAATGCATGCAAAATCCTAAAACCTCAGACTGGGACCTGGTGGAAATGGCCCACCCCGGGTACTCCAAAGTTCCCGGACTGTCTTTCCTGCAATGTGCACACCCAGCTCTGAGAAAAACAGCTGTCATACCTGTGGTTGGACTGTGTCCGAGCTTGGGACGGGCGCAGTTCTCGTATAGGACTTTTCCATGCATTTTGGCCCATTCTCAGAATGGCATCTTGTAAATGGCCCACTTCTGGTACTCGGATTTTCCCAGGGTTTTTTCCCGGCAATATGCACACCTAGTACTGTCAAATCCAGTTGAGAGGGCTTCCTTTTGAATTTCTTTGATCTGACATGGTAAGTGCTACGGACAGCAGCTTCAGTAGCAACAACCATTTCTGTCATAGCAAATGGTCATCCAGGCCAGCAGGGGGAACGGAGGAGGAGGAAATTAAACGCTCTCGCTCTCTCTCTCTCTCTCTCTCTCTCTCTCTCTCTCTCTCTCTCTCTCTGTGTGTGTGTGTGTGTGTGTGTGTGTGTGCGTGCGTGCGTGTGTCCCCTAATCCCCTCACACCTTCTCCCTGGCATTTCCTGCCAGCCGTGCAACAACTAACTTCAGCTCAGCCCTTCTTTCTCCAGCCTGAGTAAGAAACAGCATAAAAAGGGGTGTAAGATTGAAGACACCGGGTACAGGGCAAGAGCATTCTTGGTACAGGTACAGGGCAAGAACATTGGGCATTCTTGATTGTAAGAAAGCACTGCTTTGAAAGCAATTCAGCACTGCTGGGAACTGATCTTTCATGGAAGTGTGCTGTTTTCAATGGGACATCATTCTCAACTAAACATGTGTAGGACGGGCAAACAGCAGACTGAGAGTTTCCTCAAAGTAGGGACATGCATCCACTTGCCCTTGGAAAAGCCCCAGCCACCACTATGGGGCTACTCGGACCTGCACCAGCAAAATCACTGCCGCAAGTCTCAGCTGCCTCCTTTTGGCAGATTGGGAACAGGAGGGGGAATAAGATACAATGTGTAAAGATACAATGTGCTTTACAATGCTTTTGCAGTACCGGCTGAGCACCCACAGCACAGGCAGAGAAGATGTCCTGGACAATATTCTAACACTATTCTCTTTTCATTAAACGCAAAACTGTGACCCTTCTCATCTTTTGGTCTGGGTGTGGGGCAAAAGCTGTTCTGATTTCTGTAGAAATACGCATCCGCTGAGCTCCTTTTACCTTAAGAACCAGTGATATGGTCAAGGCAGCTCACAAAAGGCTTCGGCTTTCACATTGGCAGGCAACCCCATGCTGTGGTTAAATCAAAGCCATGGAGGAGCAACCTCAGTTTTGTCCCTGCCGGGCACCCATCACTGTCAACTTCAGTCAACCTCACGGTTGAGTACCATTGAGTAATCTGTCCCCAGGAGGCCCTGAAATGAAACATTTTGTGGCTGGAAGTGGCCAGCAGACCGTCTATCATTTGGAATGTGTTGCCATGACAAAACCATGGGAAGCCCTTGGAGGGAGGGCTGCTCTTCCCTCCCGGGCTTCCCTTTCCCAGTAAGCACAAACTTAATGGCACCAGCTTCCATAATGTCAGCCAGTTTCATAATGGTCTGTCTTGAGTCGCTGCTGAATTTCACCCCCAGCACAATGTCAAACTGAACTGGTACATTTCTTTTCAGGGAAAATAGCCAGAGGATTTGGGGAAAACAAACCATTATTGCAACATGATGGGAAATTTTGGCAAGGGATGCTCCTCACATATTTCTGGACAGTGTGGACTGATGGTTGAGCTGCTGGTACTGCCGGAAGCTAAGCAGGAGAATCTGTGGTTTATTTTTGGACGGGAGACAGAATGTCAGGCTGTGACAAGCTGCAGTACCTGTTGTGGCAGAACGGAGTCACTGTGGAGCTGATTAGCCAGTGCGGGAATGTGTGAGACGGCCAGCTGACAAAAGAATGGAGCATGACCTGGAGGACCTGTCCAGGTGTGACTATTGCCTGCTGAAGCTCGATGGCACGCAGCCAGAGGAGAAGCCTACAACTGGGACTGAGGAGTCAGTGAATCAGAGAATACTGTATATTTGTAAAAACCCAATTGAAAAATGGTGGTTTAGACTAGCCGGTCTATCACGATACCCGGGAGCCTGGCTCTTCCAGACTGCCCGCAGGGGTCATAAGAACATAATGGGTCGTGGGATGATGTCCCCTCCTGGCTACCAGCAACCTCCAGTGGCCCAGGAGGCGTTACCCTAGGCCAACCAGTAGCGTAGCACAGTGTCAAGACTGGATTCAGCTAACTCCCGCTCCCAGCACACAAGGCACACCATAGAATAAAATGTAATGGTTTATTAAAACTACAGGTTACAGCATAGAGGCTTAATAAGGCCTTTCAAAGCAGGCCAAAACATGGCATGATGCTTAATGCAAAATAAGAAAATAGCTATCACCTAGTCTACTTACATTCTACCTATCACCCAGCAAAGGACAGAACCAGGTGTGATGAGGGCAAAATGGTCTCTCCTTTTTCAAGCCTCAAAAAGGTCTAAGTCTTTGTTCTTACTTCCCTCCCCCCCCCGTGCCTTCCCATCCCCCCTTCAGCCAGAAACAAAACAGCTCCTGGTACTGTGAAGATGTCCTTGGTAGGTTTCCCTGCTAGAGGCCCCTCTAGCTTGCTTTGGCCATTAGCAAGACACAACAGCCTCCAGGGGAAAACTTTCTCACTGCCAGGAACCCAGAGGGGGGTGGGAAAAGACAGGCACGGCCTCAAAATGGAGCAGAGACAGGCAGTGATGTCATGCAGGGGGTATGCGGGGGTACGCGAGTACCGGTTTCTAGGATTATGGCTGGCCCCGCCCATTCGCCCACCCACTCGTCAACTCCGCCCCCTGCAACATTTGAATTTCCTGCATGTTTGAGTTGCCTGCACATTCTCAGAGCCAGGCAGGCAGGCAGGCAGCGAGCGGAGTCTTGCCTTGCCTTGCCACTGAAAAAGGAGCTGCTCTGGGGTTTTGGAACTGTTGGGTCACTTTAACATGATGCCAGGCCTCCTTAACATGTTCTAGGGGTGCTGTGGAATACTGTTGCAACTGTTGGGTCAGTTTAAAATTGTCTGAGGCCTCAAAAAGGGCTTTTTTCATGTCACTTCCTGCCACGACATCACTTCCGGCTTATGACGTCACTTCCGGTGGGTGGGTCCCGACACATGCCAATCAAAAGTGAGTACCTGTTCTTAAATCATTTAGATGACACCACTGGAGACAGGCCTGCTTCCCTGCTATTCATGACACATGCTATTCATGTCCATGTAAGCCACCTTGGGGTTTTGCTTCAGCATGGGAAAGGTGGGGTATACATTCTTCAGCGATCAATCGATCGCTGCCATCCCCAATACACACATTTTCATTGTGTAATCAGAGGATGAACCACCGTCTCACTCACTCACTCACTCACTCACTCACTCACTCACTCACTCACTCACTCAATCAATCAATCAATCAATCAATCAATCAATCTTTTGGAGTTACCAAGTCAACATTTTGTTCAGGTGGGGCACTAGAGTTGTGATTCTTCAGAGTTCAGTTCCCCCCCACAGGGTCCCTGAAATTAGTGCTATAGTGCGCATGTATGTATATATAGACATACACACACATGTGATCCTCCAAAACCTTAAGATGGTTCTCCAAGGGTGCAGTCTGACACACAACATACCTGGGAATAAGTCCCGTTGAATTCAGTGGGACTTACTTCTGAGTAGACATGCACAGGATTATGCTGTAAGGCAGAGCCTCAAAATACACCTTGACATTTTACCTTCAGCAACATTCAGTGACTCACATCATGCTATCGATACAGTATTGGAGTACTTTCTTGGCAGAGAATATACAACGGCTATTTGAAACGTCAGACAAGACCATTTTCCATACCAAAATCCTCCCAGGTCATTTGTCCGTTCTAAGTGCTGTGGAGTCGGAGAATGAATAGATCAGTCAGGCATACACTGTTTATTCCTCTCCCTTCAGCTCAGTTTCCTTTGCCCATTCCATCCCATCATACATTTTTCAGAATTCTTGTTAGCAAATGCAGAATGCAGCAACACCTCTGCCTCCGTCCATTGGGAGATACGCACTTCTCCACCCCACCTGAAATGAAAGGCATGAGGTTTTGATCATTCATAGTTGGATGAAGCATAACATAGTGCCAAGGGGATCATTTGTGTTTAATGCCTCATTCAAGAATCTAGCATCTATATATAATGTGGCACACACACACACACACACACACACACACACACACACACACACACAC